>CM032233.1:95520000-95892500 GCA_019009955.1 Riptortus pedestris
TAATTTAGAGTGGTATAAAGTTTGCGAACGAAATTAATTTATTACATTAAAACTCAGTGGTTTCCTTCTATCTGAGGCTATCCAACAATAAAGGCAAGGAAGCGAGTTGGGAGAAATATACTCAAGGCCTGATTTGTCTGAAAACACGACTATTGTTAGGCATTAGCCTGAATACACCAGAGAGGGTAGCTGATGTAAAATTATATTCAAACTAGGTATTCGAAAGTTTTTATTTAATTAAGGTAATTAGATAAAAACACTAATCTGAGAGTAAAGCAATAATCTAAATTTAAAAAATATATAATTTCTTTTCTCTTTTCTTTTTCTTTAAATCATGTTCCTATGCCAAGAAGATCCTGGGCATATGGCCAATGACAGACGTCGGATTCGGTAAATAGCCAAATTTAAGGGTTTACTTCACCCTCTACCAAGTCTACAGCAACTCTGGACTACCAGAACTATCGATGGAAATAGCTATGAACTGTAACTTGAGGCTATAATATAGTTTTTCCTTACGGTTTTCCTGACACTTAATCATCAAACGTTCTGTGATGCATAGGTGATAACCAAAACTAAAGATGGAGTCATGAAAATAGACCAGCTCTAGGCGTCCTGCGCCTGATTGTTGTAGAGACAATAAGCAGTCAAGCAAATTTGTAGTGGCCAACTCTTTCAATAGGATGTTCATTTCTTCTAGGATGTCGACAGGTGGAGGTGGTCTAACCACCACCGCTTTGCTTCCAAGGAGATACAGGCTTTCCAAACTCAGTCAGGGGGTGGAATCACTGTCCCTGAAACGAATTTGCTTCGCTTGTGAACATTTTGAAATTTTTGAAAGTTGTGAATCCATTTTACATTTACTGTGACCGACATTGTCTTAATATACGACAATGCTGAACTACTTATAATACTAGCTAATTTTTATTATTTATATATTTAAGTCGTTCTACTCTCTGATAACTGGATATTATTATAGTGGGGGCCATAACTAACCGCTATAAGTATTTATTTGTCGTTATATTTTTTAAGGGGAATTTAAAAATTCGCCATCATATCTTTCAGTGCGTTATAAAAATGATTTCAGACAAATAAAGGGATCATAAGGTCTCAAACTAAGCTATCTTCTCTTCTACCACTAGCAGACCATTCACTCTCCTGGGCATTGCCAATACTAAAAAAGTCCGTCACGCAGGGGCTGCGTAAACTAAGCAGATTTCCCACGGGGAGATTTACAACAGATAAATCTACATACTGGTAACACCAATGAATGTCTAGTGAATAAATACAAACGGTAATAAGAAATCATTCAGTAAATTTACAAGTTAATAATTTCTACAAGAGAAAACGTCTGAATTATAAACAAAAAGGGTTGCCAACTTCGCAGCGCTGACTAGATAGAATTATTCTAGAACGGAAAGATGACCAAATAATGAAGTACACCTGAATACAGGATATTACTTTCATTGAAAACTATTTACTATAGAATTAGTGGAATAATTTGAAATGAATCAGAATAATTTCTATCTCAATCTCAGATTTTAGTAATCCACGAACAACGTATTTGTTTGTATCTCGTATAATAAAGCATTGTTGAAAAAAATATTTGGTATTTAACCTTGCAATGAAGTAGTTCATGATATACCAGCTTATTATAAATATGACACTAGTAGGTGTGGGGGTTTACTGAAAGCGTAAAACTATAAAATCCCACTACCTCGGTTAACACGCATTACACGGAAAATATGTATAGAACATTATTTATAGTAAATTTAATTTTCAATAAGATTGTTTCTATACAATCTTTTGATCCGAATTATAGTAACAGAGATATTTCGAATTTTCGGAACTCCTTCCCTCTAAACCCCCCCCTCCCCCTGGTCTGATTTCAGCCATTAACGAACCTTATCTTTCTTTTTACATAAAATGACTAAATATTGAGTTTGGTAACGATTAAACAATAATTGCGGCCACTAGAGCGGGAACAGACAAAAATATCGTCATCTTCATCATCTAGGTAGGATTGATGGACACATCAGAATAATTTCGAAAATCACGTTATGAAAAGACCTCAATAGCTTATTTCCCTTAAGAAAAACCTGCTAGAACATACTAGGAATATTTTTATCTCTCATCCATTAAGTCAATTCATAATTTTCTTAGATACTTAGAGTATTAACTAAACTTTAAAATTATTCCTTCCAGTCAATATACTGCACAGGAGAATAAAAAAAATCATATAACAATCAGCCTTAAACCAAGTGGTAATTTGTCAAAAAAATCTAATATCTTGAACAGGTAGGTTCTATAACCCTCATTACTGCTATGCCATAATTATCTGTAATAATAAATATATAAAAACCTTGATAATATTAACCAATTATAAATAACTAAAATTAAGAATTAAAAGATCAATTGTTATTTAAAATTATCACAGCCAAAATATTTAAACCACTGCAGAATAATAAATAAATATCACCCCCTAAACTATTTTTACCTTTAATTACCAGATTTATTTTAATTTATTTAACACTCCAGCATAATAGGTATTTAAATTCCTTGTGTCTGTTTTAAAATTAACGACGTTCCTGACCATCCCCTAACTGTTTCTGTGACACTCTTATTAATTACTCGAGTGGATTTTAATACTTCATGGAGTTAGGTGTGTGTTTTTTTTTGGAATTAAACCATTGATTTAACTTAGTATTGCAGTGACAGTAACCGAATCTAGAATGTAAATAATTTTAATTTCGTTACCTAAATCTGGTACTTTCTTATTTCATCGACATAACACTTAAGGTTATTATCTTTCTTGGTTATTGTTATGGTTATTCTCTTGACAGCGATATCAATGATGCGAGCTGATTTTTCATTTAGTCGATGACAAGAATATCATCCTTATTAAAACGATCAGTAAGATCGTTCTTCATCTCTTAATCTCAATACATTTTTGCATCATATTTTTCAGGTAACTTCCCAGGAATGTAACTATAAAAAGAGATCTCATTATCAAGCATGCCGAATGTAGTAGCTATCGCTTGGTGGTATTTTTAAGCTACATTAATATTCGTCGGCAAGTATTATGTCTTTGGAAATATCTCGCAACATACTGTAATATGATGTATATACTCGTATGTTTTATTGCACACTCTGCAACAAAAATTTCTTCATCTCTCTCCGGTTCCGTAAGCCGACTATAATAACGACCATGGAGTCCTTTTAGCAGATTTTCCTTAAGGCAAATCAGCTATTGAGGTCGTACTCATGACGGAATTTTCGAAATTTTTCTTCAAATGACCATCAATCAGGCCTAGTAGATGACGAAGATGATGTCCGTTCAAAACTGTATATATATATTTGTCTGTTACCGCTCTAGCAGTCGCAATTTTTGTTCGATCGTTACCAAACTCGATATGTAGTCGTTTTATGTAAAAAGAAAGATCAAGTTCGTTAACCGCTGAAACGGACAAGGGGGAGGGGGGTTTTGAGGAGGAGAATTTTGAAAATTCGAATTATCTCCGTTACTATAAGTCGGATCGAAAAAGTGTATAGAATCAATCTTATTGAAAATTAAATACACTATAAATAATGTTATATACATTTATTCTCTATCTTGAATATTAACCGAGATATTTGCATTTTACAGTTTTCAGCCTTCAGTAAACCCCCACTTCTACTAGTGTTAGATGAACAATGCTCAGTTACATAATAAACCACATTATTCGAAGCTTAAACTAAATATTGTTTTCATTGAACTTTTACTTTGTGAGATATATGCAAATATGTTCGGTTGCCCCCCCCCCCTTCTTTTGTTTTTGGATTACTAACTTTTGAGTGGTTGAAATAAAACTGATTCTGATTCATTACAAATTACAGCACTAGCTCCTTATTGACTTCAAATTCAAGGATGTATATTCTTCGTACAGTTTAGTAAATTCTTAAAATATTCGCTTCTCTCTTGGTCTGATATAGTACCTCTGGTTCATCTCCTAGGAACGGCATAAATTAGTTATATTAATGAGCCTCCGACCTCTACGTTGTCTGGGGACATACAGTCCAAGCAGATGATGCATATTTGTTTTAATCATTTCAGTTCTGGCGAGTCATCCAATGTGATATCTGACCACCTAATTATTCCGAAACTATAAAGTAAGTAATGGATAGACCAAGAATTTATAGTTTTTAATTTATACTCTCCACTTAAACAACTATTAACTGTAAGGCAAAAATGTCTAATTAAAATATTAGTTAGCTCCTCATTCATTATTATTATTTGTCTTTATAATTTTTTTTATAATGCATTACCTCATTATTTCTTTTAATTACCTAGATATGTCTCGTGTGTTGCCAGTTAACGTTTAATTGTTTTGTTTTTTGTAGCATTTTCACTATAAAGTATTATTTTTCGTGTTCTTTGTGTATCTGTTTCTTTATAGTAATTACTTGATGGTACCCGTTTTAGCAGATTTCCCTTAAGGGTCATACCCATAACGCGATTTTTGACAAATTTCCTCAAATGTCCATCGATCCTACCCAGGAGATCACGAAAATGAGGTCCGTTTAAAATTATATATATATATATATATATATATATATATATATATATATAAAATAGTCAGCCCCTGCGTGACGTACTTTTTTTTGAGTGTATGTGTTATTTCTTCACGAACAATATCGGCTTCTAGTGAACGCTCCACAATGAATAAATAAATACTATTTATCGCCCATAAGAATTACCAAAGCCAGATTTAGCAGATTTTGCTCATCAGCTATTGAGGTTGAACAAATGACGCGAATTTCTAAAAGGCCCACCAATCCTATCCAGGAGATGACGAAAATGAGGTCAGCTCAAAACTATATATATATATATATATATATATATATATATATATATATATATATATATTAGTCTGTTAACGCTCTAACGGTCGCAAGTTTTGTTTAATCGTTACCAAACTCTATACGTTTTAACGTCTTAAACGTTTTATCTAAGACTAAATATTAAGTTCGATAACGGCTGAAATCTGACCAGTTACAGTGGGGATGGGTTTAGAGATGGGGGATTTCGACAATTCAGATATCTCCTCTTGAACAATTGTATCGTATCAATCTTATTACAGATGCAACGTTCTATAAATGGTGTTATTTACATTTTTTCTCTATATTGGATATAAATAAAAATATTTCTATATTATAGTTCTTGGCCCTCAATAAGCCCCCCACTCCTACTCATGTCATATTAACAAAAGCTGTTATATCGTGAAGCACTTCATTCCAAGATTGAATACCAAATTTGATTGGCATTGAACCTTTACTTTGTCAGACACATGCAAATACGTCATCGATTGAGACTTTCATCACAAAATTGTTTTTTTTATCTCTATCATACTCCATATTTAACCGTTTCAGTATTGACTAAACATCTTGTTGGTTATTGGCTGAAATCAGAGACCTGGAATAGTCGGGGTATAGAAGAGGGGAGGTTCGGAAATTCAAAATATCTCCGTTATTATGAGTCTTATCGAAAAATAGTATATAATTAATCTTGTTAAACTATTGATATTCTACAACTGTTATTCTATGCGTTTTTTTCTTAACTGAAGTATTAAGCGAATTATTTATACTTTCTTTTTCCAATAGTAGCCTCCCCCTTCTAACCATCGGTTTTAGCAGATTTTCCTTAAGGGAAATCACCAATTGAGGTCGTACTCATGACACCAATTTCGAAAAATTTCTTCAAATGTCCATCGATCGTACCCAGGATATGACGGCGCTCTAGCGGCCGCAATTTTCGTTTGATCGTTACCAAACTCGATATTTAATCGTTTTATGTAAAAAGAAAGATCAATTTCGTTAATGGCTGAAATCAGACAACTGGGAGGCGGGATTTTCGCAAATTCGAAATATATCCGTTACTATATGTCGAATCGAAACATTTTATAGAAACAATCTTATTGCAAATTAAATTTACTAAAAATATTTTTATATAGATTTATTCTCTATCTTGAATATTAACCGAGGTATTTGCAATTTTGTGAAGTGTGTGGGAATAACGGACGAAATGAGATCGGCTATTGTCGTAAGTTTCCGGATTAAATCGGCCGTTTCCTACTACTAAGCTACTTCTAACCGTCTTGGCATCTATAAGTTTTAACGTCTTAAACGTTGTATGTAAGACTAAAGATCAAGTTCGATAATTGCTAAAATCTAATAATAAAAGAACTTCTAAAGTATTCCAACTCTTTTATTTGATTTACTAAATCCTAAAGAGTTTCTCATTACTTCTCAACACATTCTATATGACACAATTCTAAATATTTTGTATTAAGGAATGCAAGAAAAGTATTCCTACCACGATGGAATAGCGCATGAAAAGATATAAGAAATTGTTCTGCAAGAAAATTCTTTTAAATCATAACCATGAGAGAAATGTAATCCAGTTTCGGTTTAAAATACTTATTAATCTATTTGCTCTTTAACAGAAGTGCGGTTTCGAAAAAAATAATATAGCTCACATAGTAGTTTATCGTTAGAATGTTATTTTTCAGTTCATTAAATATCTCTGAATATCATATTTATGAAAGATGCCATTTTTCTGAGGGTATTCTTGAGTAAGAGAGATAAGGTGAAATAGAGAGGAAGTGGTTTGAGAGAGAGAGAGAGAGAGAGAGAGAGAGGGGGCAGAGAGAGAGAGTGTGGGAGAGAGAGGAGAGAGAGAGAGAGAGAGAGAGAGAGAGAGAGAGAGAGAGAGAGAGAGGGGGGGGGTGAGAGAGAGAGAGAGAGAGAGAGAGAGAGAGAGAGAGAGAGAGAGGGGGGGGGGGAGAGAGAGAGAGAGAGAGAGAGAGAGAGAGAGAGAGAGAGAGAGAGAGAGAGAGAGAGAGAGAGAGATTGAAAAAGAAGGAGTGAATGGTTAAAATCGTGAGAGAAAGGTGGATTGAGAGGGAGATGCTCAAACATAAAGTGGAGATTACCAACTGCAAGGAGAGGATCATCGAGAAACTTCAAGTGATCAAAGGCCACTAATCTACAATACTTGTTAATATTTGACATTTAACAATTTTAATGACATAAAAAATATAATCCCTTTTTTTGCCACTAAATAAACTATTCGAGTAGGTTCGAAAAGGGAATTTCGGACTGTATATAGGAAAAGGAGGGATTGACAAGAATTAGGGAGGAGGAGAGGGACAGAGAAAATATTGTGAAGATGCTGGGCTAGGGGGAGGGCTGGAAGCCCCACTCCTAGTTCCAAGAGCTGCCACTCCAGCGCCACCTCACGGCCACACTCTCCTCTTCAAATGAACATTCTTACTTACCTCCCTAACATTAGGAAATTTCTCAAATATGCTCAAAATCACTAAGAATTTTCACTCAATGAACAATCCTTTCCTGTACAGTACAGCCAAAACATTATAATCGCTTCGGGAATCTTAAAGTATGCTCTTTTAATTTACAAATATTTTAGGCGAACTAATTGAATACTCCGATTTCGTTTTATTAATTTTATTCGATGGTCTCGTAATTAACTTTCCAATAGAGAACAGGTGTGGTTTTTACTTCATAGTACGTCGCCTTTCACACCTTAGAATTTAGCCATCCAAGAGCTTTTATGTAGAAAGTCATGTTCTCACCTCTCTAGCATTAAATATGTACCTGACAGCTAAAGTATTTCAATATCGTCTGTAGTTGTGATAGCTATGTACACCGATCACAGTACCACATTATTAGGAAAATTCAGCCGGAGACAAGTTTTAGCTTAACTTCAAAGGGGAACATTTTTATATTTCATTTGAGGATATAAGAATCTTCTTATTTTGTTAGCTACCGAAGCTGCATGGTGTGAGATACTATTGAATATTTCACCAAGGATACTCATTTTTTCACTTCTTGCAATAATTTGATCATTTAATTTTATTGAAAGTTTTGTTTACATACTTTTAATATTATTGGGATGCCAAGAAGGAGCTACCTCGCTTTTTTAGTAAGAAGTTAAAGAAGTATTATAATCGCGAAAATTTTTGTTATTCAGATTTCAACTGAATTATCCGTTTTGGCCTTTTAAATAGTTTCGGCCAGACGAATGCACGTATCTTACACAACTCAAAAACGTCTAATCTTAAAATGCTTAACGTCTAGTAAAACGCTTCTCTTTTTTATTAAAATTGAATTAAAAATAGGGGTGATAGAGCTGCGGACATAAAAAATTACATACTTCCTATACCTAGAGCTACAAAATATTTGTGTATAAATCTTTTTGTGTATAATATATCATGAGATATAATTTATATTCTATAAATTTTTTGATCTGATGCATAGAAACGGCGGATTGTATATAACTTCAAAACAACTTAATTTTAAATGAAGTCCGACTAAGTATTTTATTCATTTAACACAGGTACAAACAATTCATATGGTTCTCACATAAAATTATTCAAAAGATGTTTAATTGATCACTTTGCCTACACAATTACCGAAAATAATTAACATTATCAGTGAACCTGCCAAGTATAACAAAAACGTGATTTTCTCTGAATTAAAAATTTTGCTACTTTAAACAACCATCATTTTCCAGCGCTCTCTGTGACATCATTTCACAAATACCAAAACAGCTAAATGCTACACGAGGAAGATAAAAATACAATCTTAACAGTTTTGGTTATGGTATTTTTTTCCAGAAAGATCAATAGCACTCCACAAGGTTCTATTCACTTATCAAAAGATGTTAGCATTCGACAAGCACGTTGTATATTCATGTGCGTTTCCGTTCTGTATATGTATTAATTATGAATAGATCTTAAACTGCTACTGTGGTAATCAGATTTCGAACTATACTCGTAAAATGTTCACAATGTGGATGTATCAAATTTTTGACAGATTGTAGAATTACCCTCAAACAAAACCAGGTTCAATCATTTTTCTCTATTCTGTCAATAATTGTATGAAATATTTAATTGAATTCAATTAAAATATTTCATTCTGTTACAGGTCAAAATATAATAGATACGCTGAAAAAAGTCTACCGACCGTAGACGCCTATTTATTCAAGTGTTTTCAGTTTGATACGCATCATCAAATAGTTGGCTAGTCATTGCAAGTGCTCGCATGTCTGATGCAAATATCTTTACAGGGAATATATTTAAAATGTTAAGTGCGTTCAACCAATTAGTTCTGCAAACAATAAAGTTTTTATAGTAAACCTTAATGAGCAAAATTGTATTTACTATTCTTAACGGGACAATATCACTCGCCTGGAAAATATGCGTCTGACTCATTATTATTCAGATATACAAGGAGGGAAACGTATAACTTAAAAGAAGCAGCCATAAAGCCGGAGCTATTTACAAAAATGGTATAATAAATTTAACCTACGCAACAGATACAACTATTATACACACAATTAGACCAATGATCATTACTAAGATTCTTTTAACAATTGAAGAGTGCTTTCAATCTTAACTAAATGATCCGTCAAAGCGTAACATTGTGACTTAGTTAATGATTTTAATTATTTATTACAATTAACAATTTAATTAATTGGGGATTTGGTAATATGATCCCAAGTTACTAACATAATAAAATAGAAGAAAGTACTTCTAATATATATTTCCATGTGGCATAGGAAAAATATTTGATTAGAAAAATAATGGACTAGTATTCAACTCTGCATTACTGGAAAATATTAAGCAATACCTAATTGCTACTCTAGTTTTTTGAAAGCTTGTGCAATGACATCACGTCTCTCTTCAAGTCAATCCTTTTCCAAATTAATTATTTTTCTATTTCATTTTATATTATTCGAAGAGATTTGAAATCACAAACATATATACCCTATTTATAAATAGGCAAAATGACGATGAATTCAAAGAATAATCTGATGCGGAGACCACAGATGCCTTCCTTCACCTCTCATTAATTTAAGTAAACAATTTTTTTGCTGGATACCATCTAAAATGACTTCATGTGTATTAAACTGACAAGGTTTTGGCGACACTAACTGGAACTGTTAATGATCGGTTGACTCATTTCAGTGTATCATTATGTTTTAAAGTCACAGGAATTTAATAGCTAACAAAATCTTAATAATGTTCATTGATCTAATGCAGGATTTAATAATTTGTTTCTATTATTTCTATTATACAGGTTCAATCTATATTATTTTTGTAAATAGCTCCAGCTATATGGCATCCCCTGGTTCTTCCATGTTGATTATCATCTTTCAGGTAAATCAGCCAAAAAATGAGTCAAAGAATGTTTAACCCATATATGATCCTCGAGGATGGTGTAGCCCCGTAAATAAGATTAAATACAATTTTGCCAAGATATCCTAAATTTATTGTTTACGGAACTAACTCATACAGGTACTAAGTATTTTAAATATATTCTCTGTAAAGCTATTTGCATCAGACATGCATACTCTATCAATGGCGAACTATTTAATTCTCTATTTGAGAATTTTATAAAACCGTGTAATTAGGGATAAATTTCAGAAGATAGTGATTGGAAAATTATTTTGAAGAAATTTCAAATTACTTGGATACACCCAATTAACAACTAGGTGAAATGAACACGAATCCACACAGTAATCTGATGTGGGCACTACATGACTTCCCTTTACTTCTATTAAATTAAATAAACAAAATATTTTGCAGAACTTTACTTAAAACGACTCAATGCATATTAAACTAAAAACCTTGTTGGAAACACTGCAAGAAATAACTTTGAGTGGTCGGTAGCTTCTTTTCATTTTATTTATTATATTCTAACTTGTATCGCAATTAAACATTTTAATTGGATTAAAAATTGCAGGATGGTACATGCAATTATTGACATTGAATAGAAATAAATGACTGAATCTGATTTTGATTGTGCATATCACACACTGCCCAAAATAGATACATTCAGATTGTGAACAATTTATAGATGGCATTAGGATTAATGCCTATACAGAAAACCAAGACACATCAAAATGCAATGTGATCTTCAAATACTAACATTTTTAATATTTGAAAAGAATCTTATGGAGTACTAATTTGTGTCGTTTCCACTTTAAGGTAATATCCAAACCTTTCAAGATTATATTTATATCTTTCGCATGTATCTTTTAGCTGATTTTAAAGAATGGAGATTTTTTTGATTGGTTGTCAAATGACATCACACAAAGACCTCTGAAATGGAGTGTGGCTATTTAAAATTGCAAAACTTCAGAATGATACCCGTTTTTCTTAAACTTGGCGAATTCATTGGTAATGTAAGTTATTTTCTTCATTTTCGCAAACAAAATCAGCAATTAAACATATTTAACAAAAATTAAATGTGGACGCGACGAGACATTCCATTTCTTCGAAATGGAGGTAAAAATGTACCAGAATTATTAAAAACACCAATAACTAAAGTAATTCCATTAATCATATCATAAGCTTTATTTTGATGATAAAACGCATTCTTTTTTTATCTCACCTTTTTTTTTTAAATTTCTTTACCTCCTCACTGACCTCCAGGAATACATAATTAATTGGCATTTTATAAAACAATTGATCAGAAGTTGTAGCTTTGGTTGTACAGCGAACTGAAAATCATCCTGTTTAGATGAAACAATATGTTTTTCCGTACCCTTTTTCAGAAAAATATCGTTTTTGCTAGCTACTATTAAACCAGAGTTGGACAAAAATTATTTTTGTTAGCGGATGGCGGATAAACGAGGACTTGTTTAATTTTTACCTACGAATTTCGGATATCCGTTATCAGTTATTCGAAAATATTAACAAATAATATCCTTCATCAATTATTTTTATCTAAAAAAAGGTTGTTTAAATAGTTTTTCTTCCCCGGATGAAAATCGATTAATTTTTGTTTGTTACAATAGAAAAGAGCCATAGTGTTAATAAAAAGAATTAATCTCTTGCCAAGAGACAAAAATAAAATATAAAAAGTGAGCTTTCATACCATTTTATACCAACTATTTTATTTTATGTGTGCCTTATGTTTTATTTATTTAAGCCGTATGTTTTGAAGAAGAAAAAGAAATAGCCAAATAAACGAAAAAACGACGGATTGGCAAATAAAGAATAATATGTAATTCCTGGTTCATTCGGGTAACGGATAATTTATCATCCGTGATTTTTTAAGTTACGAATGAATATTTATCTTTTATTCGTTATTCACGCTATAAATTATTCGAATGAAGCGCAACTCTGCATTAGACAACAATAAATTACCAACCATTCTGGTGTATTAAATTAATTTTTCTTTCCTCATCCAAATCTATTCAGATTTCAAGAACCTCTATGAGCGATGCTATTGTCATCATTTCTCCAGTGAATTCTTGCGCTTCGGAAATGAAACACAGCTAAACTGAAATCGGTTGGGATCCTTCCAGAGGGGTATGTCTTGCCTGCCCATTTTTAGGCTCGATAAGATTCTTCCATGGACCTTCGGCACTGCCGGAACCTATTACAGACCATGGAATGCTTGATTCTAGTCTAAAAATAGTTCAAACGGTGTAGTTATGTGTATCTTGAATAATTTTAGGTAGGGGGCTATCAGATCCTACTGATTTTTTTTAATGTTTAATGTTGACACATTTAATGTTACACAAATTGAACCTCATCTTCCCACTCTAGGGGAATATGTGGTTCCTATGTTGATTAAAGAGCTATGAACAATATTCTATTGTAAGAATCCTTATGTGTAACAGGACTGATATCACATAGAAACATTATATTTGTTCAATTTGTAATTCATTTCTTTACAATTTATTATTTACCTTCAATGCTCTTGATTATAATCAAACTGTTTTTTAATTCCCTGTCAATGGCTGCCCTATGCTTATATTAAATGAACACCTAACAATTAGAAAGCACTCATAACACTTATTTTAATTTTTTTAAAACCTTTTTTGCTGTATAAGTTTTTTGCTAATGAATGCCCTTTGACTCAGAATTAGAACCAATCCGGTTAATTAAAATTGTTATATATGTTCCCATATAGTTTCATTTCTTAACCGCGAAACAAAAAAAGGAACTGAATATTACTAAAAAAAAAAATTAAGTGGCTAAATTAACCTGGAAATGAACCATGAATAAGACCTTTGCAAGATGCGTGTCTGCTAAATGTCATCAATTTGTCTGGTAAATAATGTAATCGTTATTTTATTATTTATTTGATTGATCAACCAAACTTGATATATAATCGTTTTATGCAAAAGTCGTTTTACAACCTGCGGTGTGTGTATGTTCAACGGAATGTCTAAATAAAAAAAAATGAAGCTTCCGTGGCTAATTCTTTAATTTTAATTTCTGTGGCTAAATCTCCGCACCAACGTGTTAACACGTTAATCATACTTTTAAGTGTTCTTGTAGACTGTAGATTTTTATGTGATATTACATACATAAATACATTCGTTATAAATAAAAACAATTCCTAAGAAAACATATTACAAAATCCATCAATTTAAGTAATTATATAAAATAAATTCATTTCTTTAACAATCATAATACCACTCTAAATAAATAACATACATTTTTTTTTAATTTATTGGCATGCAAATTTCTTGAATGATGACAAGCTTTATAAATTATAAGGTGGGAAATTGTCCCACCTTAAAGAGACAATGTACCGGATCACAAATTATTTTTTGACCAATTTTTATGACAAATATTTTGCAGTTTTATTTAATAATTTAAAATAATATTTAAAACAGAGAATCGCAGCTTCAAAAATTATTACTAGCTCCTACTTATGTAAAGGACTTTGACTTACTCATTTGTGCATCCTTCCTTTTTAACTTATTCCAATGTGTGGAATTCTATTTTTGAATTTATTATATACTGATGACATATTTTTATAAGGCCACCATAAATTACATAAAATAAAAATAAAGAATTTGTATACTAAATAAAACCACTTGTAATTCACTGGGAAACATTTTCATAATGAATATGGGATTTTAGACAACAACTGCTAGCAGATTTCTCTTAAGGGAAATCAGCTATTGATGTTGTACTCACGATTTTCTCGATTTTCGAAATTCTTCTTCGAATGTCCATCGATCCTACCTAGTAGATGACGAAAATGAGGCCCGTTCAAAATTTTCTATATATATATAAATATCTGTTGCCGCACTAGCGGTTGCAATTTTTGTCTTATCGTTGCCAAACTTGATATATAAAATGAAAGATTAAGTTCCTTAAAACCTGAAATCGGAAGAGCGGGAGGGGGGGGGAGTTTAGAAGGGGAGTATTTCGACAATTCTTAACATCTCCGTTATTTTGCGTCGGATCGAAAAATTGTATAGAACCAATCTTATTGCAAATATAATGTTCTATAAATGTTGTTCTGCACATGTTTTCAGTATCTTGATTATTAACGGAGATATTTGTATTTTTTAGTTTTCTGTCTTCAGTAAACCCCTACTCCTACTAATCCCATATTAAGAATATGTTATTATGTTATGAAGAACATTATTTGAAGCCCAAATACCAAAATATTGTTCTCATTGGACTTTTACGCTTTGAGATAAATGCAAGTACGTAACGCACGTAGGAAATCTGCTTAGTTAACGTAGCCCCCGCTTGACGAACTTTTTAGTCTATTTTAGAAAGGGTGTAATCAACTTTGAGAATTGTAGTTAAAACTAAACACAATTCCGAATATATACTATATTGTATTTCTCATATTTCGAACGATAAGCATATTTATTGGATACAAATTCGGGTTTCCATTATATATAGTACAACATATGTTTTTAGGCGGTAAAGGAATGGCTGATGGTAGATAGGGCCAAGAAAAGTGACTAACGGATAAGTATCTAATTAAAGCGCTATTAATAATTACGGCCTAATCAATCACTTTACAGACTAATGTAAAACGTCAATTAATCATGAGCTGGAGTAGTAGAATGAATAATGACTGATCAATCATATCAGGCTCTTACTTAGATTCAGCCACCTCTTATTAATCATTTTAAGGTAAGGTTAATAAGTGCAGATTTAATTATGTTTATGTTTCAATTACCAAAACCATATAGTAATCTCCAAAATTGAAATCGATAATGCAGCAGTCATTTGAATATCGATTCAAGTTATATGAGAATACTGACTCAAGATAAAATAAATAATTTTAACCCATTGTTATACTCTAAATCAGTGATTCCCAAATTATTTCGGTCAAGTGACCCCTTTTCCAAAATGAACTGATACCTTACACTCCCTTAGGCAAATTAATTTAAATATCCTATCTCTAGTTTTTTTTTCCAATTGCGTTATCAAATTACGTAAAAATACTTAAGCAGGTAATTATTTTTTAGAAAAAAGAACATTGAAAAGTAAAGATAAAAAAGTCCGTCACGCAGGGCTGCGTAAGCTAAGCAGATTTCTCTCGTGAAGTTTAGTAATACAGAAATCTGCATACTGGCAACACTTAACACCGCCGTGAGTAAATACAAACAGTAATGAGAAATCTTTCAGTTAATTTTAATAAGCTCCCAACGGAACAGGCTTCCAAATTATAAACAAATAGGTCTGTCAGCCACTCAGAGCTGAACAGATAGATAGACAAATTCTTCACCGGAAAGAAAAACAATTACTCATATATATCTGAATATAACATATTAACTTTATTGCAAACTATTTACTATAAATAGTAGTGCAATTTATAATGAATCAGAATAATCTCAAGCTCTAATTTTCTTCCAAGGAAATAATCGTACAATGAGAAACAGATGTGTCAGCATCAATTTTACGGATACAAACAATAGAAGCCTGGCATTGGATAGAAAGTAGTATGGATTTGTCCAAGAAAGAGCTCCATTGAGTATTCAGTGGCCAGAGGAAAAGACAGTTGATTCGTGAGGGGAGAACCGACCCCACATTTTCATGGACCATCAACCAGGCCCAGGGCGGGCTAAGCGACCAGAAAATTCCAAATTCATTTCTCTATCAGAGAGGAGCGACCCCCGGCTTCTATATTAAATGCGTACGATGGCCATAAAACATTCGGTAGATAGGCCGGCTCGAACCTGGCGCAGAGGAATAAAGGGGCCCACATCTCTCGCTCTCTCTCTCGCTTCAGCTTTCACCCAACATCTCCGTTTCATACACTTCCTATTCTCACTCATCACTATCTTACTATTATATTAATCAACTTAATTTAATAATAATCTCTCTCTCTCTCTCTCTCTCTCTCTCTCTCTCTCTCTCTCTCTCTCTCTCTCTCTCTCTCTCTCTCTCTCTCTCTCTCTCTCTCTCTCTCTCTCTCTCTCTCTCTCTCTCTCTCTCTCTCCCTCTCTCCCTCTCTCCCTCTCTCCCTCTCTCACCCCCTAAACAAAAAATTGTCTTCATTACTTAGTATGATTAAGTATTTATAAATTTTATTATTATTTTTGGAAGAATAAAATTAAATTCTAGTCGAAAACAGGGATATATCTCCTGCAGGTTCAGGAGCAAAGGTAAAACAACTGCAGCACACAACTGCTGTGCGGGACTAATCGTTAAGGCGCTTCAGTGCCCTTTGATGAAAAACTGCAAGACTCACTATTTATGTTAATTTTGTATATATCGACAAACGAATGTAATATTTTTATTTCCATCCATAGTTACTGACATATTGAGCCTATTTAGTAAATAAAATAAAATTTAGATCTAAATCATCGAGTTGTTTTTTCTTGTGATTATTTCTCAGAAATATTTTCATTGAGTCTCTACTACCTTTACATTGTTGCGAGAATTGGATGGATGAGTGGGCGAATACACAAAGAGAGAGCCGCGTGAAAGGAGGAACAAAGACTAGTGGTACGAGCGAATCTAATTAGGGCCCGTATCTTCCTGGAACTTCTAGTCTAGACCTTCTTGCCTAGACACTTCTACAGGCATTTATAAGAGACCCTGCCAGTACCTCAGTTCAGTTTTACGCTCAGATGTCTTGATGGTCACATCGGTGCTACAGTGCGACTTAGTGCAGTGCGGTAAAGTGTTTTTATAAGAGTGAAGTAAAGGACAGTACAGTGCCGTCGTTTTATGTGAATTTCAGTGACCGTGAGTGAATTATTGGACCATGTAATCTGAAGGACAGTGACACTATCAGTGTAATATTGTGAGTAGTAATAATTAACCAAGAGTATTGTAAAATAAATTGTGCAGTGATAAACTGTGAAACTTGTGTGTGTTTAATTTTGCAATCCAAAAGAACTCTTATTAACAAAGTTTTATTACTGGTTTTGTAATAAAACGTAACAATATTCTAGTTCCCACAGGAAACGCTGAGAAGAGTAAAAGCTAGAATAACTACTGGCACCATTCACTGAGGATGAGAAGGTAGTTTTTGAAAGTAAAGAGTGCTGAATTCATAAATAATGATATTATTATTATTTTCAAATTTTAAGCGAAACAGATTTATTTAATTTGCTACAAACCTCCAACATAGACTCAAGACAAATTTAATTTCATAAAAAAAGTGTTAGAATAATGGGGGTTATGTTCGGTTGTCCAAATGGATTGAAAAGAATAAGTCGTGTGAAAGAGACGCTACACCAATTCCACAAAGAATATTTTCACCTAGTATTCCAAACAGGATGGATTTTATGCATTACGTTCGTAAAAATTAAACACAAAATTAAGGAGTAATGGAGTATCTGCAATCTGCAAGAAGGTGAAACACTTCACAACTTGATGATCCAATGTATAACCACTCAAGGAATTTACACCAAGAGATATCAACACCACTGATCCCCTACAAAAAGGCTTGCTCACAAACCAAAATAAATCTAAGGCCTATGACATATGTACATAACCAACCCACTCAGTCCATGCGTTCATAAAGTTTGGTTTTCATCTTAATGCACCCACTTTATAGTTATCAATGTTTTATTTAATACTATTTTTATTTTATTTGTTTCTTTTTATTTACCTCGAAATATTTTATCAATTCATTTATGTATTGAGCCTAATTATGATCTAAATTTTTTTAGTATTTAATATTCATTATTATATCGTAAGATGTTTTTATCTTATAATTTGTTTATCTTTTCAGTTTATACACAAGGAAGTATAAATGTACACATACAGATATATACTCAAACATATGTAGAATCATAGATATCATAAATATACACATAGAGATTTATACTCAAGCATATGTAGAATCATAGATATCATAAATATACACATAGAGATTTATACTCAAGCATATGTAGAATCATAGATATCATAAATATACACATAGAGATTTATACTCAAACATATTTAGAATCATAGATATCATAAATATTCACATAGAGATTTTATACTCAAGCATATGTAGAATCATAGATATCATAAATATACACATAGAGATTTATACTCAAGCATATGTAGAATCATAGATATCATAAATATACACATAGAGATTTATACTCAAGCATATGTAGAATCATAGATATCATAAATATACACATAGAGATTTATACTCAAGCATATGTAGAATCATAGATATCATAAATATACACATAGAGATTTATACTCAAACATATGTAGAATAATAGATATCATAAATATTCACATAGATGTTATAGCCAGTCATATATAGAATCATAGATATAATAAATATCCATATAGAGATTTATACTCAAGCATATATAGAATCATAGATATCATAAATATACACATCGAGATTTATACTCAAACATATTTAGAATCATAGATATCATAAATATTCACATAGATGTTATAGCCAGTCATATATAGAATCATAGATATAATAAATATCCACATAGAGATATATACTCAAACATATGTAGAATCATAGATGTCATAAATATACACATAGATATTATAGACAATCATATATAGAATCATAGATATAATAAATATACACATTGATATATAAACTCAAACATATGTAGAATCATAGATATCATAAATACACACATTGAGATATATACTCAAACATATGTAGAATCATAGATATCATAAACATAAACATTCAGATATATACTCAAGCTTATGTATAATCATAGATATAATAAATATACACATTGATATATAAACTCAAACATATGTAGAATCATAGATATCATAAATATACACATTGAGATATATACTCAAACATATGTAGAATCATAGATATCATAAATATACACATTGAGATATATGCTCAAACATATGTAGAATCATAGATATCATAAATATACACATTGATATATAAACTCAAACATATGTAGAATCATAGATATCATAAATATACACATTGAGATATATACTCAAACATATGTAGAATCATAGATATCATAAATATAGACATTGAGATATATACTCAAACATATGTAGAATCATAGATATCATAAATAAATTGACTATAAATGTAGTTGTATACATATTTTCTCTATCATGTATATTAGCCTTGATATTTGGATTTATTTAGTTTTCATCCTTAAGTAAACACCCAATTTGACAATAAGCTGTTATATTATATATTATGAACCACTTTATCTAAGCTAATATGCTAAATATTTTTTCAAGAGACCTTTTTTTTATGCGAGGTACACAAACATTCGTTGTGTGATGACGCCATGAATAACGATTTTATGCTCTGACTTGAAATCGTTTATGTGATCTATACCAACCTTTTCTGATCGTAAAATGTTATAGGGCCAATCTGGTTAAAGCTCTAGAATTGTTGTTCTATGCATTTTTTCGTAATTCGTAAAACTAATTGATTTATTCGAACTTTATTAATTTCTGCTTTCAGTAACCCCCCCCCCCCCCCGCTTCAACTCATTGATACATGATACAGAATATGTTGTGAGTTGAGGTCACAAGTTTGCTATTTCTATTATTCGCGGTTACAGCTTTCATTAAGCCTCAATTCCTACCACCAGTGAATTTGACTCAATGGGTCACCTTCGATTTCCACTTATTTACACATAAAAGTGAGAATTATTAGAGTATTATAATCGTTTTATAGTAGAAGGGATTTAGAGATAAGAGGAATCCCTATGGTTTTGGAGAAAACTATTATCCCCTTGCTAGAATGCAGCACCTGTTGCACCCCGGCCAGCCCTTCCCTTCTCCAACAATAGCCCGCAAATGCCCTTGTTATTCTAAAACCAGTGGCTCATAACTAGCCGATCCACGGATTAGAGGACTCACGACACTACATAAATATTAACTCTTGGGGCAAGTTACCCTAACTGGCTTAAACACAATTAATAAACATACAGGAAGTACATCAAGTCAAATATTTCTGAGCTCTAGCCCCGTCCACGGAAATGACAAGACATTTGATGAGTTATATGTCCATAAGGATTGTTTTTAAAGGATAATGTTTTTATTTATTTTCATTGTTTCACTTGTAGTGATATAAACCTTATAAATTATGCATATAACTTACACTTTAGATATAAAAATACACACAGACATAAATATACAATCATAGATATAATAAATATACACATAGAGATATATACTCAAACATATGTAAAATATAGATATCATAAATATACACGTAGATATTAAAGCTAATCATATATAGAATCATAGATATAATAAATATACACATAGATATATATTCACACATATGTAGAATCATAGATATAATAAATATACACATAGAGATATACACTCAAACAAATGTAAAATCATAGATATCATAAATATACACACAGATATTATACCCAAGCATATATAGAATCATAGATATAATAAATATACACAGAAAGATATACACTCAAACAAATGTAAAATCATAGATATCATAAATATACACATAGATATTATACCCAAGCATATATAGAATCATAGATATAATAAATATACACATAGAGATATACACTCAAACAAATGTAAAATCATAGATATCATAAATATACACATAGATATTATACCCAAGCATATATAGAATCATAGATATAATAAATATACACATAGAGATATACACTCAAACAAATGTAAAATCATAGATATCATAAATATACACATAGATATTATACCCAAGCATATATAGAATCATAGATATAATAAATATACACATAGAGATATATACTCAAGCATATGTAGAATCATAGATATCATAAACATACACATACATATAATACTCAAACATAAATAGAATCAAAGATATAATAAATATACAAATATATATATATACACAAAAAAAATATAGAATCATAGATATAATAAATATACACATTGAGATATAGACTCAAACATATATAGACTCATAGATATAATAAATATACACATTGAGATATATACTCAAACATATGTAAAATCACAGATATAATAAATATGCCCATATATATATATATATATATATATATATATATATATATATATATATATATATATATTCAAACATATATAGAATCATAGGTAGAATAAACATTCATATAGATGTACATACTGATAACCACAATCACTTCAAAATTATGCAATTCATGAACCTTAGGCAGCAAATATCAGACAATTACTTACAAGACTTAAACAAAATAATGTACACATACACTTTTCCTGGATGAAAAGGCATTCTGGAATTTAGGGAAACGATCTCGCTGATTTATCACCAAAATCAGCATCAAAAGATACCATGGTTCCAGAATGTTAAAACGAAATCACAGTTAAAAACACAATTACTAACATAAACAATTAATAAATAGCAACAGAAATGGTATATATGACTACGAAAGGACAACATCTAAAATTATTTATTCCTAACAGTAAAGAGTATTTAGACATAACAGACTATTACTTGACACAATTATTAACAGGAAACAGGACAACAAACTCTTACTTTAATTGTTTTGGACTAACAGATCAAACAAAATGTTACTGCGACTTTACTACTGAACAGACTTACAAACACTCAATCATACTGAATAACGGACCAAAAATAAGAATTTAATACGGAAGTAAAACGCCTAAAAGATAATTGGGCCGTTGAGGAAAAACGTCTATTGAATACTAGCTCAGATACCCGGCTTCGCCCGGGAATTCATTTGAGGCTGAATAGTGATGGTATTTTTTAGCAGGCTTTACATTGCACAATATTTTGACATTTACCCGTCCCAGTGTTTAGGATTGATACCCGTCGTTGCCGGTGATTTGCTAATAATAGAATTATTTGTTCGATAATTCTTCACAGTCTTCGATATTTTTATATTTCCCGTTTCTTATACATGTAAATATGGTGAATTTTTATTTCAGACCTCCCTTATAACTCCCCTCCCGTTCGAACCTAAAAAATTTAATATAACTTATAATCTTGGAAGAATTAATGCTAATTGACATACCGAGTTTTGTTAAGTTCGGTTCAGCCGTTATTGCCCGCTAAAGTTTTAACGTATAACTCATTTATACTTAGGTATACGACAAAAGTGTATATAACAAAAGTTACTCCAAATAACAAAATAAACAACTATTGTTATGTTTACATTTGCGGAAAAACCAATAGGAAACGAAATATCGCTATTTTTAATTTCAGGCTTCCCTTATAACCCCCAATCCTGCCCGTCCATAGAAATGTTGGTATGGCTTATTATAATCCAGGCCTCACTGCTAATACACATACCGAGTTTTATTTAGTTCGATTGAGTCTTTTTTGGCAAATAATATTGTTGACTCCCGCTATAATTTTTAGCGTATAACGCATTTAAACTTCGGTATACGGCAAAAGTGTATATAACAAAAGTTACTCTAAATAACAAAATAAACAACTTTTGTTATGTGCATATTTGCCGAAAAACCAATAGAAAACGAAATATCGATATTTTTTATTTCAGGCTTCCCTTATAACCCCCACTCTTGTTCGTTTCAGAGAAAATTAATATAGCCTAATGTCTAAGGTGGGTTAGTAGTAATATACATACCAAGTTTAATAAAATTCGGTTCAGCCGTTTTTGCGTGAAAAGGTAACAAACAAACAAACATACACGAAAGAAACAAAATGCAGATATGGTGTCTATGACATGTGAAACGAAAAGTTATCGTGAAATTTCGCGAAAAAAATCAATGTACAGACAGAGGTTACAATTTTATATATATATATATATATATATATATATATATATATATATATATAGATATGCTGAATGCGTTTATAACTGTATGAATTATTTAAAACTCCACTACTGTTAATTAAATTAAATAATTCATCACCAAAACCTACATTTGTATTTCTTTTCTTTTTCTGTTGTAAATAATTTTATTTTAAAAATGATTTATTCTTTGTATTAAAAAAAATTGTTACGTATCAAGCACATGTTATGTAAAAATGCATGTTCGGGACGTATGGCAAATAAACTCCCTTCCTGTAGGCTTACTTCAGGATGGAAATAAATAGATCTATATAATCAAGCATATATAGAATCATATATATAATAAAAAAACATAAATACATGCACACACACGCGCGCACACTCATTCACAAACATATATATATATCTATATATATATAAAATTGTAACCTCTGTCTGTACATTGATTTTTTTCGCGAAATTTCACGATAACTTTTCGTTTCACATGTCATAGACACCATAACTGCATTTTGTTTCTTTGGTGTCTGTTTGTTTGTTTGTTTGTTTATTTGTTTGTTTGTTTGTTTGTTACCTTTTCACGCATAAACGGCTGAACCGAATTTTATGAAACTTGGTATGTATATTACTACTAGCCTAACTTAGACTTTAGGCTATATTAACATTCTCTAAGACGAACAGGAGTGGGGGTTATAAGGGAGGCCTGAAATTAAAATTAGCGATATTTCGTTTCCTATTGGTTTTTCGGCAAATATGAACATAAAAAAAGTTGATTATTTTGTTATTTAGAGTAACTTTTGTTATATACACTTTTTTCGTATACCGAAGTTTAAATGCGTTGTACGCTAAAAACTTTAGCAGGAGTCCACAATTTTATTTGGGACAAAAGACGCAACCGAAATAAATAAAACTCGGTATATGTATTAGCACTAACGCTTTCATTATAACAAGCCATACCAACATTTCTAGGGACGGGCAGGAGTGGGGGTTATGAGGGAAGCCAGAAATTAAAAATAGCGATATTTCGTTTCCTATTAGGTTTTCGGGAAATATGAACAGAACAAAAGTTGTTTATTTTGTTATTAAGAGTAACTTTTGTTATATACACTTTTTTCTTATACCGAATTATAAACGAGATATACGCTAAAACCTATAGCAGAAGTGAACAATTTTATTTGGGACAAAAGACCCAACCGAAATAAATAAAACTCGGTATGTGTATTAGTACTAACGCTTTCATTATAACAAGCTATACCAACATTTCTAGGGACGGGCAGGAGTGGGGGTTGTAAGGGAGGCCTGAATTTAAAAATAGCGGTATTTCGTTTTCTATTCATTTTTCGGCAAATATGAACATAACAAAAGTTGTTTATTTTGTTTTAAGAGTAACTTTTGTTATATACACTTTTTTCTTATACCGAATTATAAACGAGATATACACTATAAACTAAAGCGGGAGTCAACTATTTCATTAGGCACTAACGATTAAACCAAACTTAAAAACTCGGTATGTCAATTAGCATTAATTCTTCCATGATTATAAGCTATATTAAAATTTTTAGGTTAGAACGGGAGTGGGGGTTATAAGGGAGGCCAGAAATAAAAATTCGTGATATTTCATTGTCTTATTTGTATTTTGACAAACAAGCAAATAACAAAAGTTGTTTACTTTGTTATTTAGATTAACTTTTGTTTTATACATTTCTCCAGGAACAATGTGTGGAGCAAGTAATTTGCGTAGAAATATTGATATGCTCAACAATTCATTCTAATTTGAACTATGAGGTACCTCACCTGGAAAAATTAATTAAAATCTATGTTAATATTTTGTCCCTATAACAAAATATGAAATATGTCAATTTGGAGGACAGTCAAGACTTACATAAAAAATTAATTTTATTATTAACAAATGCCAACAACGGATATTAGCCCTAAACACTGGGACGGGTAAATGTCAAAATATTGTGCAAAGTAAAGTTTTGCCAAAAAAATACCATAACCATTCAGCCCCATATAAATTCCCGGGCGAAGCCGGGTATCTGAGCTAGTATATATATATATATATATATATCTATATATATATAAAATTGTAACCTCTGTCTGTACATTGATTTTTTTCGCGAAATTTCACGATAACTTTTCGTTTCACATGTCATAGACACCATAACTGCATTTTGTTTCTTTGGTGTCTGTTTGTTTGTTTGTTTGTTTATTTGTTTGTTTGTTTGTTTGTTACCTTTTCACGCATAAACGGCTGAACCGAATTTTATGAAACTTGGTATGTATATTACTACTAGCCCAACTTAGACTTTAGGCTATATTAATATTCTCTAAGACAAACAGGAGTGGGGGTTATAAGGGAGGCCTGAAATTAAACATAGCGATATTTCGTTTCCTATTGCTTTTTCAGCAAATATGCACATAACAAAAGTTGTTTATTTTGTAATTTAGAGTAACTTTTGTTATATGCACTTTTGCCGTATACAGAAGTATAAATGAGTTATACGCTAAAAACTATAGCGGGAGTCCACAATTTTATTTGGCACAAAAGACTCAACCGAACTAAACCAAACTCGCTATGTGAATTAATACTAACGATTTCCTTGTAATAAGCCATACTAACATTTCTAGGGACGGGCAGGAGTGGGGGTTATAAGGGAGGCCTGAAATTAAAAATAGCGATATTTCGTTTCCTATTGCTTATTCAGCAAATATGCCCATAACAAAAGTTGTTTATTTTGTAATTTAGAGTAACTTTTGGTATATGCACTTTTGTCGTATACCTAAGTATAAATGAGTTATACGCTAAAACTTTAGCGGGAGCCAACAATTTTATTGGGCACTAACGGCTGAACCGAACTTAACAAAACTCGGTATGTCAATTAGCTTTAATTCTTCCATGATTATAAGTTATATTAAAATGTTTAGGTTCAAACGGGAGGGGGGTTATAAGGGAGGTCTGGAATAAAAATTCACTCTATTTACATGTATAAGAGACGGGAAATATAAAAATATTGAAGACTATGAAGCCTTATCGAACAAATAATTCTATTATTAGCAAATCCACGGGAAAGACGGGTATCAATGCTAAACACTGGGACGGGTAAATGTCAAAATATTGTGCAATGTAAAGCCTGCTAAAAAATACCATCACCATTCAGCCACAAATGAATTCCCGGGCGAAGCCGGGTATCTGAGCTAGTATATATATATATATATATATATATATATATATATATATATATATATAATAGAAATATTAAATATCGAAAAGGTATACAAAATTGAAAACAACCATTTATCATTCCCAACTTTGAATTTTAAAAGAAAAGAACAAAGGGATAAAATATCTGCTACTAATGCAGTTCAAAATGGATGTATTGAATGGAGCTTGTCACTTTATAACATATCAGTTTAAAATAAGAAATTTCATTTTTCCTCCGCAATCAAATGCGGCACATCAATCTTTGGATAACAAAATAGGTTAAAAATTAACCTTTTTAGAAAGTAATTAACATACAAATTAATTAATTTATACATTTATTAACATACATGATGTTAGGGTATCTATCTGTGTTTAGGGTAGGTTGGGTCTGCGCCGTTAGTCCGCAATACACTCTTGTGGTACAGGCACAGAGAACACCTTAACAGCAGGGATTAGGAATACAAAGATGAACAGTCTTGTAAGAGTTGAAAATGTCTTCTCTCAACAATTGAAAAGGGAGAGGGTATATAAAGGAATGTTGAATACCAGTCGGTTGTTTGACTGCAGCCAACCAAATTTAATAAGTGGCATCTTCATTTCAGGTGTCGTTATTAATAAAACTTGTAAGAAAAAAGTACCAGTTCTAAATTAGAATTTTCAACATTCTATGGCTGGCCGTTTTTGAGCTATACGAAATACGTATGTACATATGTAACGAGGTCAAACTTATGCCAGTCAAAATGTGACAAGGGAATGTCAAAACGGTTCAAAAATTGATTTATATTGGAATGGCAGTTGTTTTCGAAATAACATGAATCCCACACGGTAGTATGTGTGTATTGTACTTTCGTGGCTTATTTTAAATGGGAGTAGAGGGGAGAAAATGGCCCCTGTTAATTTGTCAACCCTTGACACTTTACTCCCATCTAGAGGTAGAGAGTTACCACCGACACTGATCCAAGTCATCGCTGTCTCTGGCATCTTCCCCAAAGACTGAAATGCAATACAAATAAGGCGAACGACTTTGACATTGGATCGCTGAATGTTTAATTAAATTTAATTAAAGGGAAAACATATAAGAAAGGCCTTCAAACCCTTGAAGAAACATGACAAGAGGACTACTGTCTCTCACTCACATCGAAGGCGAGGGGTGGGAATATCACTGAGGCAGACTCGTTCCACCCCCTCCTTCCTCTCCTCACAAACAGAAAGTTAGTTAGCACATCTATAGACACACACCTATTGGTTTAAGAACATTTCACAATTTTGAATCCACGTGAGTGTGTGAATGATATTTAATTATATAGGATCTAATTAAATAAAAGGGGACGCGTAAAGTAAGCAGATTTCCTACGTGAAATTTTACAATAGATTAATCTACATACTGCAAACACATAACACCATCGTGAATAATAAGTAAATAAATACAAACGGTAATGAGAAATCTTTCAGTCAATTTTAATAACCTTCCTGCGCTAACTAAGCAGATTTCCCACCTGCGTAAAGTATTCGCATTTATCTCAATACTGAAAAGTTCAATGAGAACTTTATTTGGTATTTGAGGTTCAAATAAAATATTTCATAATATAATAGCTTATTTTTAGTATGACAGGAGTAGAAGTTGTGGTTTACAGAAGGCCGAAAACTAAAAAATGCAAATAACTCCGTTAATACTACAGATAGAGAATAAATGTATATAACAATATTTATAATACACTTTATTTTCAATGAAATCGGTACTACCCGTATACAATTTTACGATCCGACTTATAATTTCGAGTTTTAAAAATAGAGATATTTCGAATTTTCAAAATTCTCCCCCTTTAAACTCTCTTCTCCGATGTTCGATTTCAGCCATTAACAAACCCGACCTTTAGTTTTGTATG
This sequence comes from Riptortus pedestris, assembly GCA_019009955.1. Lineage (NCBI taxonomy): Eukaryota > Metazoa > Arthropoda > Insecta > Hemiptera > Alydidae > Riptortus > Riptortus pedestris. The sequence continues at coordinate 95,548,088 of CM032233.1, forward strand.
AAACGCTTATATATCGAGTTTGGTTAAATATCAAATACGGGTAAGAATTGCGACCGCTAGAGTGCTAACAGACAAGTGTCTGTGAGTGTGTCTATATGTATATATATATATATATATATATATATATATATATATATATATATATAGATAGATAGATAGATTGATAGGGGTTTATATATATATAATTTTAAAGAGACCTCATTTTCGTCGTCTTCTAGGCAGGATTGATGCACATTTGAAGAAATGTTTCGAAAATAGCGTCATGAGTAGGGCCTCAATAGCTGATTTACCTTAAAGGAAACAGGCAGATCACCAAGTGGTGTTAATAAACGGTTACTCATTTTCTGATAAATAAAGAAACAGAATGGCTAAGATAACCTAGTCAAGTATGAACAGACTATAGCGATAAAGCGATAGTAATAACAGCCAGTAAAAATTTTATCTTTAAATAATGAGAGACCTCCCGTTAACCATGTATCATTTATAAATTGTTATGTTTTATTTTAAATAATACAGTGATTTTCTTTTAATTATGATTTAATAATCGTTTTTAAATGGGTGGCCTCCCGATAACTGATAAGTACCTCAACTTCTATTAAATAATGTTTTATTGAATCTTCATTTGAAAAATTCTATTATTATTATTAATTAGTTGTAGGTCCAACATGTAAGGTAATTGGCATTAAGTAAGTGTGGGTGAACCTCTAAGAAAGATAATCTGATTACTCGGGCACGTAAAGGCGGTTACTTTATTTTTACATTTTAAAAAAAATACCTTAAATAACTCATGTCCGTACTTTTTCTATTAGAATATATTAACATGTATACATTTGTATATCTTCTCAAGTATATTGTAGACAATTTATTATAACTCTATATTTTTTTGTAAATATTTATATGTTTTAGTTTGTGTGTATGTTTTTGGCTGCTGTCAGTAAGTAGTTCAGTCCTATACTAGGATTTGTCAAGGTCTTTTCGTTAGAAGCAATCCTTGGATATGTGTTTTATTGTTAGTTATTTATTGATGTATTTCCTTGTTAAAAATTATATCTCAGATCCCCCCACAAGATTCGACAGTAAAGTAAAATTATATGTTTTTCTCTGAAAAAGTTATTATGAATACTTTCTGACTGATTAATTTTTAGAACTGATTATTTAAACCGTTCTTACATTGTTATGGCTCGGTTTGACAAATGATAATTTTTGAGAAGTTAATTTTGACAATAGAATGAATTGTTGGAATGGGAAGGCCATCTATGGTCGGAGAATATGATAATATTGCTACATGATTTTCATAAAAGTTGATGAGATAAATAATCATCTTGATTATGGCCCATAATTTTTTTTAGTAGCAGAACGTTGATAATTCACAGTTTAACGATTATTTTTTAGTCAGGGTCAATAAAAAGACACTGTTCTCAACTTGGTTTTAATTCATGCAAAGTGCAATTTCTGAGTCAGTGCTCCATCGTCAGTGCATGCTCACAAAAAAAACCCTTAAGACAGCAAATAACAAACATAGCATAGTCAACAGCGTAAAAACAGTCATAACACCAAAATAAAACGTATACAGGATAAAAACCAATAGGAAATTTAAAAAATAGCCAACCAATAAAATCAAAAACCATAAGCGTGCGTCTTAAAGATAGAAAGTTAAAACCCTATAAACTATCTAAATTAAAAACAGAAAAATTACTAGAGATAAAAAAAAGTACAATTTAAAACAAAAGTAGAGGACAATGCCTTTTAGCAGATTTCCCTTAAGAGAAATCAGCTATTGAGGTCGTACTCATGAAGTGGATTTCGAAAAATTTCTTCAAATGTCCATCGATCTTACCCAGGAGATGACGAAAGTTAGGTCCGTTCAAAACTATATATATATATATATATATATATATATATATATATATATAGATATATGTCTGTTAACGCTCTAGCGGTCGCAAGTTTTGTTTAATCGTTACCAAACTCGGCGTTTAATTGTTTTATGGGGGAAAAATATTAAGTTCGTTAATTGCTGAAATCGGAGCAGTTAGCGGGGGGGGGGGTTAGAAAATTCGAAATATCTCCGTTACAATACGTCGGATCGAAAAATTGCATAAAACCAATCTTATTCCCAATGTAATACTAAATATATGTCGTTATGTACGTTTTTGCTGTATCTGGATTACTAATTGAGATATTTGCATTTTTTTCAGTCTTCAGTAAACGCCCACTCCTACTCATGTCATATTAACAGTAAAGTGTTATATTATGAAGCACATTGTTTGAAGCCGAAATATCACATATTGTTCTCATTGAACTTTTACGTTTTGAGATAAATGCAAATACGTGGCGCACGTGGGAAATCTGCTTAGTTAACGCAGCCCCCCTCGTGACAGGCTTTTTATTCAATTTGTTCCTCTACCGTCCAGCATTTAGGGAGAACTTTATCTTTTAGAATCAACTGAAGTCGCACAAATGGCTCCATAGAGACCAAAGAGCTCTGATGACAAAACATATCAGTACCAACTAAGACAGAAAGTTTAAATATGTTGAATTTTATGCAGCTTTACAATGAATATTATTTCACACTCATTATCAGACTTCAAAGATTTTCCGAGCACATCAGCTAGTGGACAAATTCACTTAACATAACTGAGCTTTGAGATACCCCTATAGATAAACATTCTAAGTAAATATGGCTAAAGAGTGGGTAGGCATTGGATGAAATCCCCCTTGGAACGAAAATTATTTTAAATGTTTCTGTTTCCTTGGTGCATAAATTGGTTTTGAGGTTGCTCGGCTCGACTGAAATGAAATAAAAGCTGAATATTCATTTATTCTGAAATACATTCTCCAGTGGTTACAACTCTTCTCCTTGGAGCAGAGCACCCCTTCCTTCCCCACGCCACTACCCAGCCCTTTTTCTGCCCCTTTAAACTCATTACAACATCACCGTGCACACAATTCGAAGTACTTCCTGAATTTCATAGAAGGATTAAAAATAAGAATTGGGATTTGTCAAGAAAATGTACGTTGGTGATATACGGCAATAATACGTTCTGCTGGAGGCTCCATTACCGACTCTAATTGGAGGAAGAAGAACTCTTTTTCAACTTAGAACACAAATTTAGATGTTACAACACATCATTTTTTAACTGATTTCCCTTAAGGGGAATCAGCTATTGAGGGTGTACTCATGACGCGATTTTTTGAAACCTTTCTCAAATGTCCATCGACCCCATCCAGGAGATGACGAAAATGAGGTCCATTTAAAGCTTTGTGTGTGTGTGTGTGTGTGTGTTTATATATATATATATATATATATATATATATATATATATATATATATATATATATTTCGTTTAACGCTCTAATGGTCACAATTTGTGTGGACATTTGACGAAACTTTTTTAAATTGCCCCATGAATGCAACCTTAATAGTTGATTTGCCTAGTTTATTGACCTCGGAAAAGGCTGCCCATGTAATTGATATCGAATACTCCAGCAGGAAATAGGTTACAAAGCAAGCTGGTAGCTTCATGTTCTGGGGGTAACTTGTAACGATTAGGCACTCTTAATTTGGGAAGCCAGTCTGAGAACAAGGAAGAATGCTGAAACGGTGTGCTGGCAGATGCCCAGATCCACCCCGGATTCCAGACTGGAAAAAGCATGTAAATAATGCAAACGCGGGAGAAATGTTTTTTATCGATTTGTTTGAGATGATTTACGGTTCCGATGTGTTAAAAAAAATAGGGATAAGATAAGTCCAAAAATATTAAAAAGATCTGTTCTGAATATAAGAAGAGATTTAGAATTCGGAGGGGGGGGGTAGGAGGAAGTGTTATAGAGTAAGGGGGGGTGAATGACTGGAGGGGAGTCGGACAGGGCTGGGGGTGTTGGGCTTAGTGGGGAAAAAAATGGAAAGAAGATAAGCGACCCAAGTCGGAAGGCATAACTCAAAACCAAGATACCCGCTAATTAAAAATTACACCAGATATTCAACATTCAGATTGAGTTATAGCATGACCGGGAAGATATAGACCTAATTTAGTCTCTTCATTAGCCGAGCACCTACAAAAAATATTTATTTTCAAGTAACAAATAATGTCTTAATGTTCGAGGTAATTAGCTATGGGTCGATAGGAGTAAGGGCTGCTGCTCTGTCAGGCAAGGTATTTTTACAAAAGGTATTATTAAATGTAATTATTGATAATATGAGCTTTCCCCCAAGAGAAAATACAGCAGAGCCTTGATAATCTGATCCTTATTAATTTTATTTTCAATTAATCAATGGATATTAATTACTTTTACAAATCATTACGCCTTTAATCATTATTTTTTGTGCTTTCAACACCCCTAAGACTTTTTCTTGATTTATAAGCGATAATAACCTCCTTTATATATATATATATATATATATATATATATATATATATATATATATATATATATATATATATATTCGTTTCTTTGCAACAATATTAAATATTACAAGCAAATGGTATGAATAATAATAACAATAGGCTTGAGGTGGGAAGTTGACCATTGACAATACCCACATTGGAGGGAACATTGGATTGTACTATTTGAGTTATACTGGGCACTACACACGAAGATCTCTAGGCCACTTACGCTTCAGACGTCGCCTTGGGTTTTTAGGAGATTACCCTTAATGGAAATGAGCTATTGAGGTCGTACTCATGACGCGATTTTCGAAATTTTTCTTCAAATGTCCATCGATCCTACCTCGGAGATGACGAAAATGAGGTCCATTCAAAACTGTATATATATATATATATATATATATATATATATATATATATATATATATATATAAATACATACATACATATTTGTCTGTTACCGCTCTAGCGGTCGCAATTATTGTTTAATCGTTGCCAAACTCGAAATTTAGTCGTTTTATGTAAAAAGACAGATCAAGTTCGTTAATGGCTGAAATCTGACCAGTGAGTGGAGGGGGTTTAGAGGGAAGGAAATATCTCCGTTACTATACGTCGGATCAAAAGATTGTATAGAATCAATCTTATTGCAAATTAAATTTACTATAAATTTTGTTCTATACATTTATTCTCTATCTTGAATATTAACCGAGATATTTATTTGCATTGGTATTAAATGTGGGCGGGTAACGGGCGAAAGTGAGTTTCCCGCCAAAAGCTAGTTCGGCCGTTTTCGTAACTGTTTGGCTCTCGTGAAATTTCTCTATTGTAAAACTTCACGTGGGAAATCTACTTAGTTTACGCAGCCCCTACGTGACGGACTTTCTGGAATATGGGTAGATGAGAGTGGTTTATCTAAAGGATTTGGATGTGCGGGAAGGAGAGAGTGGAATTTCTGATATCGGGATTTTGCGAGGCTATAGACAAAAGGAATGTTGAGGTCATTATGGAGAGTTAAATTGGATATATAGAATGGGGAATCTGTAGTTTTGCGGAGTATTCTGGATTGGAGGGTTTAGATTTTGTAGGAATTTGAAGGTTTAGCGGACCCCAAAGTAAAAGTCCATATGTACGTATGGTTGGAGTACTGTTGTATAAATCAATCGTTTGTTGTGTAGTGATAGTTTAGATCTGTTGTCTTAGTGGAAGTCTGTACCGTCGATTCAGTTCTTGTCTTTTTAGAGTAATGTGGGGTTTCCAAGTTAGTTGCTTCTCTAATGTGAGTCCTAGATACCTAATTTGTGATTTTTGTGTAATTACTTCCCTTTTACGAATACAATTATGAGCTTTGTGTAAATCCGTTTGAACACACACATATACGCGGGAATGATGTGTTCCACGGAGTTATGGAATTTCGAGAAATCAAATAACAGTTAGTGTTATCAGAGCATATAAGTATTTTCAGCAAATCATTTATTTTTAGTGCATTCTGTATGTATGTATCAGACGATTAGCCGTAGAACCGAGATTAGCCCAGTTGTGCACTCCACCTTTTTATCGAAATTGACTAACGTGGAAAGGGAGTAGTAGAAAAAGGGGGTTTCTAGCGCAATTTCCAAAATACCCTAAATCCCCCAAAAAATACGAACGTACTAATGTTTAAAATGTTTAAGTAGTTTAAGGTAACCCTTTCCACTCCAATGTCGAGTGTCACTCGACACTAATTTTGTTCCCCTAGCTCCACTGTCGAGTGATTCTCGACATGGTGTAATACCTCTTTTTGCGGAAAATTTTAAAACAGGAGGGATTTAGGGAAAACACTAAAAGTAAAAAAACGTAATTTTAGCGTGGAGCTGGTGGAATAAAAACAAAAACAGCCTTGGAGTGGAAAGGGTTATTTTTTGGGGGGATTTAGGATATTTTGGAAATTGCGCTAGAAACCCCCTTTTTCTACTACTAAAGGGTTATAGTGATAAAAAATTGCAAATTTATCCGTATCTATTAGAGATGAAAAGATCTGTTCAGAAACTACTATGTTTATGATGTCTATAAATTGTATTCTTTGACAGTTTTTGAACCGATGCATTGGAACGGAGATACCCATACAATTTCAAAATGAAAACATGTGAAAAAAATTGTATCAAAACATTTTGTTTATTTACATTAATAGCAGTAAAAAAAATGCATGAGGTGTATACATTACATTTTTTCCTTGGAACTCTAATAGGCTGAGTCAAAATTCACTTAGAGGCTGGATGTCTCCCTGGGCAACGGGATGACAAATATGTTTGTGTTTACAAGTAATTTTAATCCAGAAAAAAACGGTAATAAGGAAACACAAAATATTCAGAAATACCAAATTAAGTGTTGTTGTGACACAGTGCATCACTCGTTTTTACTTCCTTGTACAAAGAGAAGAAAATAATCAACGCTTCAATGGAAATGCTTCCCTGAGCCAGTTTTGACTAGTTTAGGCGTGGCGACTCTACATATGCACGCATGTATGTAGGTATATGCATAACTCGAAAACAACTAGCCTTAGAATTTCTTAGAAATTTCAAATTTAGTATTTTTGTAAAATCTAGTTTTGCAGTTCCCCTCTTCATCAAAATCGACTAAGAGGTGTGAAGAGGGAGGCAGGAATAAAAAATTGCAACTTTTTTCATACCTACTTGAGATAAAAACTTCTTTAGAACACTTTTATCAGATTCCCCTTAAGGAAAATCATTTGATAAGGTTGAACTCATGACACGATTTTCGAAAAATTTTCTCTAATGTCCATTGATCCTACCTAAGAAATGGTATATATGGAAAAGTATATATATATATATATATATATATATATATATATATATATATATAATTGTGTTGATGTTTTCGACCAGGTTATATTTATATATGGTGTTGTTTTTTTCTTTGGAGGTTTGGTCAGGTATAACCTTAGACGTTTCTTTCACCAACTTTGAGTAACTCTAGTGCAATATGTATAGTCATTTTTAAGTATCTTTCTTGCCTTGAAGAAGACAAAATAAAATTCTCGAAATATCGGCATAAACTAAGAAGTTTCTTTCACCAACTTTGATCAAACCTCCAAAAAAAAAAACAACACCATATATACATATATATATATTAACTTTTTATTTGAGTATTTACTAATAGAAGAAAAAAACACAATTTCAATACAATATATCATAATTAAACATAATTAAAGTTCATGATCCCCTAACGCAAGAGGTACCCAACCCCTGGAATGTGGCCCATAACTGGGCCAAATAGGGCACAATGCACCAGCTACACCCCCCACCCAACTTAATAACTAGTTCAAACTATTTACAGAACCTTAAAGCTAAGAGACTCATCTAATATATACAACACTAAACTATTCTACTAAACTAGTAAATAAAACATGACACACACAAAATTTCTTCATACCTATTAGAGACACAAACTTGTTTAGAACCCTTTTCTCAGATTTCCCTTTAGGGGAACTCATGACACGATTTTCGGAAAATTTCCTCAAATTTCCATTGATCGTACGTAGGAAATGGTGAAAATGATGCCTTCAGTTTGTTTTCACCCCGCTTCTACTCATCTTGTTTTTATTTAGAAATTGAGATTGTGGGATGAGATTAGATGGGCTTATTGACATATTTAAATATTTAACTACACAATTAAGGACACTTCAAATATTGGCACTACATTTTTATAATGTATAACAATATCCTATATTATTATATAGGATAAGTAAGCATATTGCCAGTATTAAAAAATATACAATAATTATTAATTATTGGCCAAATATAAAGGCAGTTAAAAATATTAAGCCAGTAGTAAGAAGTGTAAATAGGTACAACGTAACTCGTCTTACAAGTACACATCTTTAAGTAAGTAAAAATGTATTTATAGATTTAGTTAAGAAATAATTGTATAGAAAATTAGTATATTTCATACCTTTAGGATATGACAAGAGTGGTATTTACAATATATTAGTTGATATTATTTAAGACATAGAGTAAAACAGGGACTTGCAAACAGCATTATACTACTATAAAGGGCATAATAACCTAGTTGTTGATTGCCCAAATCATATTAATCCTAATCCTAATAATATATAACAATGCCTTAAGGCACTAATAAAGCAGACACGTTATATTTGAAGTTACGAAACTAATTATCTTCTCTTCACTAAACTTCACTAAAAAAAAAATAAAAGCATACGTTAATTCATATTTGCTGTCAATTATCATAATCATAATCATAATTATCATGAATTTCTGCAGACATATTAACTAGAAATGAGACAAGAGTATTCATATTTAGAGTTTCCTTTTTTGTCTAAAATAAGAAAATATAAATCAAAAGTAATAGAGTTTTCGATATTTTTTTTTTGTGTTCAGATGAGATCAGGGGTCTTATTTACTTTATCCACACCAGTTACTTATTTGTAAAAGAGTGATTTATCTTATTAGTAAATTAATGCCATTGAAGAAAAGGTGGTTAAAGTAATGTATTTAACAAGCTTCAAATGAAAACAAAAATGAGTAGTTTAACATACAATTTGTTGAATTATTCATTTAGGGAGCCAATATGCTTTTAATGGTTTTAAAATACAATCAAAGATATCATAAAGTATCCTCTTTTATATTTCCGGGGTTTAGGCAATATTCAGAACCTTTGAAATGTCTTAAATACCACTTCTTCTGATTTAAGACGACGACTCAGTTGTATCAGATTCATTATTAGCAACAACAACTTCAACATATCTTAAATTCTAGGAGGTAATAAATAGGTAGGTAACCTCCTTCATGAATATATTATTATATTTAAAAATAGACATATGTTATTAAATAACAGTATGATAAATCCCTAATAATATGAAAAAGTAACTAGTGTAGCTAAAGTAAAAATACCTAAGATCAGTAGTGTCATATTTGAACTTGAGAAACCTGTGTGTGTGTGTGTGTGTGTGTGTGTGTGTGTGAGAGAGAGAGAGAGAGAGAGAGAGAGAAATTATGTTCAATGGACGTATTGGAACGGAGATATTGTATACCACTTTTAAATGAAGTGCTATGAAAGATTTTGTGTATTTGATTTAACAAGACTATAAGAAAGCCAAGATCATATTTTTTTAAATTTATGCATATAGGTTTATATGATTAATAGAATCGTCTTTGGTTGTTCACATAATGTTTTGAAGTGAATCAACTTTTGTTTTACTTTTTGTAGGTACTTATTAATTATCCGGAACCCACCTATTTAAAGTCGATTATTAAATCAACTCAATATTTAATTGTTTTATCTAAAAGAAAAAAAGAAAAATGTCAAGTTCGTTAATGGCTTAAATCGGAACAATGGAAGGGAGGTTTTAGAGAAGTGGGTTTCAAAAATTCGAAATATCTCCGTTACAAATCGAAAAATTGTAGAAAAACAATCTTATTGCAAAATAAATGTACTACAAGTATTGTTATATACATTTATTTTCTATCTTGAATATTAACCGAGATATTTGCATTTTTCATATTTCAGACTTCAGCAAACCCCCACTTCTACTCATGTCACATAAACAGTATTCTGTTATATAATAAACCACTTTATTCGAAGGTTAAACACCAAACATTCGTTCTGTTGATCACCCCTTCCGTCTTCTTTTCTTGAATTACTAAAATTTGAGTGGTTGAGACAAAAATTATTTTGATTCATTATAAATTACAGTTTCAGATTTAGTAAATAGTTTTCAATAAATTTAAAATGTTATATTCAGATATATTTCAGAAATTGATTTTCTTTCCGGTGAAGAATATTTCTCTCTATTCAGCTATGAGAGGTTGGCTGACATGATTTTTTTACAATTCGGACGCTTTTCGAAGGGAGATTATTAAAATTGACTGAAATATCGCTTACTAAACTTGTATTTATTCATTTAATATTCACGGTGGTGTTAAGAGTTAGCAATATGTAGATTTATCTATTTTAAAACTTCAGATGGGAAATTTGCTTAGTTTAGGCAGCCCCTGAGTGACGACGGCCTTTTATATTTTTCTCCGGCATATCCGGCTCGCATGTGAGCCCGAAGGATAAGAGCGTAGAGAGGATAAAAGTTTTAGAGCCGACAGAAGAGACGGGTGAGGGAGGTGGGTATTGGTCCTACTTGGGATGTTCCCTTTCATTGTACCTCCCTCCCACTACCTAAGGCCTATCGATTTTTCATTACGAGCAAGGCTCATCCTGTCCCTGCGACACTCGAAGATTACTCCAGCAAAACCCAGCAACCCTTCCGCTCCCACCCACCCTCTTCCTCATCATATTACACAGGTGAAAAAGTTTCTTCATCAATCTCGGATCCTCCTTCCCTCCCCGTCCGATTGGACAAAGCCCTTTCCTCCCTCCACTCTCTACAGACGGTTTACTTTCTCACTTTATGTTTTGGTTCTTGAATTTTAATCCACTTCAAAGGAGTCAAATAAAAGTCTTATTGTGAGGGATATTGTCCTTTAAATCTGATATTGGTTTAGCAACTTTTACAGCATGTTCACAAGACTGCACTTTGCACACATTTAACCATGGCCTATTTCAGTCTTAAGACTATCAAACGCCCGTCACACAGGGACTGCGTAAACTAAGCAGATTTCCCTCGTGAAGTTTAACAAAAATAAATCTACATACTGGTATCACTTAACATAACCGTGAGTATTAGGTAAACGCTAATAAGAAATACGAGTATAAAGAAAAACGCTAATAAGAAATCTTAATCTTATCTTGGTCAATGTTAATAACCACCCAACGGATGGCACCTGAATTGTAAACAATCAGGTCTGCCAACCTCAAGATATATGAGAATGCCAATGAGAATACTGATTTAAGAACAAAGAAATAACTTTAACCCATCGTTTATACTCTAAATCAGAGATTCCAAATTCTTTTGGTCAGGTGACCGTTTTTCCAAAATGAAATGATACCTTAGACTCTCTTAAGCTAGTTTTTTCCTATTACGTTATCAAATTACGTAAAAATACTTCAGTAGGTAATTATTTTTTAGAAACAAAAACATTGAAAAGTGAAGATAAACAAGTCCGCCACGCAGGGCTGCGCAAACTAAGCACATTTCCCACGTGAAGTTTTACTATAAAAAAAATCTGCATACTGGTAACACTTAACACCACCGTGAGTAAATACAAACGGTAATGAGAAATCTTTCAGTTAATGTTATTAAGCTCCTAACGGAAACAGATTCCGAATTATAAACAAATAGGTCTGTCAACCACTCAGAGCTGAACAGATATGTAGATAGAAATATTCTTCACCGGAAAGAAAGACAATTACTGAAATATGTCCGAATATAACGTTTTAATTTTATTGAAAACTATTAAGAGTGTTGGGGAATCAACAGAACTTATTTGCATGAATCTCGTATAGTAAAGGTCTCTTGAAAACAATATTTTGTATTTAAGCTTCAAATAAACTGGGTTATTATATAAAAGAGTATGGTCTATGTGGCATGAGTAGAAGTGGGGGTTTACCGAAGGCAGTAATATTCAAGATAGAGAATAAATAAATATAAAAATATTTATAGTATATTTAATTTTCAATAAGATTGATAGCATACAATTTTCCATCCGACGTATAGTAACGGAATTTTCCAATTTTTTAAATTCTCCCCCTCTAAACACCCCCTCGTCCGATTTTAGCCATTAACGATGTTTAGTTTAGCATGAAACTGTTATATATCGATTTTGGTAACGATGAAACAATAATTGCGACCACTAGAGCGGTAACAGACAAATATAAAAGCTAAATGTCCGGTCTTTTTTATGTTTATCCAATAAAATTTATAAAATATATTATGCTGTGACTGCACACTTTTCTAGATAGACAACTGGATTTATTTATAAACGTGATTTCCTAGAAAAAAAAAATCAGAGAATTTGATTGTGATATCTTTGCAAACAATTGCCTATCTATCACACTATCTTATTTGGTGGTAGCATTTCACCGAATATAGTAATTTTGAATAATTAGTCTATATTACAGTTAAAGAATATTTAACATTCAATTGAGTAAATATAGGGTGACGCCAAAAACGTAACCTATTTAGCAACCCAATAAAACCAACAGTAATGGAAGAAAAAGAACTCTTTAAAAGAAAAAACAAATTCTGTAATATTCTGGAAAAAAATGTGTCATACTATATTAATACATAATACATATGCTAAAAATACTCATTATTTCAATAAATATATTTTATTTAAATTATATCTATATTACTTAATTGAATGGAATTCTATATATTATAATAATCTTTCCAATTATTAAGCTAATGTACATTGGCATTATCTTTATGGAATTATTTTTAGTAGAAGAATAGGGTTTCATTTTTGCTTTACTCCTTTAAAAAATCCCCATTAGAGCTATCTAAATTAATTTTTCTCTTAGCGGGAATACGTTAACTAACTAAGTCCCGGGAGTTATGTTTGATCTCAACACCATCAGTCAGTGCAAGAAATGTTCCATCAAAACAATATATCAAAAGAACAAAAACAGTTAAATAAAGAAAGTATAGTAAATAGATGAATAAAGTAAATTTTGATTTTTTTTTCCCTTATACACAATTATATTTTAGCTTAGCCCAGCCACCGCCTTATGTGTTGAGTTTACTCGTTTTATTCCTGGTAGTTAGTTGAATGGGATGTTTTCTCTAGTTGGAATGATGCCTTCTGTTATAATTCTCTCTTTTCCATATTAAAGCCTAAGCAATATTTACATTAAGTAAGACTTCTTTCAAGTTCTCTATTGACCATTAACAATAATATTTGAGAAACGAAACATTTAAAAGCAATAATTATTTGCTCATGATAGAAATTGAGGCAATTTACTCACCAATTCAGTATATCTAATTGAACTTCCAGTAACTTCCCTACACCACGGATGTGCCGCTTTATTCCCCACAGTATTAAATCAACAGCTCTAAGCAATGGTTTTCAGTGTTTTTTGGTATGTTTTATGTTCCAGTCAACGACAAATTTAAAGAATAAACAATCGCAATAGTTTACGTGTTTTTTCAATAAATCAACCGCATTTGCCCATAGAGTCATTCCATTTTAAATTATCACCCATTGACCCTTTGACCCAAAATTAAATGTCACCCATGACCTCAGATTTGTCTGACATTTTTGTATATGTGTATTTGACCATCCTTAATGTCCGTCACGCAGGGACTGCGTAAACTAAGCAATTTCCCTCGTGCGTAACGTATTTTCACTTATCTCAAAACGTATAAGTCCAATAAGAACAATATTTGGTATTTAGGCTTCAAATGAAGTCTTTCATAACATAATAGCATATTGTTAATAGGGATTAGTAGGAGTGGGGGTTTACTGTAGACCAATAACTAAAAAATGCAAATATCTCGGTTAATAATCAAGATAGTGAAAAAATGTACTTAACAACATTTATACAACATTAGATTGCAACAATAAGATTTGTTCTATACAATTTTTCGATCAAACATATAATATCGGAGATATTAAGAATTTACAAATATTCTCCCCCTCTAAACGCCCACCTCCTTCCGGTCCGATTTCAGCCGTTAACAATCTTGATCTTTCTTTTTATATAAAACGATTATTCATCTAGTTTGATAACTATAAGACAAAAATAGAGGTAACAGACAAATATATATATATATATATATATATATATATATATATACAAACACACACACACACACACATAATTTTGAAAGGACCTCATTTTCGTCATCTACTAGGTAGGATCGAAAGACATTTGAAGAAAAATTTCGAAAATTGCGTCATGAGCACGACCTCAATAATTGATATCCGTTAAGGGAAATCTGGTAATAACCTAAACCAAGTAAAACAATTATCTATAATATTTTTAAAGTTACGAATTTTTGAAAATAGGGTTAAAGTGGCTTGTCCAAGGCTATCCTAGACTTCCAGTGACGTTATTTTCTTGAAAAATGAGAATAATTATAAAAGTCAGGAGATTAGAGAAAAAATATATTTGGTTAAATATTACATTTTATTTCTATGTAATAATGCTTTGGTAAACTTAAATTGTGAGACATTTTTTAGTTAACAACCTAAAACTTTTTAGAAGCTATAATTGACCAAAGGCCAATTAATATTGCAAAAGGCAGCCTCCAAAGTAATTTTTATTTTTAAATTTACCCTTTAGATGTTAACTAAAATAATCTGGAATAAAATTAATGCTATCATAGTTTCATTTCTATCATCATTTTATCGATAGCATGATACTGTTAATAAAATGTATCCGCTATCGAATATGACCTATTACTTAACCCTCATTTGCTAAATCTAATCCGTTTAACCTATTTGGTTCGACGCCCATAGTGAACAATTTTGCATTGAAGTGTCAAATAACAAAAAAAAAAAAACTTCATTTCCCAACAATCGCGACAGATCCCTTTGTTTAATGTGAATGCTAAATATTTGGCGTAAATATAGCAATAATCTTCATTAATATTGAAACCAAGGTCCCCCAAGGACGTCCACATACTCTCATTGAAGAATTCCTGTGGCTTGCGGGTTAAGGAATATAGGTTTTCTTTATCTGGTAAATTGACCAGGAATTTATGTATTTAATGCAGTGCATAAAAACTAGAGTGTGAAAAAGGAAAAAGTTTCTATACTTGCTTAGTAGTATAGTTAAGAGAAGGGGGAGGGGTGTGGTTTACAAATATTACGTTATTATATCATAATATATAAAAAAAAAGGCGATACATTATTAACACGCTTATTGAATTACAAAAAATATTCCAATCCACAGATAAATGACTGAAATAATGAAAAAGAGGATGGAGAGGGTCTCGGGAGGCTTACCCTCGACCCAATAAGCCCTCCGAGATGCTCTTTGCATTAAGTAGATTAATGGAATAATTAATATTTGACATTTATTATGATCAATCAATATTACTTCGTACAATTACTTTATTGAAGTTGAAGAAGACCAACCAGCTAATAGTGACGACTGATATCGATAAAATCTAATTTAATGGGAGAGAAACTGTGAATAATGTTTTTTCAGAAACTATGAATGAATTGGGCCAAGATATGAGTATGTTTTTAGAACCGATTCCGCTCTTATGCAAAGTTTGACACTTTCCGATGCTCAGTAGAAAAGTTTCATAATGAGTACACTACATTTAAAATAAATTTAGGTTTTTAAAACAGTCATATTCCTATACGTTTCTGATTTGCATGACAATTAATTAATTAACTTATTTTTTTTTGTTAGCATCGCATGCCACATTGCATGTAGTTGGTTGAACTGCTGCACCAGTAACATATATTCAATAAAGTCTATCACACTTATGTACTTCTAGACATGGAATTCCTATATTGCACAATCGATTCTCTACTTAAGAGGATTAGAACCGGGAATAAGACCAACGCAGTAGTTTGTAGAGAAAGTATATTTTTCCTGTATAGTCTCAAATGGCATTTCATTTCCAAAACATACCTCACTGCTTAAAAAAATCCGTCATGCATGGGCTGTGTTAACTAAGCAGATTTCCCGTGCGTGTCATGACTTATTTAAAATCAAAAGAATAATAATTTTTATTTAGGCTTTAAAGAATTTGTTTCATAATATAACAGCTTATTGTTAATATGACATGAGTAGGAGTGGGGGGGTTTACTGAAGGCCGAGAACTAAAAAATGCAAGTATCTCGGTTAATAATCAAGATAGTCAAAATACGTGCATAACAAACATTTATAGAAACTTACTTACTATCAAGGTAGGATCGATGGACACTTAATGAAATTTTTCGAAATCGCGTCATGAGTACAACCTCAATAGCTGATTTCCGTTAAGGGAAATCTACTAAAATGCTTTTTATGCTGGCTTCATAATTTATTGCTCAATACTGGTCTCAAAGTTTATTTCTCACATATACGTACCCTCTCTATAACAGAGTCAGGTTGTCCCAGTATGATGATTTCAAATAACAACGGCAACTTGCAATCTAGCCTATATGTTTATTCATTTCATCCAAACAGATGATCCCCGTTAGCGGATTGAACGCCGAGGACCACTCATTACCTTCATATTCCCTAGTGCCCTCATAAAGCCCGTGTAATCCGTCCCACCCTTAACCTTAAGTTTTTCCCAGTTGAGTACCGGTATTGGTCAGGATTAGGCATACTGTGACCTTGGTCCAACACAAAGACAACTAAACATTTTGATGTCTCAGATGACAAACCAAATATATATAATTGTGTTTTTCACTGCACTCAGTGAGCTGAAGGTAAAAATTCCGTCACGCAGGAGTAGCGTTAACTAAGCAGATTCCCCACGTGCGTTAAGTATTTGCATTTATCTCAAAACATAAAAGTTCAATGAGAACAATATTTGGCATTTAGGCTACAAATAACGTGTTCCAGAATATAACAGCTTATTGCTAATATGACATGAGTAGGAGTGAGGGTTTATAAAAGGCTGAAAAATGCAAATATCTCGGTCAATAATCAAGATAAAGAAAAAACGTACATACCAGCATTTATATAAGACCACATTTGCAACTATATTCATTCTATACAAATTTTCGATCCGACGCATAATAACGGAGATATTTCGATTTTTTAAAATCCCCCCTCTAACCTCCCCCCCCCCTCCCGATGGTCTGATTTTTGCCGTTGACGAACTTCATCTTCATTTTTACATAAAAAGTTTAAATATCGAGCTTGGTATCGATCAGACAAAAATTGCGACCGCTAGAGCGTTAACAGACACACACACACGCACACACACACACACACACACACACACACACACACACACACACACACACACACACATATATATATATATATATATTCGTGAACTACTTTCATCCCTTGGTGAGGTCGAACCTGCACCAATTTCTCAGAAAACTTCTCTTTGGGGAAATCAGCTATTGAGGTTTTACTCGTGATGGGATTGTCAAAGCATTTCTTCAAATATCCATCGATACTACATAGGAGATGACGATAATGAGGTCCGTTCAAAATTTTATATATATATATATATATATATATATATATATATATATATATATAACTAGCTCAGATACCCGGCTTCGCTCGGGAATTCATTTGAGGCTGAATGTTGATGGTATTTTTTTGGCAAGGCTTTATTTTGCACAATATTTTGACATTTACCCGTCCCAGTGGTTAGGGTTAATACCCGTCGTTTCTGTGGATTTGTTAATAATAAAAGTAATTTTTTATGTAAGACTTCACTGTCCTCCATATTGTCATATTTCCCGCTTCCTGTGCATTATGCATAGATTTGAATTATTAAGGACTAAATATTAACATACATTTGAATTAATTTTTCCAGGTGAGGTACCTGGTAGTTCATATTGAAAAGAATTCTTGAGCAAATTTCTCTAAATAACAAAATAAACAACTTTTGTTATGTGCATATTTGCCGAAACTACAATAGGGAACGAAATATCACTATTATTAATTTCAGGCCTCCCTTATAACCCCCACTCCTGCCTGTCCCTAGAAATAGTATGGCTTTTTATAAGGAAGGCGTTAGTGCTAATACACATACTGAGTGTTTTATTTAGTACGGTTGAGTCTTTTGTGCCAAATAAAATGTTTCACTTCCGCTATAATTTTTAGCGTATATCTCGTTTATAATTCGGTATACGAAAAAAGTGTATATAACAAAAGTTACTCTAAATAGCAAAATAAACAACTTTTGTTATGTTCATATTTGCCGATAAACCAATAGGAAACGAAATATCGCTATTTTTAATTTCTGGCTTCCCTTCAAACCCCCACTCCTGCCCGCCCCTAGAAATGTTGGTATGGCTTCTTATAATGAAAGCGTTAGTGCTAATACACATACCGAGTTTTATTTATTTCGGTTGGGTCTTTTGTCCCAAATAATATTGTTGACTCCCGCTATAGTCATAAGCGTATAACTCATTTAAACTTCGGAATACGATGAAAGTGTTTATGACAAAAGTTACTCTAAATAACAAAATAAACAACTTTTGTTATGTGCATATTTGCGAAAAAAACCAATAGAAAACGAAATGTCACGACTTTTATTTTCAGGCCTCCCTTATAACCCCCACTCCTGTTCGTCTCAGAGAAAATTAATATAGCCTATCTCTCAAGTTGGACCAGACTGCTCACGGTGTGCCAATTTAATTTAAAATCGGTTAAGTAGTTTCGGAATCCATCGCGGACAAACATCGTGACAGGAGATTTATATATATATATATATATATATATATATATATATATATATATATATATATATATATATACTAGCTCAGATACCCGGCTACGCCCGGGAATTGATTTGAGGCTGAATGGTGATGGATTTTTTTTGGCAAGGCTTTACTTAGCACAATATTTTGACATTTAACCGTCCCAGTGTTTAGGGTTAATACCCGATGTTGGCATTTTTTAATAATAAAATTAATTTATTATGTAAGTCTTCACTGCCCTCCAAATTGTCATATTTCCCGTCTCCTGTGCATTATGCATAGATTTCAGCTATTAAGGACAAAATATTAACATTGATATATATATATATATATATATATATATATATATATATATATATATATATATAAAATTGTAACCTCTGTACATTGATTTTTTTTCGCGAATTTTCACGATAACTTTTCGTTTCACATGTCATAGGCACCATAACTGCATTTTGTTTCGTTCCTGAGTTTGTTTGTTTATTTGTTTTTATGTTTGTTACCTTTTCACGCACAAACGGCTGAACCGAATTTTACGAAACTTGGTATGTATATTACTACTAACCCAACTTAGACTTTAGGCTATATTAATATCCTCTGAGACGAACAGGGTGAACGGGGTTATAAGGGAAGCCTGAAATTAAAAATAGCGATATTTCGTTTCCTATTTGTTTTTCGGCAAATATGAACATGAAAAAAGTTGTTTATTTTGTTATTTAGAGTAACTTTTGTGATATTTATTTTTGTCTTTTAACAATGTATAAACGAGATATACACTATAAACTAAAGCGGGAGTCAACTATTTTATTGGGCGCTAACGATTGAATCAAACTTAACAAAACTCGGTATGTCAATTAGCATTAATTCTTCCATGATTATAAGCTATATTAAAATGTTTGGGTTAGAACGGGAGTGGGGGTTATAAGGGAGGCCTGAAATAATACTTCGCGATATTTCATTGTCTATTTGTTTTTCGACAAGCATGCACATAACAAAAGTTGTTTACTTTGTTATTTAGATTAACTTTTTTTTTTTATACATTTCTCCAGGAACAATGTGTGGAGCAAGTAATTTGCGTAGAAATATTGATATGCTCAACAATTCATTCCTATTCGATCTATCAGGTACCTCAGCTGGAAAAATTAATTCAAATCAGTGTTAATATTTTGTCCTTAATTGCTGAAATCTATGCATAATGCACAGGAGACGGGAAATATGAAAATTTGGAGGACAGTGAAGACTTACATAAAAAATTAATTTTATTATTAACAAATGCCAACATCGGGTATTAACCCTAAATACTGGGACGGGTAAATGTCAAAATATTGTGCTAAGTAAAGCCTTGCCAAAAAAAATCCATCACCATTCAGCCTCAAATCAATTCCCGGGCGTAGCTGGGTATCTGAGCTAGTATATATATATATATATATATATATATATATATATATATATACATATAATTTTGAACAGACCTCATTTTCGTCATCTCCTAGGTAGTATCGATGGATATTTGAAGAAATGCTTTGACAATCCCATCACGAGTAAAACCTCAATAGCTGATTTCCCCAAAGAGAAGTTTTCTGAGAAATTGGTGCAGGTTCGACCCCCACCAAGGGATGAAATTAGTTCACGAATTCGCTACCAGAGCCCTAAAGTCGATGGAATTGTTGACTAGCGGTAGCCTAGCGCTCATATACGTCTCATAGAGCTCGGGGGATGACGCACGATTTCGACTCTACATTGATCCCGCCCACACAAATGCTGACCGCAGGTGGTCTAATCACTGGCCACCAGTTAAGAGGCCTTCCAGGAAAACACTCATTCCAGGTCCTCCAAATACATGTGGAATAGGGCTGATTTGGCCTAATAGTCATTAGGCTAGTGACCCGCAAAACAACCTACTTCATTAAGGCTTTTGACATTATTTTGAAGGTTATGTAAAAACAATCCATTCAGTGATAGTTGTGGTGATATTGATGCTACTCAAGCACTCTTCTGAGGGTCCGTGGACACGTCTTCTGACTCTGGAAAATGTTATGAATCAAAGTTATTAGTCATCTCTCTTTAGTGCCCTACGATGTTTGTTCTGCATGCTTTTGCTCAAATTTTAATATTGAGGGAGTTATTTGTATTCTTTCTTTTCATCCTTCAGTTTACCTCCAAGACAAATGTGGGCAACCACATCCGGGTCCTGCCCACGGTAAGGTTTGATCCGGCCCGCCAGATATTTTGAAAAACCCAATCAAACAAACATATTACACTACTAACTCCAAATGAGGAAGATGATGAGAGATTTGTGCGTTTTGCAGTACTTATAAATGCGAAATGTTTTTTTCATTGATGAAATTTAATAAGTCAAAACATCGTACATGGCTGACTGACGATAATTCGGAAAATTCTTTTTGTCTTTGTATCAGAGGAATTAATCCAAATATCGATGGATTAGTTTCCTAAATTCATGCTCCTTGATTGTACCATGCTGTACCTATTTTTTTCTTTTCATTTCTTTATTTTAATAAATTGTATTATAATTACATTGTCGTTATAATTTCATGTCTGATATCTATCGTTAAAAATTATGAACACTACTTTAAAATGCACTAATTTTAAAAGCGGCCCGCGAACGTATTTGCTCACTAAAGTTTGGCCCTCAACATGTCAAAGGTTACCCACACCTGATCTAAGATATTCATAGATCAGAAATTGTACCACTAATCATCTAATGCCCAACTGAAATTTGAAATTGCGGTTGCATTGACTTCTTATCAATGGTGAAATATGAAATCGTATTTGAGATTACAACATGGGCGAACAATTCCAACACGTGGGAAATCCGGTCATTATAGGCAGCATCTGCGTGATGGTCATTTATAGTATGTCAATTGTAGGTATTTTATCAAAATAATTGTTGTTATAGTTATTTATTAATGAACGTTCGCTTTATGGTACTAAGGCTAACTGGGGGCGGGTACGCAACAGGTTATCACCCATTTCTCGACTAAGGATTTATTTAACGAGTTTGTCCCTTAATAAACTCCTATTGCTCTGATGAAAGTCGAACTCACGACTCTATGTTTACCACGTGCGATTACGAACAACGCCTAAACTCAAAATTTCTGATAATAATTACATATAATTAATGGCTGTTTTGAGTTATATAATTAATTGTTATTGATTATGTTCAGTTAATTCATATTAATAATATAGTAAGATGTTGTGATTGTTTATATATAATAATAGTTATTAATCATATAATTAAATTGCAGTTATAAATTATAAATAATTAATAGTTGTTATTAATTATACATAATTAAATGTTTTATCAATTATATAATCAATTTTGTTATTAATTATACACATTTTATTGTTGTTATCAGTTATACAAATAATTAATTGTTGTTATCAATTATGTGTAAATAATTGCTGTTATTAATTATATATAAATAATTGTGTTTATTAATTATTAATAATTAATTGTGTTTATTAATTATAAATAATTAATTGTTGTTATTAATTATATATAATTAATTGTTATCAATTGTATATAACTAATTGTTATCAATTATATATAATTAATTTTTATCAATTATATATAATTAATTTTTATCAATTATATATAATTAATTGTTATCAATTGTATATAATTTACTGTTATCAATTATATATAATTAATTGTTATCAATTGTATATAACTAATTGTTATCAATTATATATAATTAATTTTTATCAATTATATATAATTAATTGTTATCAATTGTATATAACTAATTGTTATCAATTATATATAATTAATTGATGATATTAATCACATATATATATATATATATATATATATATATATATATAATTGATGATATTAATCATATATAATTAATCGATGATATTAATTATATATGATTAATTAATTGGTTATTAATTATATATGATTAATTAATTTGTTATTAATTATATGATTAGATTGCAGTTATGAATTCTATATAATTATAGGTTGATATTAATTACATGTAATTAATTGTTGTTATTAACTTATATAATTAACTGTTATATGGCTAGAAAATTTTGGTAACCTGTAGATGGCCCCCGAATTAGCCTTAGTTGCAAAAAGAGGACGTTAATAAATAATAATAATAATAATTAACTGGTTTTTTTTATGGAATAGTTCTAATATAGATTACAACATTTATGTGAGATGGACCCCAATTTCATGGAATTAAATCTGTAAATAGTGTTTAATGAAGGATAGAAATCATATTAATTAATACTATATGCTGAAGTCCGGTAATGTTGCATTGCGAAAATTGAAAAAAAAATTTAAATAGTAAAAATAAATATAAAATGAAGAATCATGATCTTATTGTATAAATATTAACAGAATGTTAGAGGTTAAGTTACTAACTTATACCTTAGTGAGAAACGAAAGTATGATTTGATCGTTAGTGGAAGGTCCTTCGGAAAATATTTCTGTACAGTGACCATCAATCTACCGTGACAACTCCGAAAGGGAGAGGCGGGAGGAGGAGAAGTTTTGAAGAAGACAAATAAGAGTTGGTTTATTAGTAAATAAATGACATCAATTACGGTATAATGAATGATTATTTCCAATACCCCAAATGGATAGAACGATGAGTTGTGAGTCTGTGCTAGGTGAAATATCCCCGAGAAATATGATGTTCTTCTTATAACATGATATCACGTGTTCTACACTTCTCACCGCCCCCCCCCACCCCCCTTTCCCCTCATTCGCTCCCCAACATTTATCAGTGTCCAATTTTCTGAATCAATACAGACCTCCGGCATTCTATCACCGCCCTACAGCCATAGAGCCTATTACTTATGATGTTGTCAAAGCTTAGATGATAATCTAGACACTATTACCCTACTCTACCATGATATATAAAACATTAATAAGTCTATGGCGTAACGTTATAAAAATGGAAAATCATAAATGATTATTAAAATGGCATCATTGTCGAGATCACAATAAACTTTATATATGGTAATAATCACGGTTACTCAAAAGAAGAATCAGACTACACGTGATAAACGTTGATCATAAAGACAATAAAACGTCACTAGCTGACAACGCGATTAAATACACCCATAACTTTGATTTTGAAAACGTAAGTATAATAGAAAAAGAAAGAAACAGAAGCAAGAGTAGGATAAAAGAGAATGTGCATATCATAAAAAATAGAAAAAAGATGATCAATAAGAAGAATACAGAGATTAAACCCGTGAATTATATGTATTATATATTAATTTATTAAAAACTATAAAGAGATCATGGATAAATTATGAATTTCTCATTTAAAATTTAGACTACACTTCATGAGGGATAATCGATATGTTTTTATTTCTTAACGTATCGATATAAATCAGCTGACTTGACCCGCCATACTTTGTTAACCATTCTCTGCCTGGTACGGCAAGTAGCAGGACCTATAGAACGATTTATGCAATAGTTTAGTTGCCTTTATGTATTAGAATGCCTCCTGATGAAGCGGTATATGGACGCGAAACTAGTACAGAAATAAAAATGATTTTAATAATCATTTGAGATATTCCATTTTGTTGTCCTTCCACCATAGACTAGAATAGAGATCATATTTTCACAGTAAAAAATAAATTTGGTACTTCATAACAGAGGAAGAATTGATAAATTTGCAGACATAAAAATTACTGAAACACTTATTTTTGTTTTATATTTTTTCCAGTCAGACTAAAATAAAAACCGAAAATATGAATCAATTCATAATTACTGTCTGATAAATGTAGCTTATACATTTCAAGGGCATAAATAAATTCATACGCAATATTTAATTGGTTGATAAATAAAAGGGAAAGAAAATATAATTTCACGAATAATTTATATTTTCTGTCAATTTTAATAATCAACCAATTAAATTTTGGGTATTAGTTTATTTTTTAAGACAAACAATTTTTTAAAGAAAAGATAATTAGTTTAATGGCTTTAATTATAACGTAATAAATAATATTTATTACAAATGATATTATATCATATGATAATATATTACATTTACAAATAGTTTGCATTATTAGTTACCTTAAGGCACTACTAATGGACATACGTTATACGTTGTAGCAACGTATTGCATGCCTTAATTAGAGTAGTTAAATATCTAAGTATGTCGTGTCATCCAGGGACTGCATTAACTAAGCAGATTTTCAGCGTGCTGGTATGACAAACTCCCGATCTCATCTTAAAGTATATTCTCTATTTCTAAATCAAAATCCGGTGAGCAGTAGTGGTGGCTTACTGAACCTTGAAATCTAGAATGTACGAATAACTACCTATTAACTATATCATAATAACAACTGTATGAGGTACAAAAAATTACATGGGAGGGGGTTTAGGGTGGGGATTTCGAAAATTCAAATTATCTCCTTTACCATACGTCGTATCGAAAAGTTGTATAAAAACGATCTTATTGCAAATCAAATTTACATAACTATCGTTATGTTCATTTATTCTCTATCTTGAATATTAACCAAGATATTTGCATTTTTAAGTTTCCAGCATTCAGCAAACCCCTACTTCTACTCGAGTCAAATAAAAAATACTCTGTTGGATAATAAACCACATTATTCGAAGCATAAATTCCAAATATTGTTTTCAAGAGACCTTTACTATACGAGATACATGCAAATATGTTCTGTTGAGCCCCCCCCCCTCCCCTCCGTCTTATGTTCTTGGACAACTAAAATTTGAGTGATTAAGATAAAAATTATTCAGATTCATTATAAATTACAGTACTAGATGTAGTAAATAGTTTTCAATAAAATTAATATGTTATATTCTAATATATTTCATTAATTGTTTTTATTTCCGGTGAAGAATATTTCTAACTATCTGTTCAGCCCTGAGAGTTTGGCAGATATGGTTGTTTACAATTTAGACGCGTTTCGTTGAGAGGTTAGTAAAATTGATTGAAAAATTGTACATGTCCATTTGTATTTATTCGCTTAATATTCAGGGTGGTGATACGTGTTACCAGTATGTAAATTTATCTATTGTAAACTTCACGACGGAAATCTGCTTAGATTACGCAGCCCTTGCGTGGGGGATTTTAGAAGATTAAACATATCAGGGCTGGAAATAATATTAATAACTTAATTATTTATGAAGGTGAATATTAATATTCCTTGTAATTTAGAACCCTTATTACTTAATTATGAAATAATAACAATATTATTATAATGTATAAATCCAAGAAGTATTTAAAGCTGCAAATTAAAGTAATGTTTTAGTGTAAAATAGGAGGAGTCCATTTGGGTTGGTGGTCAGGGAAGGGTATGGTAATTTAGGGAAGGAATTTGCCACATTAGCCACCCGATAGCACTTAACCCCTGGGCGGGCAGCTCTTTTGAATTTCCTTAGGATATTGCCCCGTTTCAGCGTGTAAACACATTATAGAGGGGGGAAGGCCTTCCACCACCCACCCTCTTCCCATCCAAGGATCGAATTCCACCCTTAATTGATAGATCCGCTCACTTTAATCTCCTTATTAATATATCCGTCTAAATTGGGGAAGAGATCAATTTTTTCTCAATTTCCTGGAGGGAAGGCTATCAATCAGAAGGAGCGGCTCTTGATGGGCGCCAAGATAAATTCTTAATACAATTTCGGTTTTCGGCTTGAACGGTGGACGTTTAGGCTTCATTAGGGGCTCTTTTTTCACGCAGATATTTATTGGCATTTTATTAACTTCATTAAATAAACATTATTAATAACGCAGAACAGTGAGATAAATCGTCAATTTTGGTTGACAAAATTTTTGTTACATTTATGAATGAAGGTTTCTTGTACATGTAAATATCACAAGTATTAAAGGTATCTTCATAACCAACCAAATATTTTGGAAACTGTTCCAAAAGTATTATGCAACTTTTAAAAGTAACTCATAATACCTACTTCATTCTAGTTATCAGTTTTGAAAAGATGGTAATTTATATATATACCTAAATTTTAAAAAAAATCCGCCAGGCAGGGGCTGCGGAAGCAGATTTCCCTTATGAAGTTTTACAATAGATAAATCTACACACTGGTAACACTTGACACCACAGGGAATATTAGTAAATAAATACAAACGGTAATGAGAAATCTTTCAGTCAACATTAATAACATCTCAACGGAAGGCGTTTGAATTGTAAACAAACAGGTCAGCCAACCTCTCAGAACTCAATAGCTAGGTAGATACATTCTTCACCAAAAAGAAAATAATTATTGAAATATATCTGAATATTACATATTAATTTTATTGAAAAATATTTACTAAATCTATTACTGTAATTTATAATGAATCAGAATAATTTTTATCTCAATCTCTCAAATTTTAGTAACCCAAGATCTGAAGACGGGGCTGCGGATCAAAAAAACGTAATTGCACCCATCTCGTATAATAAAGGTCTTTTAAAAATAATATGTGGCATTTAAGCTTCGAATGAAGTCCCTTAATTTATCAACAGAATATTGTTTATGTGACTTGAGCAGGAGTTCAATTGCTGAAGGCTGAAAACTAAAAAATGCAAATATCTGGGTTAATATTCCAGATGTATATAAGAATATTTATAGTACATTTAATTTTCAATAAAATTGGTTCTATACAATTTTACATTCCGACGTATAATAACGGAGATATTTCGAAATTTCAAAATTCTTAAATATAAGGATTAAATATAGAGTTTGGTAACGATCAAACAAAAATTGCGACCTCTAAAGCGTTAAAAGGCAAATATACATATACGAGTATACGGACCTCATTTTCGTCATCTTCTAGGTACGATCGAAGGACAGACATTTGAAGAAATGTTTCGAAAATCGCGTCACGTAAGCGACCTCAATAGTTTCCCTTAAGGGAATTCTACTAAAACTGTAAATAGTATTTGAATTTAAAAAATAATTTATTTCCATTACTGATAGAAGAATCTATTAAGGACTATTCAGTCAGTTTAGCTTTGAGACCGATCGGGTAAGCACATGGTATAAACATAATGAAAGATTGTTTGAACCAGTTAGAACTTTGGTCAAACGTTGTCACCACAATTTAAAGGCATACTTACTGGAGACCAGAATGGATTTTTAATATTCAGTATTTTCACCTGAATAGGTAACTTTTAAATTGAATAATCTCTTCAATGATTGGCTTGATCCAAAACATTTAGCTTGTTTGTTATCTTCAGTTGATATAATAACATGAAAAAGGCTTATTCACAAATTATAGAACATATATTAATTTAAAATAAATATTATTATATAAATTATAAAATTTATTTGTTGAAAATTTGATTTTTCTGTCAAATCCAATCAATAGACAAACTCCTTATAGGGTCTGCCATTAGTTTTTTTGCTTTTCTTGAATCATGCCCATACATCGGTGTGTTATGCTGGGAGTACAATAAACCATTGAAATAAAGTATTTTATTTGTACATGATGGAGGAGAGAGTTAGAAAAGTGTGGCCTAAACATAGCTTTGTAAGTAGCATGATTGTAGAGTAAAAGTAGAAGCACAAGGGAAGAAACCCATTTGAAGAGCGTACAAAGTAAGTAAATAAAGTCGGTCACGCAGAGTCTGTGTATATTAAGCAGATTTCCGAAGTGCTGGTATGACGCACCATATATTTCCAAAAAAAAAAAACGATGACTAGAAAATGGGGAAATAGGTGATTACTGAAGACTCGTGTCGTTTAATTAGAATGCGAAGAGAATGTCGAAGTGTATCAGACAATTTAAAGATGTTAGGAAGAATTTTAAATTTTTCTTCCGTATAATGTTCTCGTGGTTGAAAACTACTTAGACCAAATAATGACCGATTTTGCACAAGAAAACTGTGGATATAAACTATACTCAACCACAAGTGTAATTTAGTATATTATTGACATTTTTATTTGCTTTTACATATGCTTTACAGTTTCAAAAAATTAGTCGAAATCAATTTTTTTAAAAGAAAAGATTCTAGTAAATTGAGAGAGGATAATTAAGAACCTGGCAATATGGCATTTCAATGAACAACGAAGAAATAGTCATATTTGTTTGACAAATGAATGAATGAATCCATGATTGTTATTGGTCTTCATATGACGAATGAAATCCTGAAAAGTGTGAAAAGTCAAGGGAGCCTCGAAATGTTTCTTCGAATATAAAGTCCGTCACGCAGAGGATGCGTTAACTAAGCAGATTTCCTACGTGCTTCACTTATTTACATTAATCTCAAAACGTAAGAGTTCAACGAGAACAATATTTGGTATTTAAGCTTCAAATAGAGTTCTTCATAATCCAAGAGCGTTTGTTAATATGAAATAAGTAGGGTTTACTTAGGACCGAACACTAAAAAAAAACAACAACAAATATCTCGGTTAGGAATCAAAATAGTGAAAAAACAGACATAACAACATTTATAGAACATTACATTTGCAATAAGATGAGTTCTGTGCAATTTTTCGATCCGACGCATAATAACGGAGATATTTTGACTTTTCGAAATCCCGCCTCGAAACCCTCTCTTCCCACTGGTCCGATTTCAGCCGTAAAGAAACTTGACCATTATTTTTTAAATAAAACGTTTAAATATGGAGTTTGGTAACAACATTATTAAACAAAAAATGCTAGAGCGGTAACAGCCAAATATATATAAATACAGTTTTGAACACATTTTCGTCATCACCTGGGTATGATAGATGGACATTTGGGGGGATTTTCAAAAATTGCTGATTTTCCTTAAGGAAAATCTACTAATAACCCTCCAAAGTTTCAATTCCATAATACTTTCAAATTTGACAGTATGAACAAATGCTCATTGGTTCATGTGATTTGCACTGAATCCCGTCAGGAGTCCTTGAGTTAAAATGCTACCTGACCACTGCGCCGTAGGAATACAGATGTTATTGTTGAGATGGAGACATGCCGAAGGGGAGTAAGAAGGTTGGGACTGATTAGTTGAGAAATATTCCAGGGGTTATCGGGGGGTTCGGCTGGAAGTAAGGTGATGAGAGGTCGTGGTGGGAGGGTGGCGATATTGCCTCCGGCTAATCAAGTGTTTAATTTTATTACCCAAGCCCCTTCTGTCGTTTCTAAATACTTTTTCTACTCCCGTCTCTCCCGGCGGTGGCGAGGCCCTCGGAATGAGGAAATATTTCCTTCAAGACTTGTTACTTGAAAAAATTGCTCCTCCGAGTAGGAAGGGTGGCGGGAGGCAGAAATTAAAAAGGCCCCGAAGCAGGTTTTGCGTTTAGGACGGGCTGGAAGTGGGTAGGGGGGATTTATCGCCGGGGGTGGGCAGGACGGAGAAAATGAAAAGGAAAGGAAGAAGGATCCCTGATTACCGATACCTCCCCCAGGCTAACCTAGTTATCAGCAACCCTCTTATTTCTTATTATCTCTTGTTTTTTACCAATGAACGCGGCTACATCACTCCCTCTCCCCCAACAGCAACAATTTATCTTTAATGGAATGGTTAAAGAAGGAGAAAAAAAAATCTTTTCGTTACAGAGATGTCGCCTACGCCCTCTTCAAATGTTATCCTAAACAATTTTGTAACTGAAATTATTTCCACTAAGCAAAACCAATTTATTTTATCGTCGTTTCACTCCGGGTGTAATTTAGACTTTGAAGATATAATTACTCTGTAACATTTATTACTACAACTTGCTTACAATGATATCCTTCTAAATACAGGGTTCTTTACTTTAATATACAAAGTATAAGCACATTTACCTTAAAGAATATCACCTATAGAGGTTGTACTCATGGCGCGATTTTCAAACAATTTCCTCGAATGTCCATTGATCCTACATACATATATATATCTGTGTGTGTGTATGTTTCTGTACCGTTAGGAAATTTGATATATTATAGCGTTTCAGGTAAAACTAAAGCTCAAGTTCGTTAACGGCTAAAATCGAGGAATTGAGGAGGAATTTCGAAAATTCAAAATATCTTCTTTATTAAAAGTCGTTTTGAAAAATTGTATATAATCAGTCTTATTGCTAATTTAATTGCCTGTAAATGTCGTTATAGACATAGTTTTTCAAATGTGAATATTATACGAAGTATTCGGATTTTTAGTTTCCAGCCTTTAGTAGACTCCCCACCCCTACTCATGTCATAATAACGTTAAGTCATAGTAACGTTAATATTGTTTTCATTAGACCTTTCTTATGCGAGACACATGCAAATACATAGTGCAATGACTTTATCAATTATGTTTTTTTGTTCCTGTCTCTAAAATGCTTATTTGATGTAAACCATAACCATATTTAACTTTTTCAGTTAGCACTAAAGATAATATTTGTTATTACCACAAATTGGACGGAATAGGGGGGGGGAGGTTCAGAGAGAGGGATTTTAAAATCTCAAAATATCTCCGTTACTATGAGTCGGTTCGAAAAATGTTAAAGGACGAGTCCTGTTTAGCTATTGATGTTCAACAATTCACTGTTTCATACATTTCTCTTAACTGAATTATTAAGCGAGTTATTCCACTTTGGAGAATTCTTCTTCTCAGAGCGACAGAAGAAATTCTCTTAGCGCCACTAAAGTTTTCGCATTTAAAGCCTATTTGATTAGAAGGGTCGGCTTTAAAGAGGGACTCATGGTGGGTTCCACTGCATGTAGGGCGTGTGAGCAAATTACACGGTGAAAAAGAGTTGTGAAAAAATACACGGGGACCGAAGCAGGTGGTGTGAAGGCGTGCTCTGATTGGAGGGCGTGGGACGGCCAAACATGAGCAGGAGCTAATTAAATATTGAAGGAACACACATAAGAGATGAGGCGATGATTGGGGGCGGCGACTAGCTTAATCAGAAAAAACTTCAAAGGCTAGTGCCGGGGAGGAGGAGGGCCTCTGTTTATACAGCCACATCTCCCAACCAACCCCCTCCCTCCAACACTCACGTTCCCACCCAATCACATATACACATATAGATTCCTCATTTTTTTATCCTTTAAGAGAAATCAGTTGACGTTGTACTCATGGCTACCTTGGATAGTTCCAAAATGAAGTCCATTCAAAACTATATATATTTTTACATTTTTTTTTTAGAACAAAATTATATTATAATTCGTATGTTGCTGGATGTGGGAGTGCAGATCTGGGAAACAGGTCTTAATAACAGGAAGTCTTCCCACCAATTTCTTTACTGAAGCACAAGGCCTTTCGGCAGTAACGAGCCATCATCAGGTGCTGACATGTCTCTTCATTGATGTATTGCCAGCTACGTGTTGATCCAGCTGATGCTCGAACAGGCAATCACCATAATTCGTGTGTTCCTGGATCTGGGGGTACAGATCTGGGAAAGAGGTCTTAATGATAGGAAGTTTTCCCTCCAATTTCTTGAGAGGTCCTGTTTTTAAGACCAGTTTCCCAAAATTATATTGCTTCAATAATAAATACATACGTTTATTCAGTATAATAACATTATTTTCGTTTACATCAAAAGGTATAAGCTAAGAGATAGTTAAAAATCCAATAAAAATGAATTCTTCATAGTCTCATGGTATTGGTCACGAATAAAAAACAATTTATCCGCACAAACATTATTCATAGTCCATAGTACCATTATTCATTGACCATAGCCAAATTTTTCATTTTTACCACCAACATTTTAAACCATCTGTCTAAATTTCATTAAAATACACTTACATTGGTTGCATAACAACAGGTCAATGATTAAGAAGAAGTGACTAGCCTGAGATCATTGACCTATTGTTAAGTAACCAATGTAGATGTGTTTTTAATGAAATTTAGAAAGATGGTGGTAAATATTAAATGTTGGTCGTAAAAATGCGCAAAATTTGGCTATGCTTAGCAAGTAGACGTTGGACATACAATTCTCATATATGAGAATAATAATAAGGGATGTATGTAAATAGAGTGTTCAAAATTAACAAAAAATTGAAATTGTAATTTTTAATAGACTTAGAGACCCCTTGATAAGTAGCTAAAGAGTATGAAACAGATGTTTTAAAGAAGTGGAGGCATTTTTGTTCATTGACCCAGTCTACATTTTCTAGCAATTTAAGAAGCGGGTCTGTAGTGAAAAAGATACGTAAATATCTATGTAACGATATGTAAATATCGTATAGCGTTTTATCATACCTTCGAAATGTGACCTCAATTCAATCTTCTTGAATTTGAAATGACGAAAGGTGAATAATTGAAAAAGGCCTGAAATATCTTCCACTGATTTATTTTCCTCTGCGTGTTTCGCATCTTCTGTGACTCATCTTCAGAAGTACTACACTTATGGAAAAAAAGATTCGACCTTACCACAGAAGCGGTCACGTCAGTACAGATGAAATGGAAACGTATAACACCAATTAGTAGATAACATCGATAGATAAAAATGATGAACATTGAAAAATCAATTACATAAAAAAGTTCGAGTTTTGAAAAATTGATTCCAAAAGAATCATGGTTTCACCTATATCTAATCGAATTGCTGTTTATTTAAGTATCCTTTATCTACTAGGCAGGATCGGTGTATACCTGAAGAAGGTATGAATCACATGTCATTTAGTAACATTAATCAAAGAAAACTACATTAAAATAAAATTAACAATGCTGAATAAGAAGCACAACCCAAATTTCTTTTTAGTTCCTAATATAAATTTTCAAATGAAGTTCTAAATATGTCTGTATATTTGTTAATGCATAGCGGTCGCAATTTTCGTTTGATCCTTACTGTACTCTATATTTATATCTCCTTTGTAAAATTAAAGATAATGTATGTTAACGGCTGGAATCGGTTTAAAACAATTTCGTTATTATGAGTCGGATAAAAATATATTATTTTATTTAATAATTACTTTTAGGCACATCGTTATTACTTTTAGGCACCTTTGTTGTATCTCGAAAATTAAAAAAAATTTTTTAATCTAGATTGCATTGTTTGAAATGAGCTGAACTACTTAAAACCAATCATTTTAACAAACTGAACATTATTTTGAGCATAGGAAACTAAAAAGTACTAGGTATAAAATTACTTATATATATTGTTACGTTTTATTACAAAACCAGTAATAAAACGTTGTTAATAAGAGTTCTTTTGGATTGCAAAATTAAACACACACAAGTTTCACAGTTTATCACTGCACAATTTATTTCACAATACTCTTGGCTAATTATTACTACTCACAATATTACACTGATAGTGTCACTGTCCTTCAGATTACACAGTCCAATAATTCACTCACGGTCACTGAAATTCACAAAAGACGGCACTGCACTGTCCTTTACTTCGCGGCACTAAACTGCTACTTACAGTCACGGCTCAACCGTATAAAAACACTTTACCGCACTGCACTAAGTCGCACTGTAGCACTGATGTGACCATCAAGACGTCTGACCGTAAACTGACTGTGGGGTACTGTGAGACTTCCTTTTAAATGCTTGTAGAAGTGTCTAGGCATAGAAGGTTCCAGTTCGAGAAAGGTCTAGAAGTTCCAGGGAGACGGCTATAATTAGATTTAGCTGTGCAGGCATAAATGGAGAGCAGGGTGAGACCTAGGCTTTTCCAAGAAGGACGCGCCCACTTAGCGGCACTTCTTCGAACGCCACCGCACTCCCCAAACCCTCGGGTCCTTCTATGGTGTATTTACTTTTCGCAACAATATATATATATATATATATATATATATATATATATATATATATATATATATATATATCTATATATATATATATATATATATACACACACACACACACACACACACACACAAATATACACATACACGCACACGCGCAAACATTGCCCATTTCTGTAATTCAATGCAAACAAAATTAACAAAACTCGTTGAGGAGTGCCTAATAATAGGGATAAAACATGCTTTAGCATGCAGTGCAGTGGTGCTGGCGGGGTCTAGTGCACTTCACAGTGTTTCGATTAGCACAAGCACTGCGGACAAAATTCATGTTTCCAATTGTAGAGGACCAATAGTTTGGCTCTGTATCATTTTCGATTCACAATAACGGTGATGTTTTGAATTTTGGAATCCCTGTAAATGCCCTATTCCGGGTTCCATTTCAGCTATTAACGAATGTGTTGAATGAAACTGTTAATTATCGAGTATAGTGAAGATCAAATACATATTTTCAAGCCCAAAACGTAAAATCTTAATTGAAGACGTATTTATTTTCATGAATCTCACATAAAAAAGGTCCATTCAAAACAATATTTCGTACTTACATATGCTTGTAAAACATTGGCTTATTGTTATCGTGCGACGTCTGAAAGTGAGGGTTTACTGAGGGCTAAAAATTAAAAATCGAAATATCTCGCTTAATACTCCAGATAGAGAAAAGGTGTACATAGTGACAACAACAAAATATATATTCATATGTAAAGGCATAATACAACCAACAATCGTATATTGCTGATTTTTTTAACAGAATGTAAAGAAATTAATTGACATAATATTAGTACATTTGTTGCATAAACCAAAAATAAGTAATTTAAATGATTTATAATATTTAATAGGGGCTCATGTCATGTCAGATAAAGTGTTGGCCTTAATCTCACATGGTAAACCAAGTGTAATGAGTTCGATTACTTATTTATTTAACTCATTAAATCAAATCCTTAGACCCACCCTTAATTAATAATAGTAATGATATTTAATAAAAATAAATATATAAATTTCATATTGCATATTTAATTTAAGTCGATAATATACTTGAATAATAAATGTTTTAAAAATACTTAAGAATTTAAAAAATGGCCATTTGTTATCATATGAACTGCTATACAAAAGAAGGAAGAAGTAGGAAAAGAAACTAAGCAGATTTCCTGCTCCCAAGAAAGATACAAAAATGACATTACCTGGACATTCAAAAGTCAATATTTCCTCTACTAATTACTCCAAATTATTAGACTTGAAAATTAAGCTTTACTGCATTCCAGTAGTTTTAAGAGTGGAGATTTATTGATGGCTGAAAATGAAAAACTACTAACTATTCTATTTATATCCCTTCAAAAAGGTAAGTAAAAAGTTTCAATCGCATGAATCAAAAATGATATCTTTTCATTTCACAATGAAGAAATTGTACGTAATTATTGTAATATTTAAAGTGATAAATGCCTTAGGCCATTCAAGGAGTAAGGAGGATTACTAAAATCGCTTTCACCTTTTTAAATTAAAAAGTTTTGTCTTATAATTTTATTAGCCAATGTACCATTTTCTAAATAGCCCATCTACCATTTAGTATTATAAACATAAAAAAGCTAAGATCTGTTCGCCAATTAAGAGTATCAAGCTCAGAATTCACCAAACTCCAATCACGAAACAAAACTTGCTCATTCAATGCTCAGGAACCTTGCACTTTTTGTAATCAGTTCATCCCTAATAGCCTGTCACATATACTTCTCTATTGTGAGAAGCTCATCAAAGACAGAAATAAATATCTACAAACACTTTCCTCAGCAGTCAGTGATGTGCATAAAATCGAAAAGATACTCAGTATCGATAGCCTCGAAAAACTACACAAGATTTACTGCTTCATCACGTCAGCATGCAATACTCTGGAATCTATAAGTGCTGACGGACGACACTCCAGTTAAATGTTATATTAAGAAGGAAAAGGGTTTATAGAATGCCTTTAGTTATCTTTTATATACTATATTTTACTATTTACACTATATTGTTTTTTTTGTTTTCTTTATTGCCATATTATTGTTGATCTCAAGAACTTGGATTTAATTATTTATTTAAAAAGACAGAATTTTTATTTCTTTATTTGATTTGTACAAGATGTAAATCTTTAACAAAAAATATATATATTCTATTCTATTCTATTCCATTTAGTATTATTGCACCTAATCCTTACTAAGACCAATTTAAGTATCTCAGGCTATAAATGGATCTTAAGGTCCCAAACTAAGCAATCTTTATTATCTTTTTCCACCGGGAGACGTTTCACCCTCTTGTTTAAAATCATTCCTCCAAGTCAATATAACCATAAATCTCCAAAAGAGGATAAAAAGAACTCATACAATAATCAGCCTTAAACCAAGTGATTGATTTGTCGTCAATATCTAATCTTTAACAGTCAAAGACCCGTGCCAAGGAACAGGAGCTTCCTAACCCAATTTTACCTCCTTACATTGCTATCTCCCAAGAACCTGAGAGAAATATTTTTGAAATGTTTTTAAAATGTTCACTATTAAGTTAAATTAACGATAATATAACCCCTTGAATAATTTTAAACTGTGGAAATTATTTTTGCCATCCTTTATTCCGTTTCTTGATTACTATTTTTTTGTACAAAGTAAAGAATGTATTACAGTTTTCAGACTGCCGTTTTGACCCTCTTTGAATACATTTGACTAGTTTTTGTGTGAGGTCTATACGTATCCTCGCATAACTCAAAAACGACTAGCCTTGTTATGTTCAAATTTCATGTTTTGTACAGTTGTAACATCTAAGTGAGCATCTCCCTTTTTATCGAAATCGACTAAGGGGGAGGTTAGGGGAAGGAAAACTAAAATATATCAAATTTTTTTCTTATCTATAAGAGATACAGAAATATTGTAGGAACTTTTCTGCATTTCGAAAAAAACATCTATAAATTGTGTCCTATGGCATTTTTTGATTCTATGCGTTGGATCAGAGGTATCGTAAATCACATCCAAATGAAACTATTCAAAAAGCAATGTGATGTAAGAGGTAGTCAGGAGGTTTTTTTTTTTTTATTTTTAGCCCATATCCCATTGTTTGTTTTAATAGTCCATAGGTTTAGTCTTAATAATAGCATTCTTCTTAGTATTTATTTAAATAGTTTGTCTGTAAATTTATTTTGTCTTCAGTAGTTGAATTGAATACTCTGATAGGTTTAAAGGCATACGCCGAGAACCCTCCCCCTTGTCCCCCCAAAAAATGGGAAGGAGAAAAAAAAGAAGGAAAAGGGGGGGGGTTGAAATAAAAAATATAAAGTAAAAACAATTATATATAAATATATAAAAAAGTCGGCCTAGCGTGCATGTGTCTGCAATTTCCCATGGTCGGGAAAATCAAATACTGTCTCATAAGTATTGGGCATTGATGACCGCGATGTTTTTTTTTCCAAAATCCAACAAACAAGCAAACTAGTCATGTGGTGTACACCTCAGATTTTGTATTATGCACTTAAAACATTCTAAATGAAGTTACTTACATTTTCGGAATATAATTACGACAAACCTGGATATTGGCCGAATTTTCCTATTTTTTGTTTTGTTTTACTTTAGACTAATCGTTATTACTTCCCCTGTGCTAGTTGTGTTGGGAAAGGAGGGCATTGGAAGTCTGTAAGTCGCGGGGGAGACTGCAGCCAAGCCTTATTTCGTTATTCATCCGTTCTTCAATAGCTTCAATTGGCCCCGTCTCTGCTTCCTTCGTTAGCCCCTGTATTCAAATCCCAGGCCCTATGTCCCATCTTCAAAGATTGATGATAACTTTTCTTTTCGATTCATCACCAAATTGCCGTTTTTTTTTCTCGCCATAACAAGAATTAGCCTCCTATTTTCTATCTCGAGCGCCCATTCGGCCAGCTTTGAGTGAAGTTCCCTAATAAACCTTCATCACCCTCGGAAAAACAACTTTACGGAGCTATAATAGGGAACTTACGACGGGAAGAGAAGAGGACTGATGATTGGGGAATAATGCCATTCAACGAGGTAGGAACACGTCATGAAACTGACCAACCAGAACGGAAAATCTCTGGCCAATCTTGTACTTAGATAACCCAGTCAACGGTCACACAGGAAAATCACGCAGGGGCTGCGTAAACTAAGCAGATTTCCCGCGTGAAGTTTAGCAATAGATAAATCTACATACCGGTAACACAATACCACCGTGAATATTAAGTGAATAAATACAAACGATAATAAGAAACCTCCCGACGGAAAGCACCTGAAATGCAAACAAACAGTTCTGCCTACTTCTTACCGGAAAGAAAAACAATTACTGTAATATATCTGAGTATACCTTATTAATTCTATTGAAAACTATTTACTATATCTAGTACTGTAATTTATAACGAATCAGAAAATTTTTATCTCACTCAATCAAATTTAAGTAGTCCAAAAACTTAAGAAGGGGGGGGGGGTCACCAGAACATAGTTGCGTGTATCTCGTATAATAAATATCTCTTGAAAACAATTTTCGGTATTTAAGCTTCGAATGATGTGGTTTATTACATAATCGAGTATTGTTTATGTAACATGAGTAGAAGCGGGGGTTTGCTAAAGGCTGAAAACTGAAAAATGCAAAACTCTGGGTTAATATTCAAGATAGAGAATAAATGTATGTGACAATATTTATAGTACATTTAATTTTCTATAAGATTGATTCTATACATGTTTCGATAGGACGTATAGTAACGGAGAAATTTCGAATTTTCAAAATTCTCCACCTCTAAACCCCCCTTCCCCCTGATCCGATTTCAGCCTTAACGAGCTTGATCTTTGTTTTTACATGAAACGACTAAATATCGAGTTTGGTAACGATTAAACAATAATTGCGACCACTACAGAGGTAGCAGACAAATATATATATATATATATATATATATATATATATATATATATATATACATACAGTTTTGAACGGACCTCGTTTCCGTTATCTCCTAGGTAGGATCGATGAACATTTGAAGAAAAATTTTGAAAATTGCGCCATGAGTACGACCTCAATAATGTCAATAAAATGCCTAGACATGTTTCATTATTTACTTTTATAGAAATAATTTCACAGAAATGATTACAGTAAATATAAGGTAAGGTAGTGTAAGTTTTGGGTATCAATCTTCATCACCTCAATAGCAAATTTCCCTTAACATGTCATTAACACACTCATACTTAATAACAAAGACTGACAGACCTACTTGTTCAACTTGTAACATTCACTTGACGATAAGACATATACTGACAGTATGACAAAAACGAAAACACCAGGACTTCTCCTGCAACTTACAAGAACTTTTGACGAAAGGCAGCCCATACATTAACAACATATCCTCATACCTACACAAAATTCAAACACGCACTCACATTATGTGGTATCACAATCCATTTTGTATACTAAGTTTTGACTTATCCCAATGTATTTGACTATTTGTATATATTTAGCCTTTATGGCATTTAAAAAATACACTTTTTTCTTCTTTTAAAATTTATATTTATTTACACAAATCACCAAATAGCCCAAAAGATAAATCACGAGAAAAACACACTACACTTTATTGGTTGCCAGGACACGAAAGCTTTGGACTGAATGAGACTGCGGACTCAGAGGCCAAAAAAACAGCTGAAAAACCTGAATATGATCAAATAGATGTATTACATGAAGATTTTTCAAGACAAACAAAACACCTCACCTTAGATGCATGGCAAACCGACTGGACTAGCACAAGCACTGACAAGAAACTACGAACTATTAAGAACACTATTTGCATGTAGTCATCACGTTTCAGAAACTCTTGGAGAGAAGAAGTAGTTCTCTCAAGACTTAGAATCGGCCACACAAAATTAACACACTCATACTTAATGACAAAGACTGACAGACCTACTTGCTCAACGTGTAACATTCTCTTGACGATAAGACATATCCTGGCAGAATGCAGACTTTGATGATGATACTGACAGAAGAAAATGACTTCCTCTGAAAACATCTGGACTTCCCTTACGACTTACAACAACTTTCGATGGAAGGCAGCCCATACATTAACAACATATTCTCATATCTACACAAAATTCAAATATACGACAAAATTTAACATGCAAAATAAGTCTGTGGTGTGCAACAAAATTTCAAATTATATCCATTAATTGTATTAGATGCTTTTGTACACATGTTATATGTTTACCCTGAAGGAGGAAATTACGACAATCATTAGCAAAAGTACCATTCAGCCATCCATTTGCTATTGATCATCCACTATGTTCACACCAATGTATATATATTTATATATTTATTTATTTATTTATTTTATTTTTATTTATGTTCAC
The DNA here is from genome assembly GCA_019009955.1 of Riptortus pedestris. Taxonomy (NCBI): domain Eukaryota; kingdom Metazoa; phylum Arthropoda; class Insecta; order Hemiptera; family Alydidae; genus Riptortus; species Riptortus pedestris. Next base: position 95,588,725 of record CM032233.1, read on the forward strand.
TTATAATATGTTTATCTATTTCACGTTTGTTATTTGTCATTGCTTTTTGGTATTTGTTATTGTTACTTGTTGTTAAGGTATTTGTTATTGTTACTTGTTGTTATCTCTTATCTATTTTACTTTTGTTATTTAACTTTGTACAATTTCTGACTTTTGAAAGGGCAAATCACCTTTGATGTGATGTCCATAAATAAATAAATAAATTTAAAAAAAAATCGAATTTTCCTTAAGGGAAATCTGCTAAAAGAAAAAATGTAACAAGATCCTAAGATGGGAAAAATACTAAATAAAAAAAAACAACAGATCATCTGGTGTTTATCTAGAGGGGCTCAATTCTATTTAAACATATATTTCACAAAATGCCTCTTGCTCACGTGTCGAACTAACTTTTCTAACTTACTGACTCCTCTTTTATCACCCTCCTTTACTGCTTAACGCTATGCAAGTTCTAAGGATGAACATACAACATAGGGCATTTAACGAAGGCACTTTGCTCTCCAAATTCTTAAATGAATTTGACTAATTCGCTTAGAATATGATATTCTCAGAGTTTATGTGATCTCCATTTTTGTCGTTATTATTAACTCGCAATAAATATTTTACTTTTTTTTATTTTTGTTTTTAGTAATCCTATTATTTAATTTATTGATTTTTATATTCTCTTTAATTTAATTCTTTATTTTAACTATTCTAGATTATATTTCATCCAACCCTCCTCCTTTAATCCTATGTTAAGAATGTATAAAGAAATATAAGAATAGGAAGGGACTCAATATGAGGTATGGAGTGCCACAGTGCGGTAACTAGAGCAAATAAACTGCCCTTTTCCAGGGTTAATGGAGAAGGGGGGGGGGAGGTTAAAGAAAAAAATAAAATGCAAGAAAATAGATCTGTATATAAGATCTAACTGGCAAAGAGACATATTTAGCAGAACATAATCCATTTTTGTTCAATGTATAGGAAACAATATAAGGCGAATTAAAAATATTGCACAGCCTGACACTTCTCTCAGACTTTGCTTTTGTAGAAAGTGTGGAAGACTGTAGCCTGAAAGCTAATGGAGTTTATATAAGAGTTCACTTATTAAGTATTGATAGAATCTAATGAAGAACATTTTTCGTTGGGTAAATGCCGGCCATGTGCCGGGGGGAGGTGGAACATGGCTCCTTGTAACCATTAAATATGTGGAAGAACTGAACACTCCTTTATTTTAGAGCTGGCTCTTTCATATTTGATTTCCGTTTCTTCCGTTCCACTGCCCACTTCATAAAGGATTCATACCCTCTTTAATTTTACCACATCCACACTGAGAGCAGCCCCAATATGAAACTGGGGAGAGAATACGATTTCCTACGTTTACTGTTAAGTATGCAAGAGCCTAACGAAAACCTAATGCAGGGGTGTGATTTACCTTTCTTGCCCTTATGGGAATAGGGATTTCGCTTAATTAATAAAATCGTCCAATTAGCAGGGTTTGCACATTTATGGCTAGTTTCTAATAGTTCACTACTCAGATATATCTTTTTAAAAACCATTTATACAGGGTGGTCTACGGGAAGCGGACGGTTTTAAAATAGTAATAACTCTGTTAGTTTTGAAGACAGACACAAGCTGAATTTATGCCATTTTTAAAAAATGCATTACTTTATTTTTTTTTAAAATAACATTATTTAAATGGCGGCCATAACCAAGTCCTTATGTAGGATACGTTTTGTTGTGGTCTTACTCAGCCCAAGTTCAGTTGCTGTTATCAAGCAGAACGGCCGGGACTGCGCAGAATCGCCTTTCTCACTCTCTCCACGTTTTGTGGCGTGCGTGCCAACCGAGCAGGGCCAGGTGGCTTTGTTTTCATAACAGAACCCGTGGATCTAAATGAATTCACCCACCTTAGAATGGTATTCCTACTAGGTATTTCACCATGGCGTCTGATATGAAAATAACGCCTGAAACATCGTTGAGTTTCAACTACTGATTCACCATTTTTTATAAATGTGTCGTATGCAAACACGCGATGATCTTTCGTCCACAGCGGCATAATGGCGACTGAATGGCAGGCGGTGGGGAGTCGAGTGACCTTGACGCCGCGTTTCCCCCTCCACCAGCCGCCAAGTACTGTGCGATTCAAAACCCTCCGTTTCCCGTGGACCACCCTGTAGTATGACTAATTAAAAGACTAGTTTGATTTAGATTTTGTAATTCATTCCACTCAACAGATCTTATGTTCAGATGATTCACCAATGACCCAACAACACTAATCGAATTTCACTTGTAAGCAACGAGCCAGAAATTATAGAAACACTATTGCTCTTTCATTTACTTTATTATAGCTCTACATATTCCGCGTTCTTTTCTTCAACGCCTCATCAGGAGTTACTACTTAAAACGTAGTCAGCTCAACGCCTAGACATTTTTTCTTGAGGATGTTAAAATAAGATTGTTATACTAGCATAAACATATTTATTAATATCTAGGGTAGATAAAATAACTCCAATTGAAGAAGGTACATTTGTCTAAGGATGTTCTTCGCAACATATTCGAATATTATTTTTCATCGGGCATAGTTACTCTAAAACTATATATACAAAGTTTAAAATATATTTTTAAACTCCTTGGTTTAACGGCTCTTTCTTTCAATGTAGCACCTACTAGTTAAGGTCTTACCCAAAGCACTTTTTCAAAGACTCGAGTTATTTGAACATTTATATAATCTTTTTGATAGATCATTGATCTAAATGATTGAGTAGAAGTATTATAACCAGCCGGGCGGAATGGCTTCTTGAGAATGCTTGAAAACATTGGGAAGATGCTGGAACTTAATGTGTCATCGGATATAATGGCCGAGAATATCGTATTTTAGAAAAGGTTTAGGGTGAACCTATATGGACTCTGCCAAATGGTATGAATGTTTACATGGACGGCTCCAAGGCGTAAGAGCTGACCAAGGCAGGAGTGTGCAAGATTGGCGGAAATAGCCTAAACGAATGGATTGCCTTGGGACCCACTCCAAAAGTCTTTCAAGCCGAAATCTTTGCCATTTTGGTGGCAGCCCATCAATTAGCTGAGCTTAGTGTGATGGGAAGAGTCATTAATATTCTAACTGACAGCCAGGCAGCTTATACGGTACTGGCAAGACCAGAAATAAGTTACAGGATTGTAGGGGTGGTTAGGGGTAGATGAATGTGCTACGAGGCTGGAGCAGTTAGCAAGACCAAACAAAAATGTGACAATATACTAGATACCAGGACTCCAGAGAATACGAGGAAATGCAAGTGTAGGCAAATTGGCCAGGAGAGGGTCAAGAGTAACCCCCATTAGAACAGTACCCTTTATCGGAGCATCTTCAAATTTCAGGACAGGAAGAATTTAAAAAAGTATGGGGAAGACCCAATGTTTTAACGAAGGCTCTTATGGGGTTTGAGGAGAGCAGAAACAAGGAAATTTACCTCCGACAACATAGGAAGAAACTTAGAGATGTGGTGGGAGTGATGTCGGGGCACTGGAAGATGAATGTTCAACATCAAAATTGGTGAAACTCCAATATGTAGATAAGAGGAGGAGAATCCTAAGCACATTGTGCTTGAGTGTAGGATGCTGGAGGATTTAAGGTTCAGGATGCTAAGTCAATTAAAAAAAGCCACGTGTAAGAAGTGCATTGACTTTATAAGGAAAATTAGGCCATTCTAATGAAAATTTTAGGCCTGCACAATAGGACCTCAAGATCACAGTGTCCTCCCTGACAGGCAGGGGGAGGGAGCCATAGCATATCTATCTATTATAACCATAAACTAATTTATATTTAGAATATCTACAAGTTTGTCTCGTATACCACCTCATATTATATTTAACAAATATAATAAAGAACTTATAAAGTTTATCAAAAGTATAGATATAGATGTAGCAAAAATACATTAGTATGTAAAGTGATTGTGAGGAATGGGAATCATAATTCAATATATTTACCTTAAATAGACTCGCAAATTAAACATCCGTTGAGTTTAACTTTAATTGATATGTTTTTTGTTCTTGTTTTGTTTATTTACTTTTCCATTTATTAATTTTATTTGTAATTATCTTACTTATTTTAATATTTTATTTTATTATTATTTCTTTTATATAATATTTGATTATATAGTTGATTAAATTATTTATATTGTAAAATAAAAATGTATTTAAACATAATCATACATGTAATATGGCATGTGGCAATGGAACATGTATTCAAGTAAATACCTCCTCATAGGACTATGAGGAGAAAAAAAAAAGTTTGTCTCGGGATGATCATCAAAACATATTCAAATATTATATTTCATCAGTCATAGTCACCCCAGTTGTCAGCACTGCATTTTAGAATTAATTTTACTGTGACAAAACAATTTTGCAACACAGTAGATTATTATAAGGGATTAGAAAGGAAAATCACCTCTGTTGAGACTATGGCTATAAAAGGTAAAGAGCAAAAAACACTACTTTCCATAAACGTTTCCCACTAGAAAAACCGTGAAGATTACTCATATTTATCCAGTATATATTGGTTCCTTCAACGACGTAGGTGTGTTCACTTATGGAGACTGTATTTTCCGGGCATCCACCGACTGAGCCTCTGGTTCAATTGTTATAAATGTTGACAAAACTTGAACTGCTTTGAATAAATGAATTTATTTTTGAATTTCCTAAGGAAACCAAATTTTGATTTATTTTTGGTCTGACTTGGTGGGGAGATTCCTTCATTCCCTTTGCATTAGTAGAAAGGTTTATGCCGTTGAAGAGTATATTGGGAAGAGATAAAGAGACTTGTGGAAGGGTTACGGAGGAGAATAGGGGGCGGGTTGGACGGGTGAAGGTTGTACTATTCCTTATTTGGGTATTGATCGAGAGCTAATGAAGAAGGTTTGGTAGTTTGACGCCCCCCCCCCCCAGCCAGGCAGGCAATGTGTTGGGGGAAAGAAAGGGTGGCCCGGCCCATCGACTCGCTGTCTCTACCTCCTCATCTCTTATTCCTTCACCAATTTCCCTCATCTCTGCGAGGGGAGTTACTCGCCCCCAACCTTCCCTCTAACCATCACTCCCAGAAGCGAGAGGTAGAAAGGGTTTCAGTAAATAATAAAGCAGTGGATATGTATCAGTGGCCTCATATCTGACGATGCATCCCCCCTCCTGCGTATAACACATATTCACGTGTCTTCACTCCTCCACACCCGTCCATCCACCTAAACTCCCCCAACCATTATTTCGCAACTAAAATCGCTTAGCTTCATATTAAAAGGTGTTAAGAAATATCTCCTAACGGAAACTATTACTAGTAAACTATGGTTATTTCCATACTCCTTAAACTTATGGAGATATCATTTGGAGTAACTCAAAAAAAATCATATTTGAATTTCAGAAGAGAGCAATAAGGTTTATATTCAACAGACAGTAGAGAGACTCCTGTAGGCCACTCTTTAAGGATTAAAAAGTACGTCACGCAGGGGCTACGTAAAACTAAGCAGATTTCCCGCGTGAGGTTTAACAATAGATAAATATATATACTGGTAACACAAACCACCGTTAATATTAAGTGAATAAATACAAACGATAATAAGATACCTCCCAATGGGAAGCGTCTGAAATGTAAACAAAAAGTTCTGCCAACTTCCAGCAGGAAAGAAAAACTAATACTGAAGTATAACGTATTATTTTGATTTAAAACTATTTACAATAACTTATACTCTAATTTATAATGAAGCAGAATAATTTTTATCTCAATCAATCAAATTTAAGTAGTCCAAAAACTTAAGGAGGGGGTTACCAGAACATATTTGCATGTATCTCCTATAATAAAGGCGTCTTGAAAACAATATTTGGTATTTAAGCTTCGAAGAATGTGGTTTATTATATAACAGAATATTGTTTATGTCACACGAGTAGAAGTGGGGGTTTACTAAAGGCTGAAAACTAAAGAATGCAAAAATCTTGGTTAATATTCAAGATACATAATAAACGTATATATGAATATTTATTATTTAATTTGTAATAAGATTTATTCTGTAGACTTGTTCGATCCGACTTATAGTAACGGAGATATTTCGAATTTTCGAAATTCTCCCCCTGGTCCGATTTCAGCCGTTAACGAACTTGATCTTTCTTTTCACATAAAACGACTAAATATCGAGTTTGGTAACGATCAAACAATAATTACGACCGCTAGAGCGGTAACGGACAAATATAAAGATAGACATATATATATATATATATATATATATATATATATATATATATATATATATATATATATATCTATATATATAAATATACAGTATTGAACGGACCTCATTTTCGTCATCTCCTGGCTAGGATCGATGGACATTTGAAGAACATTTTTGAAAATCGCGTCATGAGTACGACCTCAATAGCTGATTTCCCTCAAGGGAAATCTGCTAAAAAATAATGACTTTTTCTTTGATACACATGGGTACATAATGCTATTTGTGTAAGAAGACATTAACTTTTTTTACAGAAATAGTGTAACACATAATCATAAAACTAGATACAAGAATATTCTTCAAACCCCCAACCACAAAAACAAACATTTATAGAAAAGCGCATCATTTTCAGGAGTATAACTCTTTAATTTACTCCCCGAATGTTACATATAATAAAAATTGTTGTCATACCTTTCGGTGGAGACCGTCGTCACTGGCTGATCGTCGAGTACAGCTGGCAAGCGCTTTCGATGCAATGGCTCCATCTTCAAGCCCGTCGTAAAGTTGTACTCAGTACAACAGGCGCTTGCCAGCTGTACTCGACGATCAGCCAGTGACGATGGTCTCCACCGAAAGGTATGACAACAGTATTATTTATATTGGCGGTTCTAACCCTTTATTTGAATAATAAAAATTATTCTTTTTTTCTCAAATAAATTTAAGAACTTCAGGTCTGAATGATATTTTTATAAACAAGGTGAATACTATCTAAAATGTTCAGTTATTAAATGAAACTACAAAATATTTGTCAAAAAAATCGATCAAGAAATAATTTATGATTTATCCAGAGACAATGGAGGATGAAGTTAATGGATGAAAAGGGGCCAATGGGGAGGAAATACAGAAATTCTTATTATGTCAGTTATTATGAATTTGATGGAAAAATGGTATATAATAAATCTTATTGCAAATTTAATGTCACATAAATTTTGTTTTATAAATTATAAAATAATGGATATATTTGCATTGTTAGCAGATTTCCCTGAAGGAAAATCAGCTATTGAGGTTAAAAATTGTCTTCAAATGTTAACCCTCTAGCGGTCGCAATTTCTGCTTGATCGTTACCAAACTCCATATTTAAACGTTTTATGTAAAAAGAAAGATCAAGTTCGTTAACGGCTGAAACCGGACCAGTGGGAGGAGGGGGGGTAGAGGGGGAATTGCTCGAAAAAATCGAAATATCTCCGGTACTATACGTCGGGTCGAAAACTTGCATTGAATCAATCGAATTGCAAATTAAATTTACTCTAAATACTGTTATATACATTTATTCTCTATCATGAATATTAACCGAAATATTTGCATTTTTATTAAGTGTGTGCGGTTAACGGACGAGATTGGCTAACTTCGGTTCTAGTCGTCAGTTTCCGCCAAAAGTTAGTTTGGCCGTTTTCGTAACTGTTCAGCTCTCGTGAAATTGTAAAATTTCACGTGGGAAAACTGTTTAGTTTACGCAGCCTCCGCGTGACGGAATTTTTTTTTAGTATTCAGTCTCAGGAAACCCCTACTCCTAATTGTGCGATTTTCACTTCGAGTAACTCCATCACTGAGCATCTCATATGCAGCAGGTATTTATAAATAGGGAAGCAGGAACAGTAATAAATGGAGAAATGAAACACTCAAAAAACTGAAGTCATTCATGCAATTTGACATGACGAAACGTTTAGTCAATAAATTTCGAGCAGATGGTTAGGCGGTTGAGAGAAGATGAGGTAGAGAGGAGGGATGAAAGTATGGTAAGGGTTGAAGGGGAACAAACTATCGGTCAAAAAGTTCGTTGGGCTGCTGTAAGAGATGAGGAAGGGGGGGGGGGAACAGCTTCAAGGAAAATGATAAACTTGGGAGCCATTGATAAAATACATTAATACAGATGAAAGTCGCCTATCCGCCGAAATGGAGGTATGAAAAAATAAAGAGCCCTTCTCTTTTCTAATTCCGCCCGCCCCCAAGCCCGAATGTATATCTTTTATGATTATTAATCCCAATGAACAGGGCCGGAGGAAAGTTAACAAACTTTTGGTGGCTCTTTATATTTGATGTTAGGGGATGGGAGGCCCCCTCTGGGCCCCGCATCCACCTCGCAGAATTAACGGACTGACTAACCGTCGTAAAAAATACCTTCATTAGTTACCATCAATACTTAATATATACAGGGACAGGCTCCCACCCGATATTCGCCCGATACCTCGTTACCTCCAGTCTGCCTACCTCTTCACCCTCCCCTCTTCCCTTCTTTATTGCCTCCAACAGATTGAGTCAAATTAAAAGAGCGTAAATATGCAGGGGGAAAATATGACCTTCTCACCTCTGCCAAGTGATTATGTTGCTGCAGTATCCAATATCGAAGATTCTTAGGGCCTTCCAAAATTAAATCATAAATTCGTGATGAGCTGTGGTAAAAAAAAAATCATTATTCGGTCGTAAATATGCGTTGAAATGTTTGTTTGAGCTATTACTTCTAACGAGGTTATTCGCTGGCTGTGCCTACCGGCACAGTATTTCCGTTATAATTGGATGGAGGGGTGGACCAGTAAATAAAAACATAAAAAAGTGTTTTTTCAAACAAAATAATTTATTTTCCTACAATACATTTGAACCTATCAACATAATTATCATATATATTATTTGTACTTGGTTTTTCTGTAACTTTTGTTTTGTACGTCAAATTATTCGGGAGCAGAGCGATTGATCTCTATACCCGTCATGGATATTAAAATTATATATTTTAAAAGAGTAAAATAAAACAAACGGGGCTCAGGTTGGCCGTGTGAGTAAAGGCGTTGGTCTTAATCTCACGTGGTAGACCTAGAGTGGCGGGTTCTATTCCCGCCCTGGGCAGTAGTCATTTATTTAGTGACGGACTCGCTAAATAAACTCCTTGAGCCCACCCTGACTAGAAAAGGGTGGTAACCTGTAGATAACCCGTCCCGATTAGCCATAGTAGCATAAAGTGGACGTAAATAATAATAAACAAAATAATAAAGAACTGAAAGAAATAATAAACGGCTGAAAATAAAACAAACCGGCTCTCTATACTTTGAATATTTCTACGTTAAATTGTAAAACAGACTTTCATGATCGATTTCAATTTTTTATTTACTATGATAGGGGAACATAATTATTTTGGAAAACCAGAAGAGAATAAACATTTAGAGTGTATTAAAGAGATTTAATTAATCAAGTTATTTTTAACTAAATAATATAGTGTAATATGACATAGGGACAATTTATCTTACGCCCCTCATTCAGAAACTTTGGTGCCAACAAGTATGGCAAAATATTATAATTTGTAACGAGAGTTTCAAAGCATTGGCTCTGAAGTATGAAGCCATATTAGCAATAAAAAATTGACCAATTCACCACACAATAGCCTTGTAATCCTATTAAATAAAATATACAAATTGTTTAGTTGCTTTCAATTTAAAAGTGTTCCTTATGTAAGTGATATATGATAATCACCGTTCCGATTCCGGATCGAAAATTTCATAGAACATAATTTGTAGATATTTTTATGATAAATCAAAAATATCCTATACACTTCTTTTTGAGCTTCTCTTACGTATGTATTAATTTGCAATTTCTTATTTTCCGTCTATTCTAGTCTCCACCCCCTTAGTTGATTTCGATCAAAAGATGTAGTGCACAATTAAACTACAAAATAGACCTAAATGTGAAAAGTCTAACATTTTAAGGCTAGTCGTTATGGAGTTATTCGTGATACAGGCGTCGCCTCGAAACTAGCCAAAATGGGTTAAAGGAGCGTCCAAGCCGTTGAAATCTGAAAACCGGAACTTTTCTCACTTATAGAACTTATCCTAGAAGGAAGTAAAAAACTGGAAAGAATCTCCGCCTGCGTAGTAACATCAAGTTCTTCTGTGTAAATTCCTTTCCTTAGATTTGTCATAGTGGAATTTCCAAAAAGCTGAATTAACTCTCTTAATTATACAACATGGCAATCTTCATTCTGACTTTTGAATAACGATGAAATTCTAACACCTGTTTACTTGTATGAAACAAAATAATATCCTTCTTATTGTGTACCCAATATTCGTATATTTTCTTCATAGTTTAATGGCAAGGGTCACAAATAAAAACACCTTTCTTTCCCAGCAAACTTTCTTCACAACTGCCCTACATGTTTCGTGGCTTTTCTACCACGTTTTATATATTATTTTCCAATAAAATGTCCTTAAGTTTATTCTCTTTCTTGTCTGTTCGTAAATTATTAAAGGTAAGAAATCTGTAATTGAGGTTTGTTGAAGCTCCTTTTTTTTTTATATTTATCGCCTGGTCGTCTTTGTCTTCTCTCATTCTCTTGTTATTTTTATTGGTTTCTAATTTTAATTCCCCACTTGTTAACTTTTGATTCTTTATTAGCCAATTTTCCTCCCAATCGTCCGATAAATTTTTTGAAAAGGAATGGCCCCTGAAGAGGTGGTAGGTAAACCACGAAACATGTAGGGCAAAGTTTGCGAGGGAAGAAAGGTGTTTTTATTCCTGACCATTACCATTAAACTATCAAGAATATATTTAAAAAAATGTGTCAACCAGCAGAAGTTGGCATTAAAAATGCAAAAAAACATACACGGTAACTTTATAAAACTTTGTCTCTCATCCATTATGGCAATCAATAATTGTTTTTAATACTAAGTATACTCAAAAACATTTAAACATATTTCTCTAAATCAGTACAGACATACTTCTCCACAGGAGAATTAAAAACTCATATAATACACAGTCTTAGACGCTATGGTAATTTGTCAACAATATCTAATCTTTAACAAGGTAGGCTCTATAAACCTAATACGTGCTATGCCGTAATTAACTGTAATAATTTATATATAAAATTAATAAAATGTCCGTCCCGCAGGGGCTGCGAAAAATAAGCAGATTTCCCACGGAATGTTATACAATAGAGAAATCTCCGTACGAGTGCAAAAATAATAAAAATAAGAATAAAACTCCTATGGTACCACACTGTAATGTTGCAGAACACAATTTTGGATTAGACAATTGAAAAGTACACACAAGGAACCAAAGTCTGGTAAGAGGAATATTCTAGAAGCCATGTACATATCCAAAGTCCTGGGGAATGTAGTTAGTTTTTAAAAAGACTAGGAATTTAAACACCTTAATATCGCAAAGTGTTAAATAAATCTGGTAATTAGAGGTAAAGATGGTTCAGGGGTGATATATATTTTTTCTGTAATCGTTGAATAATGGTAGCATTACTAAACTGAAATGAGTGAAGAAAGTGAAACATTTTGCAATAGAGTGAAGAAAGTAATCACTTTCTTCACAAGTGAACAAAGTGAATTTTCTTCTTAATTAGTAATAAGTATAAATTAAAAAATAATTTGAAGTTGGAAATTAAATGCTTTTAAATCTTTCTTAACATTGTAAGAATTTATTTTAACAAAATAAATTGAAATGTGAATGAATTATTGGTGGAAATAATCAATATATTTTAAAATTTAAATATAATAATAATTACTTTCCTTTTTTATAACCTGCACTTGTTTATAACTGCACTACTTCACAATCATCACTAGTTGTTTTATAACTATGCTTATAACCTTTCACAACCATGCTTATAACCTACCAACAACATACCATAATCTTCACAACATCCTAATTTTGTTCATATTCTGATTATATCTGATCATGTATTACACGATTACAGAAAATATTAATATTACACTCTTGACAAAAGTAGAATTTACAACTCTCGTGAAATTACCACACTCGCTTCGCTCGTGTGGGTAAACGTTTCACTCGAGTTGTAAAATGATCTACTTTCGTCACTTGTATAATAAATAACTATATTATTATTCTGTTAATTGGTTGTTTGACTGTGGATATTTTAAATACCAATTAACCCTTAATTATCTTCTTTTTATTTATTATTTGTGAATATAATCTACGATTTTTATTACTTTTATATATAAAATTTTTTATAGAATTTTTCTCTTACCAGAATTTGGTTCCTTCTGTAATACTTTTAAATTATCTAATCCAAAATTGTGTTCTGCAACATTACAGTGATGTACCAAAGCAGTTTTATTCTTGTTATTATTACTTTTAAATATAAACTAGCTCAGGTACCCGGCTTCGCCGGGGAATTGATTTGAGGCTGAATGGTGATGGTATTTTTTTGGCAAGGCTTTACTTTGCACACTATTTTGACATTTACCATCCCATTGTTTAGGGGTTATACCCGTTGTTGGCAATTGTTAATAATAAAATTAATTTTTTATGTAAGACTTCACTGTCCTCCATATTGTCATATTTCCCGTCTTCTGTGCATTATGCATAGATTTCAGTTATTAAGGACAAAATGTTAACGTAGATTTGAATTAATTTTTCCAGGTGAGGTACTTGATAGTTCCAAGTTGGAATGAGTTGTTGAGCATATCAATATTTCAACACAAATTACTTGCTCCTCACATTGTTCCTGGAGAAATGTATAAAACAAAAGTTAATCTAAATAACAAAGTAAACAACTTTTGTAATGTGCATGTTTGTCGAAAATCAAATAGACAATGAAAAATCGCGAATTTTTATTTCAGGCTATCCTCATAACCCCCACTCCATAACCTAAAAATTTTAATATAGCTTATAATCATGGAAGAATAAATGATAAGTGACATACCGAGTTAGGTTAAGTTCGGTTCAATCGTTAGTGCCTAATAAAATAGTTGACTCCCGCTTTAGTTTATAGTGTATATCTCGTTTATACTTTGTTAAAAGGCAAAAATGAATATTACAAAAGTTACTCTGAATAACCAAATAAACAACTTTTGTTATGTGCATATTTGCCGAAACCCCAATAGGAAACGAAATATCACTATTTTTAATTTCAGACCTCCCTTATAACCCCCACTCCTGCCCGTCCCCAGAAATGTTAGTATGGTTTATTATAAGGAAGGTGTTAGTGCTAATTCACATACCGAGTTTGGTTTAGTTCGGTTGATTTTTTTGTGCCAAATAAAATTGTTGACTTCCGCTTTAGTTTATAGTGTATATCTCATTTATACTTAGGTATACGACAAAAGTGTATATAACAAACGTTACTCCAAATAACAAAATAAACAACTTTTGTTATGTGCATAATTGCCGAAAATGCATTAGGAAACGAAATATTGCTATTTTTAATTTCAGCCCTACCTTATAACCCCCAATCCTGTTCGTCCCAGAGAATATTAGTATAGGCTAAAGTCTAAGTTGGGCTAGTTGTAATATACATACCAAGTTTCATAAAATTAGGTTCACCCGTTTATGCGTGAAAAGGTAACAAACAAACAAACAAACAAATAAACAAACACACACCAAAGAAACAAAATGCAGTTATGGCGTCTATGACATGTGAAACGAAAAGTTATCGTGAAATTTCTAGAAAAAAATCAATGTACAGACAGAGGTTACAATTTTATATATAAATATATATATATATATATATATATATATATATATATATATAGATTATTACAGTTAATTAATGCATAGCACTTATTAGGGTTATAGAATCTACCTTATTGAAGATTAGATATTGTTGACAAATTACCATTGGGTATAAGACTGTGTTTTTATGAGTTTTTTTATGCTCCTGTGGAGAAGTATATTTGTACTGATTTAGATGAATAAATTTAAAGGATTCCCTTAATGGATGAGAGACAAAATTTTACAAAGTTACTCTGTATGTGTTAATGCCCAGACGGGCGAAACGTCTGCTAGTTGAAAAAAAAGATAATAAACATAGCTGAGTTGAGACCTTAAGGTCCTTTTTTATTTTGTATTGTATGAAATACTTTAATCGTTCTCAGTAAAGATTAGATGCAATAATATTATCCCTTTTCCAATGGACATGAGTCGGGTGCAAAAAGCTAACCCATAAAACACTTGTGTATAACACAGAAGATTCAGAGCAGGCAACATTTTGGTATAGGAGTATGTGAGGAGGCAGAGGTAAATGTAATTAGGTGTATAAGTCGAGTTTGCATTTAGGATGAGGATGGTGGGTATGATAATCTAGGGAGCCATTGATAAAATACATTAATACAGATGGATTGGCTAGGCCTCCTAATCCACTAGCTGGTTACACGCCTCATTTCGGAATAAGCTATCATCGATAAGTAATTTGCTTTCAGTTTTATACAAAAACCAATATAAGGTAATAACATTGCATATAAATTAACTTAAAAACAAACTTCATGTAAATATAAAGCGCTAACTGACCATACGATAAAAAATGAGACAAACAAAATTTTTTACACGGCTCAATTAAATTATAACTCAAGGAAACTGTGAAAACCATATAAATTAAATTATGAACCAACAATCTCATGGTAGCAAAAGAACATGAAAGGAATTTTTTCTTTGTTTTGCCGATGAAGCTATGTATATGTAATACATCTGGAAGATTTACCTTATCTTATAATAGGTATCATCTTTTAAATTTTTTCCATGTTATCCTAAAAAAGAATGCGTTTTAGTCTAATAACTTAGTTGTATATATGAAAATGTGGTTGCATATTCCATAACTCAATATTCAAACTACGAATAACTTAAATGTGTTTAGAAATATTGCTTTCATCAAATATACAGAAATATGATGGTAGTACATGGTCTATTTATAGTTCCAAATAATTATTAAAATGACATTTTTTTTCCTATTTTCATTTTTTGATCAAAATCGAAGGGAAAATTCTGTCATTTGTTAGGCAAGATCAGCTATTGACATACACTTTATTCGATTTTTCAAAAAAATGTCTTTAATATCTACCGATCCTATTAGATGAAGATACCCACGACCTACAATGTCGTCTACGTCTATTTAAACGAAAAAGGTTTCAGCACGGTTGCCAATCTTCTAACAAAAAGAGAGAAAAAAAAGGAACAAACTGGGCATCATTAACCGAGGAGAATTAAGATTAAACCCACTAAATGACATATATTGAAAATGTATTATCAAAGCACCTGGTTTATCCATCCCACTAATAAGCGTTTAATTCTACTTACTGTTGTTGTTTTTGAGTAGGGGTGAAAACAAAAAAAAACAAATATGCCAGTTAATAGACAACATAGTGAAAAGTCCATCACGCAGGGGCTGCGTTAACTAAGCAGATATTTGCACTTGCGTCACATATTTGCATTTATCTCATGACGTAAAAGTTCATTGAGAACAATATTTGTTATTTAGGCATCAAATAAAGAGCTTCATAATATAACAGCTCATTGTTGATAAGACGTGAGTAGGAGTGGCGGTTTACTCGAGACCGAAAACTAAAAACACAGATATCTCGGTTAATATTAAAGATAATGAAAAAAGGTATATAACAACATTTATAGAACATTACATTTGCAATATGATTGATCTTATACAATATTTCTATCTGACGCATAATAACGGAGATATTAATAATTTTCGAAATTACTCCCCTCTAAACCCCCCTCCCCCGATGTCAGAAGTTAACGAACTTGATCTTTCTTTTTACATAAAACGACTGAATATTGAGTTTGGTAACGATCAAACAAAAATTGCGACTATACAAACAGGCAAATATATATACACACACACACACACACACACACACACACACACACACACACACACACACACACAAACACACACACAATTTTGAACTAACCCCATTTTCGTCATCTACTAGGTACCATCAATGGACATATGAAGAAATGTTTCTTTTCGAAAATCGCATCATGAGTACTACCTCAATAGCTGATTTCCCTTAAATTTAAGTGTAAGTAATAAAGAAAAAAAAGTCCGTCACGCAGGGGCTGCGTAAACTAAGCAGATTTCCCACGTGAAGTTTTACAATAGAGAAATCTGCCTAATAACAACTGTAGTAGTAAGTAACCTCTAAACCTAAAACATTATTTAGGGCGTAATAACCCAGTAGTTTCTCGCCCCAAAAAACAGTTAACCTAACCTCTCTAAACCTATTCACGAGAGCCGACCATTTAAGGAAACGGCCGAACTAGCTTTTGGCGGGGTCACTCGTCCGTTAGCCGCCCAGATTTAATAAAAATGCAAATATATAAGTCAATATTCAAGATAGAGAATAAATGTACATAACAATAATTATAGTAAATTTAATTTTCTATAAGATTGACTCTGTACAATTTTTCGATCCGACTTATAGTAACGGAGATATTTCGAATTTTCAAAAATCCTCCCCTCTAAACCCCCCTCCCTCAGGTCCGATTTCAGCCGTTAACGAACTTGATCTTTCGTTTTACATAAAACGACTAAATATCGAGCTTGGTAACGATCAAACAAAAATTGCGACCGCTAGAGCGGTAACAGACAAATATCTATCTATCTATCTATCTATCTATCTATCTATCTATCTATATATATATATATATATATATATACACATACAGTTTTGAACGGACTTCATTTTCGTCATTTTCTTCAAATGTCCATCGTTCTTACCTAGTAGATGGTAAGAACGATGGACATTTGAAGAAAAATTTCGAAAATTCCGTCAAGAGTAGGACCCCCATAGCTGATTTGCCTTAAGGGAAATCTGCTAAAAGCGAGTTATGAATACAACCTCAATAGCTGATTTCCCTTAATTAAAATATTAAATTAATTTTAATAGTAAAGAGAGAATAAATGAGGGTTTTTAGAATTTGGGTTAAATTGAAATCAAATGTGAGCCAAAAGTTAAAATATAAAGGTGGAGGGAAGAAAAAGGAACGTTGGTACTGCTGGTAGAAATAGAGCGGTATGAAAGAAAACCGAGGAGCGATTTAGTATGGGCAGAGTAAGTTTAAATAACAATCTCGGAAAGCATGTTTTTCGTAATAAAGTGACTACTTTTATTGTTTGTTCGGGGTAAGAGTAGAGTGAGTGTTAGAGAGAGGAGTCCGGGATGGTTGGGGGTGGGGGGTGGCCCTGAATTAGAATAGGCCCGTATCCCCAGATCCGCTCTGGCCCAATAGAAAACAATGCCGCCTCAAACAGAGCATCACTTCCCTTTCATATAATTATCTTTATTCAAATTAGCTCCCCACCATATACCCTTTTATAAAGGTTTTCCTATGAAAAGTGTCTCCTCTCTCCCGCTCAGACTAAACCAGAATGTTGTTTTATTAATTGCTTATATCCTCACTTCCCCCACTATACCTCAGAATATTCATAAGTTCAGGGCCGTATACGATTATGCTCCATTTGTAATCCTTATTTCTGTCAAAATAAAAACCTGTTGTTAACGTTCTAATGACAAATGTGTTCATGTGAACTTCTGCATATGCATATATATGCGTTAAAGCATATATTAACCCTTGAAGAGGCTTGGGGAGCGGTATTCAATGACACTTTCCTCCTACGCTTTTCGGTATATTTTGTTCTGTGATTATCTCATAATATCGGGTTTGTCAACGATAATACTTTCTAATTGCATAGATTACACGACTTAGTAAAGGTAGCCCACTCATTCCCATAATTATTCAGTACTAAAACAACACAAACAAATACACACCAATTCAGCTATATTATGCTATAATTTTAAAATTGCATTTTTAACGAACCCGATTAAACTTACAACTCCATATATATATATATATATATATATATATATATATATATATATATATATATATATATATGTGTGTGTGTGTGTGTGTGTGTGTGTGTGTGTGTGTGTGTGTGTGTGTGTGTATGGGTTTGTAAGTGCCTGTGTGTGTGTATTAGATTTTTTTTACAATTTGAATTATAGAAATGAATTTGTATTTATATATTAATTTAATTTTTTGTCTATTTTATCATCTATATATTGATTAAATTGTATTTACTATTGTTGTTTTACCGTCGAGTTCTGAGTTTTGTTTAATATTGTTCTGTTTGGGGATTTTTATTTATTAGTCTGTTGCGTTTTAGTAAATTTCCCTTAAGGGAATAAGCTATTATCGTTGCAATCATGACGCGATTTTCGAAAAATGTTTTCAAAAATCCATCGATCCTACCTATAGATTACGAAAATGAGGACCGTTCAAAATTATGTATATATATATATATATATCATTTTGAACGCTCATTTTCGTCATCTCCAAGGTAGAACCGATGGACATTTGGAAGAAATGTTTATCCAAACCACCTCTCCTCTTTAGTAGCTAATAGGAGGAATCCTACAAACAAATATATAATGTGCACCACGTTATTTGTCGCTCTGACAAGAACAAAACGAATTGTTTTCAGACAAATCATTCCATTTACAATAACAAACAAACCAAGCTCTTCACTTGAACAAAAAACAAATGAACAAAACAATACTCAGTACAAATAAATATGCCTTTCTTTTTCTGTTAATTGTGTTCACAACAACAAACTCGCGCAACAGGACAAATGGTCAGCCGGCCAGAATGCCCTCCATTGTTTCAGCTCTCTGAACCTCGTGATCACGATCCAGAGCCAACCGAAATCACGCAAATCCGCCAAATCCTGGAGAAAATGCCCAGAAGATCTCGACGATCGTATCGGCAACTCAGTATTAGCGTCATGAGTACAGCCTCAATTGATGGTTTCCCTTAAGATGCCAAACGCCTCAACTCACATTGGTCATCAAAAAGTCCATATATTTCACACAATAAAGGTCTCTTGAAAAAAGTATTGGCTATTTTAGCTTAGAATAAAGTGCTACATGATATAATAGTTTATTGTTAATCCAAATAACTCGATGTACATAGTAGGCCTGTTTTCCTCTACAATGCGTTTTATTTTTGGTTGAGTGCACTTTTAGAGCAACAGCTCCATCTTCAGGTCCTATTGACATAAACAAAAACCTATGGAAACCATGTAAACACTATTTAAATTAACAATCTTAACCTAAAAAAGAAAAAGAAACAAAACATCATTAAAATACAAGGTGACGGTCACCGAATATTACAGAAGAATGGAGGAAGTCAATATTTAAAAAAAAATAATTAACCGCATTTAAACAACTATAACAAATTTTAACTTCTTAAAATAACTAACAAATTAACCTAACAAGAGAATTTTTGGAAAACACAAACTGATTACATCAACACTAAAACAAACAATTATATCTATGACTAAATTTTTAAAAACAGGCTAAAAACGTTTACCAGAAAGTGGTCCTGGAAGCAACAACAAAAAGTCCGTCACGGAGGGGATCGTAAACTAAGCTAATTTCCCGCATGAAGTTTAACAATAGATAAATCTTCATACCGGTAACACAACACCACCGAGAATATTAACTGAATAAATACAAACGATAATAAGAAACCTCCCGACGGAAAGCATCTGAAATGTACACAAAGAGGTCTGCCGACTTCTTACCGGAATGAAAAACAATTACTGTAATATATCTGAAAATAACGTATAAATTTGACTGAAAACTATTTACTATATCTAGTACTGTAATTTATTTCGAATCAGAATAATTTTTATTAATTTTTTTTTATCTCAATCAATCAAATTTAAGTAGTCCAATAACATAAGAAGTGGGGGGAGGGGGGGGGGTCCCCAGAACATACTTACATGTATATCGTATAATAAATCTCTCTTGAAAATAATATTTGGTATTTAAGCTCCTAATGATGTGGTTTCTTACATAACCGAGTATTTTTTATGTTACATGAGTAGACGTGGGGTTTGCTGAAGGCTGAAAACTGAAAAATGCAAATATCATGGTTAATATTCAAGATATGGAATAAATGTGTATAACACTAACTATAGTACATTTAAGCTACTATACGATTAATTCTATAAATTTTTTCAACCCGCCGTTTTATAACGGAGATATTTTGAATTTTCAAAATTCTTTCCCCAAACCCCCCCCTCACCCTGGTCCGATTTCAGACGTTAACGAACTTGATCTTTCTTTTTATATAAAACGACTAAATATCGAGTTTGGTAACGATTAAACAAAAATTGCGACCGCTACAGCGGTAACAGTATATATATATATATATATATATATACCAAGGTACCCGGCTTCGCTCGGGAAATCATTTGAGACGGAAAGATTTTATTTTGTTTTTGGCAATGCTTCTATGTACAACTGCTCTTCCCGTCTAGGCGCACTTTTCCCCGTAAGGGTCCCTTGGGCGACTTATGGAAAACAAATTTTAGATTTGAAGAATAAATGAAAATAAGTCTCTAATCATTCCATCTCCACTGTTTGACACACCGTGAATTATTCAAATCATAATCATGGATAGCATTTATTATAACTAAATATCATCTATAATGTACGTATTTTGTATATACAATCTAGCTAATATACCCAGCAATGCCCGGGAAATCATCGTTGACTGACTAATAATTGTATTTTTATAGAAAATCGTTGAAAAACCAATTGGAATCGGAATATCACAAGTTTTCCTTTCAGGCCTCCCTCATAAGCATCGATGGACATTTGAAGACAAATTTCGCGTCATGAATACGACCTCAATAGCTGATCTGCTAAAAGCTCCAATTGCACAGTTAGTGCAATAAATTCTTGAGTGCTATTAACTCATTTCTGCGGAAGGAGCTATGGGGGTAGTATGAGGCACACATTGTCGGATAAGCAGTTAGCTGATGGTGTGGGAGGATGGTTTAAGAAAGGCTAGTGGGTGAGTGGAGGAGACAGCCCTCTCTTGAGGAGATGGTCCGATCCTAGGGAGGGTGGGGATTCTTTTATTGGGAGAGCAAGGAGACCAACAGATGGTTATTAGATACAGACTCGAGTGGCCGCCGAATAGATAAATCTATCACATCCACTAAAATATATCATAGTTAGTCATAGGCAGTCCCTTCTCTCCTTCCCTCCCTCATCGGCTCTTACTTATACCTAATTCCTAATTCACTCCATTGTATACGATATTATTGGAAAAAATTCAATTCGGGCAGCATATAGACTTTCTTCTGCTACTAGTAAATTAAACATTAGCAAAGGTACCATTTTCAGCAATTCATTTCATATTAATCATACACCAACTATGCTCATCCCTTAAGGGAAATCAGCTATTGAGATCGTACTCATGACGCGATTTTCGAAATTTTTCAACAAATGTTCATCGATTCCACCTAGACGAAAATTAGGTCCTTTCAAAATTATATATATATATATATATATATATATATATATATATATATACACACACACACACACGTTAACGGTTAAAATCGGACAAGGGGTAGGGGGGTTTAGAGGGTGAGGTTTTTGAAAATTCGAAATATCTCCGTTACTATAAGTCGGATCGAAAAAGCGTATAGAACCAATCGATTTGCAAATTAAATGTACTATAAATATTATCATATACATTTATTTTTTCTTGAATATTAACCGAGATATTTGCATTTGTCAGTTTTCAGCAAACCCCCACTTCTACTCATGTTACATAAACAATACTATGTTATATAATAAACCACATTATTCTAAGCTGAAATACCGAATATTGTTTTCAAGAGAGCTTTATTATACGAGATACATGAAAATATGTTCTGGTGCCCACCCTGGGCTGACCATTTGACCCTGTTTTATGATCTTGGGCTGCTAAAATTTGAATGATTGAGATAAAAAGTATACTCGTTCATTATAAATCTGCTTAGTTTACTCTGCCCCTGCTTATTTATGATTTTTACCGCACATACATACAAACATCCCGCCGAATCAATCAAAATGTGTACAGAAGTGGTCAAAACGGAGAATTCCGTTGAAATTGAACATTTTCTTCATTACAATTTATCTTTGATTTCGAATAAGTGTATAAATAAAAACGTTAGCTCATGGCCGTAGTAGATATCGTGACTCTAGGCCGGCTTCATCGAGACAGAGTTTATTTCTCCCTATTTACTATTGCTTTTATTGGATCATATTTTACTTCGTACAATCTCACTAATCAATATTTATTCAGGTATCCTAATTTTTTTTTATTTATGAACATATGAGAGTTAATTCCATAAGTTAGTTTGCGATAAATTTAAACCGTTCGTTTAAATTGCTTATTTGCATATTTTAGCCAAACAAATATCAAACATAGCTGAGAACTTATTATTTATGAAAACATAAGTGCTTCTTTGAATTGTTATTTATAGGATAGTAAATTAAATCAAATTAAACCTGTACTTATTTACTCTCCTAGTTGCTTCCGAGAATCGAGTTATAAATGATTCAGGGCTTTGCTTTTAATTCGTATATTTTCTTTTGTCTTCCCAATATAATTTCTGCAAAAATGCGATAGCTTATTATATAAATATGGCAAGATTATTTAATCTTATTTATGGCCTGATAAAAATTAGAAGAGGTAAAAGTTGTCCCTTGAAGTACTCCCCTGAAAATTCATACTTTGGTGAAAGGTATCAATCACCATACATTGAATTCTAATATCATTAGATCAATCAATATTTTTTATTTCCTTTCACCAAATTAACACACTGATACTTAATGACAAAGGCTGACAAAGACTTTCTCAAATTGTAAAATTCCATTGACGATAAGACATATACTAACAGAATGCCGAAAACGACAACATCAGGACTTTCCCTATGACCCTTTGAACTTTTGACGGAAAGCAGCATATACATTAACAACATATTCTCAAACCAACACAAAATCTAAATATACGACAAAATGTAACATACAAACTAAGTCTGTGGTGTACAACAAGATTTTTATTAGATGCTTTTGTACACATTTGTATGTGTGTGTGTGTGTGTGTGTTTATATATATATATATATATATATATATATATATATATATATATATATATATACAGGGTGTCCCCAAGCCAAACATCAGGGATCGATAGAGGATCGAAAAACTAAGAAAAAAAGTCCTCTGGCATATGCCTCGTTTTCGCTTCGTTTTTGAGAAAATCGCAAAAAACTGAAAATAGTTGTGCAAAAAGTGTATTTTTTTTAATAATGTATTTAAATTACAAAAAACTATTGGCTTTTTGAGTAAGCTTAATTTTTTAATTTACGAGGAGTGAATTTAGAAAACATGAATATTCTCACGCTTTCCTTATCAATAAAACGTCTAGGTTGTGTGTTTAAACTTAAAAAGAAAGGATTTAAATGTTTACTATCATTTTAATCCTTTTTGGGGGGGAATCCAGCCTCGCATTCTCACATATAGTGGTGTTGCTAGTACTGTTCAGTGAAGTCAACAAATATGGCTAGATTTACCAACGCTGAATACGCGGACATAGTCTACGTCTACGGATTCTGCGATGGCAATGCACGTCAGGCAGTTCGGGAATATCGCAGACGGTTTCCTGACCGAGAAACCCCACACAGAGGTGTTTTTACCAGCACTTTCAGAAGGCTTCGAGAGACTGGGTCCTTCTCGTGTAATCGTCGTGGAAGCCGTATGCAGGCTCCGATGGAAGCCGACCTGAGGCGGAGGGAGAGGATACTGAGGCACTTCAATACCAACCCTAGGACAAGCGTCCGGAGAGCTGCTTTCAGTTCTAAGCATACCAAAGACAACCATTTGGCGCACATTAAGGGCTGGACCGCAGGCACATGCTTACCATGTACAAAAGGTACAAAATTTAATACCCGCTGATTATCCCCGCCGATTAAATTTTTGTAATTGGTACAAAGAACAATTGCAAAACGATGTAAACTTAATTTCGAAAGTAATCTGGACGGACGACGCGACTTTTACACGTACGGGCATATTCAATCAAAGAAACTACCACCTTTGGGCACATGAAAATCCCCGCGCTGTTAGAGAATTTCACTACCAGCATGAGTTTTCTGTAAACGTGTGGGTCGGTCTTTGTTATAATCGCATAATAGGTCCCGTATTTTTACCTGCTCGACTTCACGCTGAAAGTTATCATCCTTTCCTGGAGAATGACTTACGGGCACTTTTGGAAGATATCCCTTTGGAAACAAGGCTTGAGAGCTGGTTTCAACTCGATGGTTGCCCTGCACATTACGGAAGGGCCGTACGAGACTGGTTGGACATCAACTACCCAGGTCACTGGATAGGATGAGGTGGGCCGGTGCCTTGGCCTCCCCGGTCTCCGGACCTCACGCCACTAGATTTCTTCGTGTGGGGATACGTGAAAGAAAATGTCTACCGAGAGCCCGTCCGCACAAGGGATGACCTCATCGAGCGCATCAGAATGGTTTGCAACCAGCTCACCGCAGAACAATGTTTTGATGCAGTGCGATCTGTGAGTACGCGATGTGATGCGTGTATTGCAGCGAGAGGCCAGGCACTTCGAACAACATTTACGTTGACGCTTTAGAAATTAACGATGTAATTTTAGAGAAGGTAAAACCTTCAAAATTTTCAGGTTTTTTTTCTCACTAAGGTAGACCCATATAAAAACTGAAACATTTATGTTTTCCAAGTAAGAATATTTAATTATTTTATTAATTTTCTAAATTTTTAATCTTTTTTTATGTTTTAATCTTCAGTTATTGTTCATAATGTTATCTACTTTAAATAGGTAATTTTTTTTTATACTATGAATATTTGAATAAAAAAGTATTTATTATTTTTTCTTAATAAAAAATAATTTTTTTTTTCAATGACCTTTCTGTTAGTATAAGATTAGAATACAATAATTGTATTGGAATAACATTTATTGCTAAAATTCATTCAAGAAATAAAATCCGCTCTTCCATTGGCCTTAACTAGTTTCTGCACAACTATTTTTAGTTTTTTGTGATTTTCTTGAAAACGAAGCGAAAACGAGGCATATGCCAGAGGACTTTTTGTTTTAGTTTTTCGATCCTCAATCGATCCCTAAAGTTTGGCCGTTTGGTTTGGGGACATCCTGTATATATATATATATATATATATATATATATATATATATATATATATATATATATATATATATACATATACATATATAAGCTGTTCTGAAGGAGGAAATTACAATCATTAGCAAAAGTACCATTTTCAGCCATTCATTTCGTATTAATCATTCACCAAATATGTTCATCACCATTTTTTTTTACTATTGTTATTGTTACTTGTAGTTATTCTTATTTATTTTACTTTTGTTATTTCACTTTGTACAATTTTTGACTTTTAAATAAATAAATCAAAAAAATCTATTTTTTTTTTTTTTTTTTTTTGTAAAATTTATTTAATATCCAATTTATGCAACTGCAAAAACACGGGAAGAACTATCTTCATGTTTCGAACCTTTTACAGTCTAAAGAGAGAAAATGGACTTGCGATATTACTTTGTAAATCGCATCAAATATGTTAAAAGTACCCTCGAAGAATGAAACTTAGGACAAAAACATATTTCTACTCCCCCTATATACTATAGTTTTCCTCTTTTTATAAGCAAATTCATACTTATTTTTGCTAGTGCCAGAGCACGTCTATTAGGTTTAATGATTTATTGAATGTACTTGTTAACTCTTCGAACATTTCATATGTAATAACATGCAGTATAAGAGACTGCACATTTGCCTTAAATTAATTTTCAGTTTTCTGTAAAATGACCTTTTTTTAAAAAATAAAAAAAAAATTATATGCATTAATTAAGAT
The DNA here is from genome assembly GCA_019009955.1 of Riptortus pedestris. Classification (NCBI taxonomy): domain Eukaryota; kingdom Metazoa; phylum Arthropoda; class Insecta; order Hemiptera; family Alydidae; genus Riptortus; species Riptortus pedestris. The sequence continues at coordinate 95,614,470 of CM032233.1, forward strand.
GTTTGGGAGTAGTTATATATATATATATATATATATATATATATATACATATATACTTATGTATTATATTATATAGACGTGACCTGGCACGGGCAAAAAATAACGTATGAATTTGCTTATAATAAGAGGAAAAACAAGCCACACAATTACAGATCCATTACATTGAATAAAACTTTCAATTAACTTAAATCTCATGTTAGTTTTATTTATTAAGGAGTAGGAATATCTATGTTTCGTAAGTTTGATTCCTTGGAGGGTACTTTAATACATTTGGTGAGATTTGCAAAGTAATATCGCAAGTCCGCTTACTCCCTTTAGACCGTAAAAGGTTCAAAACCTTGTAGGTAACTCTTCCCGATGATTTTGAGTTGTAAAGGGGATATTAAATAAATTTTACAAAACAAACGAAATAGACAGTTTGGATTTATTTATTTATGGATATCACATTGGAGTTGACTTGCCATTTCAAAAGTCAAAAATAGTACATGAAGAAAGTAAAATTAATAAGTAACAAGACAACAACAAGTAACAATAACAAAAGTAAAAAAAAATGGCGATGAGCATAGTTCGTGAATATATATATATATATATATATATATATATATATATATATATATATATATATATATATATATCGGTTGGAAATATAAACCTTTAACATGCTTAGCCGCCCCCGAGCTAGACTCAAGGGATTTGTGATCAGAGCATTTAAGTAGTGAGTATCAACATGACGTACAACCCCCGTTATCCAAGGAGGACCTGTATTGAGCTGACGGACCCCACTGTATCCGTGGGCCTTCACGCTGTCAGCCTGCCTCTGGACGGGATCTTCGTTATTAGGATTTTATTTTATTGAGAATATTACAGCCTTCATTTAAATGCATTTGGTAATGTGCGATATGTACAATACAATAGTTCCTCCATCACTCTTGACAGTAGCCACACCCCTTCACCACAATGAGAGGAACAGCCTCTCTCTGCTTGGCAAAGAAGTCAAGAGCTAAGGAGGAATGGCACTTGAGAAGAAATTAGCCATTGCTGTCACTTCACTTTACACTTACAGGAGATCTCTGGGTCATTGTCTCTTGAGGCGCCGCGGAGGGGAATAAGGATGAGTGGTACTGGAATGGGCTAGGACTTCTGGATTATGATGATTGGATAGCCTGATGTGGATTTTTTTGAATCTTTAGTGAATTAGGTCCTTTACAAATTGGATATTAAGATCATTATGGAGGGTGTGGTTTGTAACATAATATGGAGCATCTACTATGGTGCGCAGGACTTTGGATTGGAACGTCTGGGTGCGTCTGATGTTCGAAGGTTTTGCTGTACCCCACACTTCTATTCCGTATGTCCATATCGGTTTTACTAGTTGCTTGTATATTGTTGGTTTGTTTTCGGTAGACAAGTGAGATCTTCTATTTAGCAGTGGACGGGATCTAAGAGAGTCATACACGTTAGTCATCCCGAGTGGCAGTCAGAGGTATATAATCTTTAGGCTCCCACCATAAGCACTGCGGCACTAGCGATCTCTATTAGCGAACTCGTGAACTAATGTTCTCCCTTGACGGGTATCAAACCTGCCCATATTTTTACTTTCAACATGATGACGGTAGTAGTTGATGTCTTAAACCACACAGCCACCCTCACCCCCTTATATATATATATATATATATATATATATATATATATATATATATATATATATAATGTAAATTGCTACCCTCAAGGAGGATAAAAGGACAAACAGCAAAAGTATTATTTTCAGCATTTTAATTAATATTATTTATTTTCCGGCTAGGCTAATGTCAAACAAATTTTAAAATAACTGTGACTCATCATCCTATGAAGGGCCACCGTCTGCAACACGTCCTTTGGCGGAGGGCTTGTGGTCGTGCGGCACGCCTTGCAATCTTCATCGTATTAGAGGCCAAAGTTTACTAATGCTTTATTCAGGATGCCTATAAACTGCCCCAAGATAGGAGAGGGGACTAACGACATAGAGCTAAATTCGTTAGAGATGTTTACGCGTTTGATTTCATTTATTACTTTAATGCACATGAATATAAATAAAAAAAATGTATTGTCTATAACAAATTATTTCATTCTTTGGAGGTTCTTAAATGTCTCATATTTTGTATTACGAACTAAATGTTTACTTATTTTCTTTTCTTTTAACATTTTCATAAATAATGGTATGCAGTACAAAAACAAATTTGTGATCACTATAAATATCGGCGAGGTCACAAATAAAACATTTCTTTCGGCGCAAACTTTATTCACATTGCCCTACATGCTTCGTGGCATTACTACCTCTTTAGGGTCCATCCAGTTCTGAAGTGATCGTTCCCTCTTACATTCAGTGAGACAGTCCCTTCCTCACTGTGGAAGTCGTTGATACTGAGATTTCCGAAGCTTCGGGAACCTGAGTGTCTCAACGACCTCCCAATGAGAAAGGGGCTGTCTCAACCAATGAAATAGGGAAATTTGATTTATTGGTGACCCTTGCCGTTATACTATGAAAATCATATAAGAATTATCGGTCCAGGATTTAACGATAGACATTGATGTCAAACATGTTTTCAATAACATATTTATTTTCATTATTTTTGGGTACACGTGCCATTTATTTAGCCTAATAAGGTGGTTTCTTCCTTGTTAGGAGAGAAGGGAAAAAGTTGAAACTAGCACATTAGGAAGGACAGAAAGAACTTGCAAGCCAATCTTTTCTTGAGATTATACTGAGCCTCTCCAGCTCATACCTAGGCCCTCGCTTTCTCGGGTTCCTTTAATATTCGGCTAATTATAAGCAAGGGCAAATTATCAGCAAAATGGATTCCTCTAAGCTTATAGGGCCCGGGATCTGAGACAATAAGATAAGCCGATATCGGCCAAACCAAGCAATTTATCTTGTATTTTTAATCAAGGGGCTGAGCTGAAAGTGTCGTTAGTATTATCCTAAAGGTAAAGGGTGTGTAGGGCTGGTTTAATTTGCATTGAGTCTTTAATAACATCCCTTAGCTTGGGATATTAAAAACTCCCAGCCTGGGGCCACCCTTTCCTCCAACCCCTTCCCTCCTACAACGGCAACCCTATTATCTTTAGTCCTCGAACACACCTAATCTATAGCCTCATTTACATAGAAGAAACATTTTCAATAATGCTGCTTCGCATGCGAACCCCTTCCTAAGAACCCCCGATGGTATTTAGAATAAAATCGCGTGTTTTCTTCAGCAATTCAACTATTCCCCCTATAGGTTTACATAGGTGGATTACTGGGCCCCCACAACACCTGGTCCCCATTCAAAATATGAATTCAGTTTATTCTTTTTATTCCTAAAACCAAACGATTGCTATTAAAAATAAAATAAAGAAAAATTATACTTTTAGAATTTAAAAAAGGGGACGTTCTTAATCTGGGTCCGTTGCTTTCGAAAAAGACCCTTATAGCCGCGCCAGTGTCTTCGTAAGTATGTCTTACTTCTAACACATTTCCCTCAAGAGAAACCATCTATTGAGGTTGTACTCATGACGCGATTTTTGAAAACCTTCTTCAAAAGTCCGTCGATCCTACCAGGGGATGACGAATATGAGATCCGTTCAACATTTTATATTTATATATATGCGAAAAGTACATAACTGAAAAAGTACACAGAGTAAATCACGTATTTAAGAAGTACGAAGTAGATGAAATGAACCGCCCGAAGATTTAACTCGTGCTGCTATAAAGCACTTGTGATCTCATCTCACCACATATTCTCTACTTCTATGTAAAACACCGGTAAGTAGAAATGGCGGGGAGGGGGGGGGGGGTCGAGAAGGCTAAAAAGAAATAACGTATAAATAACGCTTAATATTTGAGTTACGAAAAAAAATGTATAGTGCAATTGTAGAGCGTCGATAGTTTTAGAAGATTATTTTCGTAACATTTTTTGATTCGATTCATAATAGTACCGTTGGCGCTAGGAATGTTCTCGGGGGAGCTACGTCAGCCTGGGGCCTTTTCTTTCATCTCCCGCCTGTCTATAAAAGCGGCCCGCACACCCGACATAGTTTGTTCACTGTTCTCTTTTAGTGAATACAAGTGTGTTCAGTGCAGCTTTAGTAAACAGTGATTTTAGTTTAGGTACAGTGTTTTTTGTGAACATCATTGGAGTGCCGTGTTTATGTGAAGAACAGTACAGTGCCACGTTCTTTGTGAAGATCAGTGCATATAAGAATTTATACGACGATTGTACAGCGGCCATAGTTTTAGAAGAATTTTTTCGTAACATTTTTTGATAAGACTTATAATATCTGAGATTTTGAATTTTGCGATTCCCTTCAACTACACCCCCACTATTCACGTTCCAATTTCAGCCATTAACAAATATGACCTAAACAGTTGAAAGATAAGATTAAATATTGAGTGATGTAAGATACATGTATCTATGCTTCGAGTCAGAACCGGAAAATCTTAATTGTTGACGTCATCACACAACGTATGTACACTTATTTCGTATAATAAAGGTCTCTTGAAAAAACATTGGCTATTTAAGCTTATAATAAAGTGCTACATGATATAATAGTCTATTGTTAATCCAAATATCTCGTTGTACCCAGGAGGCCTGTTTCCTCTACAATGCGTTTTATTTTTGGCAGAGTGCACTTTCAGAGCAACTGCTCCATATTCAGTGTCTATTGGCATAAACAAAAACCTATGGGAACCATGTAACCAACACTATTTAAATTAACAATCTTAACTTAAAAAGGGAAAAGAAAACATCATTAAAATACAAGGTAGCAGTCACAGAATATCACAGAATAACGGACGAAGTCAATACTTAAAAGCATACATAGCTAGTCAACATTTAAAAAAATAAATAACCGCATTTAAACAACTGTAACAAATTTGAAAGAAAACTGCTTAAAAGAAATATCGTACTAACTTAATAAGAGAACTTTGGAAAACATAAACTGATTACATGAACACTAAAACAAACAATAATATCTATGACTAAATTTTTAAAAACAGGCTAAAACCGTTTACCAGAAAAAGACAAAACCAAAGAATCGATACGTATCGTAGAGGAAAACAGGCCTACTGTGAACATCCAGATTAATTCATTCCTCTCTCTCCCAGCTTCCCTAGACCCTAGAGAAAATACCTACATTCAACATTTATTGCTAGTTAAATTTGCAATAAAATTTATTCTATACAATTCTTCGATCCGACTTATAATAACGGAGATATCTCACATTTTCAAGATTCCCCCCTCTAAACCCACCCCCCTAAATCCAATTTCAGCCGTTAACGAACTTGATTTTTAGTTTCAGATGAAATGCATAAATATCGAAGTTTGGTAACGTTACGTCAAAGATTGCGGTAACAAGCAAGTATATATAGATACATAATTTTGAAAATATCTCATTATCGTCCCTTCCTAGATAACAGCAATGGACAACGGAGAAGATTTTTCGAAAAACACGTCATGAGTTCTACCTCAATAGCTGATTTCTCTGAAAGGAAATCTACAAAAATTTAAATTTAACCTGTATGTTATTGCTGTAAAATTTAACGGTTAGCAATATGTTTTGTAATAAAGATCTTGAGAAAAATTAAAAACTGTCACATTAAAACTACAGATTATAACAGTTAAATAGGACTTAAAGAAGGACATAAAGATTGATTTAGTGAAGGTGCAAATTGCAAAAGCGTTAACATCTTTCATATTGGAAGATTTTACGACTAATAAAATTAAATTAATTCCCGCACTGCATGTTCCTAACACTTACACGGACCTCAAATATTAACCTATTAATCAAAAATGGATGGGAAATAGGAGGTGTGGATAAATGAGAATAAGTAAATGGTTGGACCGGAGTTGTTTGTTGAGAAGGGGCTATTCTGGAGGGCCAACCGATCTATTGCCCTATCAGCTATGCTATAAATGTTAGAATAGTTACATCAGCCACTACCTACAGTACACTCTCCGATCTACAACTAATTCATTCTCTTTACACTTTACAAAAACCACGTCCTTCACAATCATTTTCCTCTCAGCTCCTTTCAAAAGTCTCCATCCAATCTCCTCAAGAATTCAAAACCTTATGTCCAATCGGGGAGGCATTAAATAGCTGTAGCTTAACCTGTTTTAAAATGAAATTAATATTTGATATCTACAAGGGGAGTAGATAATGTTTAAATACAGAGTTATCACTAAAATGTATATTAATATTAATATACGAATACCTCATCCTTAAATCATATCTTTCCGACAGATATTTTCAAGTTTCATTTAGTTCCTCAGTCTCATCCTTATTCTCCCAGTTGGCAGGTGTCCCACAGGGGGGAATCCTAAGTCCTTTTTTATTCCTTACCTATACTGCCGACATCCCATCACTTCCCGAAACTTCACTTCTCACGTATGCAGATGATACTTCAATCTTGACTTCCAACTCTGACCCAATTTGGCATCCGCATCTTTACAAGAACACCTAGCTCTTCTAGAATCCTGGCTGACTCAATGGAGGATCAAGGTCAACAGGAGCAAATCAAGCCATGTAACATTCACCCTCCGACGTTCCAACTGCCCTCCAGTTACTCTCAATAGCACACTAATTCCTCAAAAATCACAAAGTAGGTATCTAGTACTCACATTAGACAAGCGACTAACATGGAAACCCAACATCACATTAAAAAGACAAGAAGTGAATCAACAGTACAGACTTCTACTAAGACTTCTTGACAACAGATCTAAACTATCACTACACAACAAACGATTGATTTATACGACAGTACTCAGACCAACATGGACATACGGACTTGAACTTTGGGGTTCCACCAAACCTTCAAATTCCTACAAAATCCAAACCCTCCAATCCAGAATGCTCCGCAAAATTACAGATTCCCCATTTTACGTATCCAATTTAACTCTCCATAACGACCTCAACATTCCTTTTGTCCATCCCTCGCCAAATCCCGATAACAGAAATTCCTCTCTTTTCTTCCAGCATGCCCTTATGCTTTAGTCGAATCACTTTCATCTACCCATATTCCAGAAAATTGAAGACGACGTCTGAAGCGTAAGTGGCCAAGAGATCTTCTCGTGTAGTGTACAGTTTAACTCCATAATACAAGCCAATGCTCCCTCCATTGTGGGTATTGTCAATGGACAACTTCCCACCTCAAGACAATAATCAAGCCATTCTTATTATCATCTCAATTGCTTGTAACATTTAATATGTTGTTGCAAATAAAAGAATAAATATTAAAAAAAATGTTTAAGGGACCTCATATTTGTCAAGGAATGTTTAAAACCCGTCTCATAAGGCAATCTAACAAGGGGGTCTTCCCCCCACCGAATTAAATGAAATTTATTTTTAGTGTTTAATGCCTAATGAAAAACCAATTCTCTTAAAGTGAGAGAACGCACTTGTCACGTGTTCTTCTAAAAAAAATGTTAAATTTTGCCTGAATGTCTTGAGTTGATAGTGCTTTCTTTTTTACCGGAAATCTCAAGATTGAATCTTGTGGGACTTTTTTTCTGGATTTTTTTTTTTATTTTATGCTTATAGGGCGTTTATTTAATGTTAATAAATAACTAAAAAGTTTTCTAATATTGACATATAGTTTTTAGCGTGTTCCATATATTTAAAGAAATTTCCAATGCTTTCTGTCAAAAATGTTATTGGTACAAGGAAATATTTAATATTATACTAGAAATATATTATTAACTGAATACATAAGTATACCACAATTATCAATAATAAAGCAGTTATATTAAATTTTTGTCTTGGTGATAGAAATATACGTCAGTGATCCAGGGCCAAGCACAATGAAAACATTGTTCTCACGTATAAAACTGTTAAAGAATATTTTTATGTCTAGAGCTAGAAAATTTTAAGTATCTTTAATAATTGTAAAATAAAATAATAACAAATAAACGGGTAAAGTTAAATAAAATCGTTAAAAATATGATTATAATATATTTCTTGTATAATATTAAATATTTCCTTACACCAATTGCATTTTTAACAGAAAACATTGGAACTTTCTTTAAATTTATTAAACATGCTAAAAATTAAATGGCAATAATTGAAAAAAAAACTTTTTATTTATTTATTAATATTTAATAAACGCCCTATAAGCAAAAAATAGGAAAAAATCCAGAAAAAATAGTCATTCCCGGCGAGATTCGATCTTGAGATTTCCGGTTACAAAAGGAAGCACTATCAACTCAAGACGTTCAGGCAAACTTTTACACTTTCTTTAGGCGAACGCGTGAGAAGTGCGTTCTCTCGCTTAAACAGAATCGGTTTTTCATTAGGTACTAAACACTAAAAAAGTTTCGTTCAAATCGGTAAGGGATGGCCGTGCACTCCACGGGTTTTCAAACATTCCATGACAAATATGAGGTCCTCTAAATTATTCGTGTATTAATATACATTTTTGCGATAACTCTATATTTAAACATTATCTATGAAACTAAATCCCAGGAACTGAATAAGAGGAATCTCACAAGAGTTACTGAAGATTTAAGAAATGAGGACAACGCAAAATGGGGTCTATTACTACACGAAGGTTCCGAAAAACTTCATGACATCATTTCCTGACTACCACCACTAGACATGCTAAATAAGAGTGCCATATAAGGGTAGATTAAATATTAAGTGTTTATAACAGAGGACCTTAACAAATAAGTGAGAAACTCAGAGCTCAGGACCTCATTTCCATGTTGTTTCTTCTGTATTTCGACTTCATTTCGATAAATGTATCAAGAATGTATGTAGAAAATCTGCATAGTTTACCTAACACATGCTTGACAGATTTCTTTTCTAGCGGATATCCCTTTAGAGAAATTGAGGAGTACTCTCAACGCGATATTTCAAAATTTTCATAAATAACCACAGCTTCTTGTAAATCGATGATAGAAGTGAGTTTTATTCAAATTTTTATGCAAATAAATATGTATATAATATATACACATATAGAGAGGTGTGTAAATGTTTCATGAAAACCATATTTGTTATTTAAACTGGAAATAATATTTTTTATGTTACAACTGCTTTTGTTTAATAATAGATACATACGTTGGAGTGGAGGTTTACTGTAGGCTGAGAAATAAAAAATTGCGAATATCTCAGTTTATATTCGAAATAATGAAACAATGTATAGAACATAAATTATAGAAAATTAAATTTTGGAGCAGATTTTTTTCTGTACAGCTATGTACAAGCTGATTTAGAATAACAAGAATATTTCGAATTTTCAATTTCACCCTATATATATAAACACCTGGGCAAAATTAGCGCATGACTTCATTTTTTAAATTATGTGATAGATAAACAAAATCCTCCCATAATTGGCAGAAATTTATAATAAACACCATTTTATGGTGACATGGACAAAATTAGAATGTCAAATTAAGAAAAATTGGTAGGAAAAGCAAAATCAAGAAAATGTTAAAAGCAATTTTAATGAATCGAATTCAGAAAGGTGAAATTAGTTTTTTAAAAATGCTTACCTATAGTGTCAGTATCTTGTAACACAACCTCTTGCTTTTCTAACAGCATCCAGTCGTCTTAGCGTCGGTCGAGGGTGGTTACAAGTTCAGTAACTGTTGTTGGGGGATGATTTTGAGCTCTAATACGACTCTTAATGTGCTTACATACGTGGACTATCGGATTAAGATCCAGACAACTTGCAGGTTGAACATTAACTCCTACTTTGTGGAAGTAATCAGTCACGACAGCAGGAGTATGCATTATCTTCAAGATAAAGAAAATTTCCTCTCAAAAATGGTGCAAACGGCATTGCGTATTGCTCCAGGATATCCGTCACATCCCTTTCCGGAGTAGGTGAACCCTGTGTATTATGTGTGTCTCTGTGCAGGTTTCTGCACACTGATCCCAAATCACACCATTACAGAACCTCCTCCAAACGCTATTCTAGAAGAACTGGTAAAGGCAGCAAAGCACTCTTGCCTGGGCATCTTAGCACTCTCATCCGACCATCTGGACAAGGCAATGCAATCCTCGACTCATCACTGAACAATACCGCTCCCCAATCAGTGATTGTCCAATTTGGATATTGTTGTGAAAACTGAAGTCTGGCTACTTGATGCTGTCTGGCAAGCAATGGACCCGTGGAAGGGCGTCTGGAGGTCCCATTCGCTTCACTAAGGCGTCTCCTTATTGTTTCTCTTGAAATCATCATGTTTCATTACGAATTTAAAGACTTACTTGGAATCTCCGTCTTAAGGCCATGAAAGATATGAAACGGCCACCTCTACCTGAAGTAACCCTTGGCCGACTATGCCCAAGTCTTCTATAGTTGCTGCCAGTCTCCCTGAATCACTGGAGTATTTGACTAACCGACGATCGGTTTAGTGGTTTAGTCCCAAGAATAAGGCCTATGGCAAATATTTTTTTGGGATAAGCCTTCGTTCAACAGTACCAATGCTCTAATTGCAATTTCTTCAGAGTTATCCATGTTAACATTTCAGAAAACATAATATAACGCGGAAAAGATGATGTAAAATGAAGAATTATCTTTTTGATTGTAAGTTGCAACCTCGAAAGACTCAGCCCGACTAAATACTGAGTAATACTATTGAGGTAACTTCTTCTTACTATTACAGAGATGAAAATGGAGGATTAAATAGAGATAATAACTAACACAAGTGACAGCAGTAACAAATAACATTGCTGATAGAGTGATTTCATTGCATTCTAATGAACAAGTAAACAAAAAAATATGAAATACTAAGTGGCGCGCTAATTTTGTCTAGGGATTTATATATATTTGAATAGACCTAATTTGCGTCATTTCTTTGGTAGGACCGATGTACATTTGATTTTTTTTTTTTTTTCGAAAATTGCATCGTAGATACAGCCTCAATAGAAAATCTGCTGAAAATAGTAATAAATAACAAAACCTTTATTCTTCAAATAATATTAAGCTTTATGCAGGAGCTTTTATAATAAAATAAGTTGGCTAAGAAAAATCCAAAAGGGAGTGAATGACAGCTGGCCTCTGACAGAATGACAATTCTTTTCTACATACAGCATTAATAAGTGTCTACTAACATAATGAATTTGTAAAATTAAATTACAGATTGCTATTTACAGTTCTCAAGTGCTCGCTCCCTCTTACATTCTTAACATCTTCGTTATATCTTAAAATAATTGTTTTTAAATTATGACGCGAAATAATCGAGTTCAATGTTGACGTGAAAATAATCTATCTGCAATTAGCTGACTTAATCTGCTTCGGGAATCTCAGTATCAACGACCTTCCCAGTGAGGAAGGTACTGTCGCAACGAATGTAAGAGGGAACAAGCAGTTCAGAACTGCAAGTAGCAATCTGTAATTAAATTTAATAAATATATTGTGTTAGTAGACACTTATTAATGGAGTATGTAGCAAATAATCATCGCTGCTTTTTTTTTTAAATGAATGTTATTATTTTCGAAAAAGGGATGGTCCCTGAAGAGGTGGTAGTTAAGCCACGAAACATGTAGGGCAAAAAGAATAACGTTGGCCAGGAATTAAATGTGTTTTGTTGGTGAGCCTTGCAATTAATCCATGAAGAATATATAAGAATATTGGGTCCAGAATAAGTATATCAATTTGGACAGACCTAGTTGAAGTCATCTTCTTGTTGAAATCGATGTACATTTGAAACAATTTTACGAAATTTGTGTCGTAGATACAACCCCAATAGAAACTCTGCTAAAAATAACAAAAGCTGTATCCTTTAGATAATATTAAGCTTTATGCAGAGGCTTTTATAATAAAATAAGTTGGCTAAGAAAAATCGAAAGGGGAGTGTATGACAGCTGGGCGAGGGAGTTGAGGTTGGGGGTAGGAAGAAAGTGAGTGGGGGCTAAAGGGTTGTGCTGGGAGTTTATTCTCTGGATGTCTTGCCCCCAAGGCCACTGTCCAGTGACAATAGCCCAGTGGCAGAATGTAAATCGCCCCCCCCTCGGATCATACCCCACCCCATGTCTCTGTCCTTTTATCCTCCACTCAGTCTCAGCATTTTTTTTTCTTTTTTCATATTTTCCCCTTTATCCTCTTTCACATTTTTTATCTTTTTTTTTCTGAGTCAAAACCCTGTTTAGAATATTAATCTTGACCGCCAACCGCAAGTTCGGGGAGTGAGGCCGTCTTCAAAGCTTGATTCAAAACACAATACGGAGCAATAGCGAGGTCAAGGGGTAGGGTTGCGACTCTTCTCGGCTCTGCCCATTACTTCTTCCTACAGTTCCTTCAATGCTTGTAGAGTTGAATGTTGTCAGGGAAAACAAGGTTCTAATGTTTAATAATCAAAGTCGGACCAGGAGGAATGATTCTTTATTTTTTATTCATTGAATCATATTAACCACCTAGCGGGCGCCGTCTGAAAGTTACTAGAACCCTCACATATCTACTGCAAGCTTGGGTTAGGATTTCAATCGATTATAACTTGTAGGAACTCATTTTAAGTGCTTAAATGTTTATTTCAACAAGAAATCAACATTTATATTTCGCTTAAGGGAAATATACTAAATGAGGTTCCTTCTAGTAGTCCAATTGTCTGTCAATCACAATTTTAGTTTGACAATATATTTTGTACGTTGAAAATATTTTATAATTCGTCATAGAACTTGACCAAAAATGAATTTATGATCAGGCACATTGTCTATTTTAAGGTAGAGACAAGTTTCTCGTAATTTACAAAGCACGTCATTCTTTAATACAATTAGGTCTAATAGCAAAGTATGTCATTAAATTAAAAATGCATGTTATATATTTAGAGTAACATATATTTAATTAATGATATTATAGTAATTCAAGAATACTTCAATACATATCACCAGGAGGCAAATGATCATTTAAAAAAAAAATACTTTGTACCTTCACTTCACTTTATTATGAATTCGTGTTCGTCTATAAAGTTTTCTGTATTACGTCTTCAGGAACATAGTTCGAGCCTAAAAAAAAAAAATACCAGATCATCCCATGGCTGAGAGAAAAATACAACTCTAGGCTCGAGACTGATAGAAGAACAGGCTTAAATCTCATGGTATTCAGAATCAGCTGATAAAATCGATAGTTAAGTATCTTAATTTTGTAAGCCATTATACTGTAATATACAAATATTGTAAAAAAAAAATAAAAAAAAAAAAATGTTTTATAAAACTTTCCAGAATAAGTTCCGTCAAAGGATGAAACTAAGCCACGTATTTACTAAGATATTAAATTTTGGAGAACTTAAGAAACCCTACCAAAGTTAAATTAAATATACACATATTTAAAAATAGGATAAAGTCTGTAAACTAAAACCGATGTAAGTCATTTAAATAGTACATTATTTAATGGCATAGTAAATAAATAGCTTAGTTTTTTATTCTTTGGCGGATTTCTTTTCTGGGAAGTTTTATAAAACGTTTTTTTTTCAATAAATATATATATATATATATATATATATATATATATATATATATATATATATATATATAGTAAGTAGTTCGTCACTACTTAAATTTCGATTGTACAGGAGAGAATCGAACTTGCCATTCTAGGTTTACCATGTGAGATTAAGCTTAACGATTTAACTCACATGGGAAACCTTAGCCCAAAAAATTTATTGTCAATATAATTATGTTCTAAAAGTACTAAAGTTATGTTGTTTCCCTCTAGCCTTAAATTTGTTTCGATCTACCTCTAAAGAAGAAGAAATAAATCAATGAAATCCGGCGGTTGTTAAATTTAATTTCTCCCTTGATTTGACGTCAGCGATCTAAAAGCATAAAAAAAGCAAGTAGGGCAATAAAATCTAACATGGTGCCTCCCAGCGTTACTTGTACCATTTAATTACCGCGCTCGAATTGGTAGTCACGTTTATTTTAATTCCTTCCAAAAGATATTAGCAAGAAGGCAGAAGGCTTTTGTCAACCCTGCGCCCCAAAAAAACTCTCCGTTCATTATTAGCCTTTTGGGGAAATAGGCTCCCTTTATAAATCCATACACGTTAGAAGGGCTGGTTCCGCCTTTAAGAGAAACCCCTTTTTTTATTTTACTTTTTTAATTAGGACAAGGCCTACATCTAAATAGAGTATAATTTTTGTCAAAACACCTAGCCCCGTAGGTCGTTACGGATGGATTTAATTAAAAAAACCGAAACATTTCCAGTTGGGGAGGCCCTTTCGTTCCTCTACAGCCCCATCTATATCAAGCCCTTAGCAATTACCTGATCTTAATTAAAAAAGAGGATATTAATAATTCTTTTTCATAAGTATTCAAGAGTTTTCTTTTCCCCGGTTGGTTTTACGATCGAAGCTCTGTTTAGTGAGCTTAAGGAGATAGTGAGTCTTTCTTAATAAATTTGCAAGAAGAAAGAATTTCCTTGAATTAAGAATCTTGTTAAACCTTTTTTCATTATTTTCTCATAGCTTTTTATGAGACCGTACTTAAAACACCTTAGATAGCTTATATATTAATAAGGCATTTATTCATTAATTCCTTGATTCAAAAGTGAAGCATACCATAAGAGTAAAATTAATTATGAATTAGATAAATAAGTACACCGATTTAATAGCGTAAATAAAGTTTCGTTTTGTTATCCCTTATCCTCCAGCCTTTATTTCACTTTTATTCATCTGTACAACCTTCATAATATATTTAATACAAATACGGAAGTATTCCAAATAGAAGGTTGTGGGTAAGGAAACAAACTCATTATAAATTAAATATCATTGCGGCAATAAAAATCACTTTATCCTTAACATTGGTAGAAAGACGGTTTTCATATTTTCACTGGGTTATCTTTTTCATAATACTTATCTCCAAAAATGGAATCATTAACGATACTATAAAATAGTTACTATAATTACAAAAGAAAAAATGCTATATAAATCATATTTGATCCAGCATAATATAATAATTAGAATGGATGTTCCAAAATATCAACTCGGCTCCTCTCAAGCCCGTAAGTCAATTTAAGACATTAGTTTCCACTATCAATGGGCGTTAGAAAATCGTGACCTACTAAATCTATCTTCAGTTTCCAACATGTTCAGCTTCCTCATAGCCTTCAACACACAGTTCTTATCTTCTTAAACGAGTTCCTTCTTAGGTTCATAAAACTTGCCTTAACATTTAAATTACAACCCCTATTAAAGTAGTAACTAGATCCAACGTACGTTTTTAATAGTGCACCCCAACTCCTTTTTACAGGACAATTTTATTCATGAGTTTATTATAATTTTAACTGTAGTTTTGAAATGATCATCACCTTCATCCTATGTACATTTGTGCCAATAGCAATTAGGAACGCAGAACAACCAAACTTTATTTTATCGGAATACTTTAATGTAATTCCATACCCATTTATATATACAATGTATCATGTTAAACTTATTTTTCAAATTAAATTAGGAATTAAAAAAAAATTGCTTGGGAGAATATAAAAGTTAAGTAGTCTGTTTAAAGCTGATAAAATTATACTAATTCATGGCCTCAATAATCCTTTTCTAAACGTGACCATTTCATGGATTTTAAAATTGAAAAACCTTGATTAAAAACCAGCTTATTATGAGAAAAAAAAGTAGGCTATCAATGAGAAATATTTATGGATATTCATAGTTATACAATAAAATATAAAATATGAAAATCAAAAAGAACAAATAATCTCACAGCTAATTTTGCAATTACTCTTACTTTGGCGATAACTCCATTCCACTGCATTGGATCAAAAAATGATATGGAACATAATTTATTGGTCTTTTTATGACAAAAATAAATTTTCTTGAAACACTTTCTTGTGTCAGTGCGTAGAAGTTTACAATTTATTTTAATTTCAACCACTCTAAACCCACCGAAGAGGAGATGCATAAATAGATGAAAGAACAGTGCTAAATATAAAATTTTAATATTCTAAGGGAAGTAGTTGTTGAGGAACGAAATATATACGTTCAGACAACTCACCGAAACTAGTGAAAATGGGTCCAGGGAAAGTCAAAATGTATTATTCTGTTGAAATCTGAAAACCAACAATTCTCGCGGTAACAAAGCTCCCTTTACTTCGAAAAAGGAAGTACAAATTACGCTAACTCTTGGGGGGGGGGGGGGTTCAGGTCAATTATTTGTATTGCCATTCATCAAACTTTAAGATTGGGACAAATGTATTCAAAATCCTCTTACGTGTCTAAATACTCACTTAAAACTTGTCAGTCGGACTGGAGGGTACATTAAAGTTGAGGTTTGCATACACATACTGACTAATGCTTATCATTAGTCAGCTTATGCAGGCTACATGCTACGGACGGATGGCTATCTCACAATTATGGCCCCGAGTAGAGTTATCTACATTCATACCTTTTTTTGGTGTGAATGGAATTTTCCTCATGATGCCTAATGCGACGGGAAACCACTGCAAGCAATTATGACCCTTTTATTCCCTTGTTCTTTCACGTGAAAATTAGGATTAACAGGTTACAACCTTTCATATATATTCAAAATAATCATTGATGATTAAGTAGTTATAAACCACTGTTTGGAAGTAGATTGATACCACTGTGTTTAGGAGTAAATATATGCTATAGAGGAGTCGGCTCTTCAAACTGATACTAAACATGAACCGAGATGACCGATACACAATCGTATAATTATTGATAATACATTCGGGAAGCCACAAACATTTAATCTTATAAAATTCATTTAGTGAAGAGAAAATAGATGGCTAAATAACCATTTAGTATTCCATTTAAAGTACAACATCCCCAGCGTTTGATACAATTAATTTTTAAGGAGGATTTTGAAGTTGTCACTCGTTGAAGGTTTTGTTAAGGGTTAGAGCTTTTGTATAGGGCTAGGGCTTCTTGTCAATGAGAGGTTTTCAAACATTCCCTCTGACTGAAGGCAGTGGCCTTTTCAGCCTCTGATGAGCAATTAATATTCCGCCCTTGGCCCTGCTATACTTTACCCCAGGCTCGCCATTCGATCGGATAACTCTCGACAAACTTTCATCACCTTCCTCCGAGAATAGCGTGTGCCGCCAGCATCTTAGTTAAACCTTGCATAGAAAGCTCGACTAGGATAACAAGGAAGGAAAGGTAGGGGGCAATTTAATCAGAAAGTAAATGTTCCCTTTTAATTTGTTTACCCCTCTTGTCGTATGAAGCTCCAGTTTGCGAGCTTGGCCCTCGGATTATCAAGAATAGAGTCAGCTGGAATTATAACTATAGTTCAGAATTTTTGGTTCATGCCAATATTATTCATATTGAATGAAACTTTCACCCAAAATTCATGGAATTCAACTTCGTCATTTTTACCACAGTTGTCTGTTTCTTCCACTAGTTCTCCTTTAAGGGAAAACAGCTATTGAGGTAGAAACCATTTTCAAAGAACATTAAAAACCTTTATTATGTTTATTACATTGTTAAATTTTGGGCCAAGTCACCTAGTTGCGGGTGCTCCTGTGTAAATAAATAAAAAACATTAAAAATCATTGGAGATTGGACTAAAATCACCTGCAGATATGTATTTAATTTTGTTGGACCTGAAATGCTCTTCTTTTTAGCCTAAGATCATGTCTAATTAGACAAGGAAAAACATCTAATATAATATAACAATATAATATTCTAATTTTAGGAATGTCATTGATATAAATAATAAAGAGAGCAGCCAATAAATAAGTGTCAATCCTTGAGGTAGGCCCGCCTCCAATTTTTTGGTAGAAGAATAAGAATAATTTATTTTTTTATTGTTCTATTTCTAATATATAAGCAAATAATTTTTATCAAATATGGGTGGGAACTTTAATTCGTTTAATTTATATATAAGCGCGTTGTGCCAGACTATATCGAACATGTCTAACATATTTCTAAATGTCTACCACCAAAAGTCCCGTGTGTTTCTATTGTTTTTAGCAGATTTTCCTTAAGGGAAATCAGCTATTGAGGTCGTACTCATGACGCGTTTTTCGAAAAATCTTTGTTACTTTCTCTTCCTAACGGACTTAAGTTAGCAAGCCTTCGTTTATTTACTTCGAAGTTATTGTACTAGTGGGGGTAGAGGAGGAACATGGCTGGGTGTAGAGGAGAGAACTCATTTGAATATGTGTTATAGGCAATTCTGAAGATATTAAACAAATTTGTTAATCTCTACTGTTATTTATAACTCCGTGATGCACTTCATTAAGTCTGTGTGTAATTTCTTGGAGTCTATTCTAATGCTTGGTGAGGTGTTGGCTTGAGTGTGGAGGAGTGAAGACAGGTGAACATGTGTCATTCGCACTTTTGGAAAAATTTAAACAGTTATTTGGTTTCGCAGACTTCTTCGCTGGGATGAATGTTCACCAAACTGGCTTTCTGCTCCAGCGATCTGATCGTCCTGATTCACTGTGCTTATTTTCGGTAGCTTTACCTTCTTCAGGTTATACATCGCCACTGTTATTCCAGATAGGTTGAAGTACGGGGTCTGAAAATTAGCTGTGTGCATGACGAGAAGACCGCTGGAGCAAAAAATGGGATGGGGAAGAAGAATAAACAAATATTATACATTTTGGAGATATTTAGATTTTCCGAAATCCCCACCATCTTTTAAGCCATTAACGAAACTGGACTTAAGTTTTAAATATCACGTTTGATAACGATCAAACAAAAATTTCGTCCGCTAGTACACATATTACATGTATGATTATATTTAAATACATTTTTATTTTACAATACATATATATATATATATATATATATATATATATATACATATACGTTAACCAACTATCTACTCAAATATTATATAAAAGAAATAATAATAATGAAATAAAATATAATATAACTAAATAAGTAAGATAATTACAAATAAAATTAATAAATAAAATGAAAAAGTAAATAAATACAATAAGAACAAAAACATATCAATTAATGTTAAACTCAACCGATGTTTAATTTGCGAGTCTCTGTTAGGTAAATATATTGAATTACGATTCCCATTCCTCACAATCAACATTACATTCTACTTATCGTTAGTTCATTGTAACACTTGGAGAGGTGTATGCCCAGGTGTGGAGTGAAGAGATGTGAATGTGTTATAGGCATTTAAGAAGAAATTTATAGAAATACGTCAAACTCTATTGTTATAGTAGGATAATTGTTGAACACTACACTGCTTTTCTCTCTTAGATCCTTTAAGCTCCATCCAATGAAAATATGTTGTTGTTGGGGTGGATAAGAGATGTGCTATAAAGAAGACACAATAATGGTTTATCGGTGTTGTGTCGGCGGGATGGGCCTGGTACCTACTCCAGATTGAAGGGGGTTCTAATGTAATGAGGACCAGCCACACGGTTCTTCCATTACTCCCGCCGGACGCCCAGCAAAAAGGCGCCTAATTAAGCTCGAACAAGGCCATGGAAAAATAAATCTTAAAATTAACTTAACACTTCTAATTGTACCTTTCGGCCCGGGTGGGGGACCTTTAATACAAACACAATTGAGATATACTGCAGTCACTAAACTCCCTCATAAATTAAGGCACCACGCACAGGAGCCAACAATTAAAACAAATGACATTTCTTAATTAGTTATTATGAGGTGGCTAATGGTTGGAGAGCAGGGTTCTCGGCCAGCATTCCTCTCCCACACCTTATAGGTTTTCCAGAATCCTCTCCACCCCCTTCCTGGCCCCTCCCTTACTATATTATTTCACCAAACTAATGCTCTCTCTTTTCCTTATTAATGCCCCTTCCCATTATACTTTTCTCTTTTAATTTTTATCATGCTGTCTCATATTTTTCCTTTTACGCTCCTGTATTTTATACAGTCTTTATCTTTACTTTACCATTTTTCCATTAAGAATGGACACAGCGGGAACTGAGTCACTAAAGTACGGAAGTTAATCACTCCCTTCATTAATTTCTTTCCTGAAAGTTGTTTTAAGAATTCCTCCTAATCTCTGGCACTAATAACCTCTTCCAACATTTAATAAGTAAATGTTTATAACTATTTTGTCTTCTGAGTTGTATAGGAGAGGCAGAATTGCAATGAGGCTCCAATTCCAGGCGCCCATTTGAAACTTTCGGCCCACAATGTAAACTTGCAACAAATGACTGCAAGGAGGTCTAAGGTGCTCACAAGGGCTCACTATGTGGGTGTTGGTGGGTCACGGACTACCTGCTAGATTGAATTTAAAATTTGAAGATAATAAATTGGATGGACCGCTAACATGGGACTGCCCTATGTCCAGCGAGGGAAGAGAAGGTAAAAAAAGGAGAGTCAGAATAAAACCAAGCCCCGATAAAATAAGTCAATTTCACTTTCGAGCAAAACAAATTATTCTAAAATAACATAAAAATTATGTCAATTGAGCTTTCAGTTCACTGTCAACACTCAACCTGCGGAAACTAAACAAACACTGTTATACCCCAATGACTATTGCGGAAATTCCTCCACTCCTGAGCAATATATTTTTATCTATAGAAATGATAATTGTTACAGCTTATTCAGCTGATATTTTACTTCGTACATATATCCCAAAACACCTGCCACACCCCTTCACTGAAAATTCCATCTCCTACATTTTTCAGCAACAACCAATAAAATGCTCAATGAACATTTACCGACTTTTATTAAATATCGTGATTTAACATTGGTGCTATACACATGATTAAGAATATTAAATAATTACTACACAATTCTATATCTCGCCCTAACTCAAATGAATAAGTTCAGGAATAAATCTACAAAGCTTGCATTCCCAATATTATTTCCTATTATTCATAATCCTTAAGAGGCATTAAGAGTTATTGAAGAACTTAATTCTTTTGATACATTGAACGTATCACTGAGAATTTCGAAATTTACCATAACTTAAGACGGGGTGGGAGGGGGGGGGGTTACCAGAGCATATTTGCATGTATGACGTATAATAATGGTCTCTTTAAAACAATATTTGGTATTTAAAGTTCGAATAATGTGGTTTATTACATAACTGAGTATTGTTAGTTTAACATGAGTAGAAGTGGGGGTTTGCTGAAGGCTGAAAACTATAAAATCCAAATATCTCGGTTAATATTCATGATACAGAAAATATGTATAGAACAATATTTATAGATACTTTAATTTTCAATAAGATTAGTTCAATACAATTTTTCGATCCGACTTATAGTAACGGAGATATTTCGAATTTCCAAAATTCCCCCTCTCTAAACCCCCCTTCCATTCGTCCGATTTCAGCGATTAACGAACTTAATCTTTATTTTTGCATAAAACGAGTAAATATCGAGTTTGGTAACGATCAAACAAAAATTACGACCGATAGAGCGTTAACAAACAAATATATATATATATATATATATATATATATATAATTTTGAACAGACCTCATTTTCGTCATCTCCTGGGTAGGATCGATGGACATTTGAGGAAATTTTTCAAAACTCGCGTCATGGGTACGACCTCAATACCTGATTTTCCTTAAGGGAAATCTGCTAAAACAATTAGAGGCAGATTTGTCTTATGTAAACTCACACTATCCAAATAATGCAAAAAAAGGGTTAATTAAAACGTGATTGTGACTAGAGGGGAACAGCCTACACAAAGGTACTAGTGGCACATGAAGAATCGGCATGTCATATAGCTACAGGGTTGCCCTTTTAACAGCCCATTCCAGGTTCCTCTTTCATATTTGTCTCTCTTCTGCCTAGAATGACGATCATGCTTATATCCTTCCCTCGCCTTAGCCTTTGTTTAAATTAAGCCTTGGGAACTTCATTATGAATCCTCTTCTACTCAATTAAAAGTTGCTTTAAGGTTTTGGGAGTCGAGGCACAACAAAAATCCTGACTTAAGCGAAAGGGGTTCTGAAAGTCAATGTGGACACTAAATATTTTATATAAATGGCTTCTTTTCAAGTTAAACATTAGCCGAAGAATTCTTAAAGGGTTATGGAGCACCCAGATAGGGGTGGGGGCTGAAAGCGATAATTTCGGCTGAGGAATTAGTGAAAATGACCGTAGTGAAAAGATAAAGGGAGGCAACTGTTTGAAATACTGTCCCATCTAGTTTTTTTCCCGTCCCCGCTCGCCGGCTACAACTTGTCAGCCTAAATATGACTTTTCTTTCCGCGGCTACAGAGTACTCTAGAGATAACAAGTACTCGTCATTAATCATGAGCCCTTCTTCATAAAGTTCTCACTTTATCCACTAGCCCGACACCCTTAGCCCAGCACCCAAACGGATCTACCCCGCTCATCGATATCTTAGTCCTTAACTACATTTAAAACGAGGATTATTTGTTAGGAAAAATTCAGCATTTTCTAGCTTGCAATATCTAATGTAATTCTTAACGGTGTCCATAGAAACTGTCATATTTACACTCTTGCCACGAAATCTATGCGTTTATGTCATCGAGCGAAATTAGCAATTACTTTTACATCTTACCAATCATGACCAACGACTATTTGCCCCGCAGAATGTTCGATGTTGTATGCATCAATCGAATTTTCAAATAGGTTAAAATGTCTGTCGTTATTTTGCAATAAACCTATTGCTACATTAATGAGATGGTTGGCCAGAGGTGTTTAATAAGAAGGTGTTTGAGTTCTAAGCGGAGAGAAAATACATTTTTGGGAAAAATATTTAATTTACTGACGTACGGACATTATAAGGCCTAAACAAACACTAACACTACTTGTTTCAAGGTTTAAGAAACATGAATCAATAAACATAATTAAGAATGGCATAACACTACAAAAAATGACACATGATTTGTAAGTAAGAATATTATATATATATTTATATTGGTCTGTTACCGCTCTGGTCTGTCTGTTTGATTGTTACAAAACTCGATATTTAGTTGTTTTATGTAAAAAGAAAGATCAAGGTCATTAACGGCTAAAATCGGACAAGAAGGAGGTGGGGGTTTAGAAGGGGAGAATTTTGAAAATTCTAAATATCTCCATTACTATAAGTCGGATCGAAAAAGTGTATCGAATGGATCTTATTGCAAATTAAATGTACTATAAATATTGTTATGTAAATTTATTCTTTATCTTGAATATTAATCGATATATTTTCAGCCTTCAGTAAACCCACTTCTACTCGTGTTACATACACAATACTCTGTTAGATAATAGACCACATTATGCGAAACTTAACTCTTGGACTACTAAAATATGATTGATTGATATAAAAAATATTCTATTCATTATAAATTACAGTATAAGATATAGTACATAGTTTTCAATAAAATTAATATGTTACATCCTGATATATTTCAGTTACTGTTTTTCTTTCCGGTGAGCCGTTGGCAGACCTGTTTGATTACATTTCAGTCGCTTCCCGCCAAAGGGGAAAGATTTCTTATTACCGTTTGTATTTATTCAGGGTGGTGTTGTGTTAGCAGTATGTAGGTTTATCTATTATTAAACTTCACGCGGAAAATCTTCTTAGTTTACGCAGCCCCTGCGCGAGGGACGTTACTAGTTTTCAGTCTTCAGTAAACCCCCACTTTTAGTCACTTCAACAATAAGCGAATATAAAATAGAACCTCTTATTCCAAGCTGAAATATCAAATGTAGTTTTCAACAGAACTTTCCCTGATGGGATACAGGCAAATGCGTTTTGTGACGTCACCAATTCAGATTTTATTTCTTGACTATAATATGTTAGTTTGATCCATACCAAACTCTGTATCCATTTCATTCAAAACTACAGATCATATACGTCAATGTCTGGAATCGGACCAGGTTTTTATGAGTCGAATTGAAAAATGTTATAAAACCAGTCTTGTTAATCTAATGATGCACTACAATTCTTCTTCAATTTTTTTCGTATCTCGAGTTATTTCTGGTTTTCTACATTCAGTAAAACCCAGTTCTACTCATCAAATTTTTATTTAGAAATAGACAAAAGTCCTGCGTAAACTAAGCAAATTTCCCACGTGATGCTATAACAAACTAATCACCGTCAATTCTGACTGAAATCAAGAAAGTACGGATAACTCGCTGAATACTCGATCTACGAAAAAATGCATAGAACAACTATTGTAGAAAATTAATATTTTCACAAGAATTGTTCTATAACATTTTAAGAAGCGACTCATTGTAATGGAGATATTCGGAAATTTTGAATTTCCACCTCTCTAAACACTTGTTATTCCAGATCTGATTTCAGCCAACAACAAATATGATATTTAGTGTCGACTAAGACTGCTAAATATTAGCAGTATGGTATAGATAATATAAACATTTACGAGTTAAGAACGTGAAACCTTTAAATGATGACGTCATCGCACAAGATATTTAGTATTTTCACTTAGAATAATATGGTTCACGATATAACAGCGTATCGTTAATATGACATGAATAGGAGTAGAGGTTTACAGAGTGCTGAAGACTAAAAAATCCAAAATATCCTGGTTAATATTCATGATAAAGAAAATTTGTATATAATAGCAAGTTTAAATTACATAGGTTCTATTTCAGCCGTTAGAGAACTTGATCTTTCGTTTTACATAAAAAAAGTGTGGTAACGATTAAACTAAAATTGCGACCGCTAGAATGGTATATATATATATATATATATATATATATATATATATATATATATACATATATATATATATACATACATATGTATATATGTACACAATTTTTAACGGACCACATGTTTGTCATCTACTAGGTTGGATCGTTGGACATCTGAGGAAAATTATCAAAAATCGCGAAATCATGAGTACAATCTCAATAGCTGAATCCCTTTAAGGGAAATCTGCTAATATCCTGTGGATGAGATCTGTAATGCGCCATGCCAGAACGTGGGAAATCTGCTTAGTTTACGCAGCCCCAGCGTGACGAACGTTTCTCCTGCATATTTTCTTCCAAAAATGAATTTTACTTATCCATTCGGAATAATCGATAAAGGGGATGTAAACTGTTTAGAGTGCCTGGAGCGGATCTGGCCGTTTTATCTGCTTGACTCCACATGGAGGAGTTGATGGTAAGAGAAGTGGAAAAGGATAGGGGGGTTAAGAGAGCGATACAGCTTATTTGAGACAGAAGGAAGCGACCACTCGAGAAGGGGTGCAGGGGTGGGCACCTCCCACCCTCTCCTTGCTCCCGGCACAGATTAGGGATGTAAAAGAGGGAGGTAGGAGGGACTGCCGCCCATTTCCTGAAAATATGCCAAATGTTTCGGAAGATTCCCAAACCGCTTGGTTATGTGAAAACAAAGCCGAATGGTTTATAAGAATCGACCCCCCCCCACCCCCCTCGCTCCGACTCAGTTTCGAATATATCAACTTTCCACTCCCCCGAACTTTTACGAGTCTCCTTAAATGTTTTTTACTATCGCGGGGAGGCCGGTAAATCCACCCTGATTTATCGAAATATCCCCAGCAATAAATATGAAAATTTAACAAGTCCATAATTACTCTCTTTACTTTATGGGGGGGGGGTTGGGTTTGGTTAATCGTTTCTCAGACTGCTGAGCACGTTTCCTTCAGCAACTTGCATTTCATTCGATCGATATTTAAATAATTTCTTTCTTGAATATGTAACTCTCTGTAACTTCCAGTTGAAAATATGTACTCGTAAGGGAGAAAATATATGTTTATGTAATATAATATATAATGAAAAAAGTGTATATACTATTATTATATAGGATAAGTGAGTATATTGCCAGTATTAAAAATGTCCAATAATTCTTAATTATTGGCCAAATATAAATGCAGTTAAAAATATTAATCCAGAAGTAAGAAGTGTAAATAGGTACAATGCAACTCTTGTTACTAGCACACATCTTTAAGTAAATATAAATATTTAAAATGTATTTATAGATTTAGTTAAGAAATAATTGTATAGAAAATTAGAAAATAACCTTAGGATATGAGAAAAGCAGTATTTATAATATATAAGTTGATATTATTAGGAAACAGAGTAAAACAGGGACTTGTAAAACAGCATTATAATACTTTAAAGGGCATACTAACCTAGTTGTTCACTGCTCAAATCGTATTAATCCTAATCCTAATCCTAATCTTTGTAAATGTAAAATGAGCAATGGTATTTCCCCTTCACTGGAAGAAGAAGTATAAAAATCAAAAATTTAGTTTTAAAGTAAGAGAACTAATTGGAAAATTGTTATTATTATTTGTTTACCTTTTAACTTTCAGGTAGCCTGTTATAAATACAGCAGGGATAGTAACCATCAGCTATCTATTTGTTTTTAATGAAAATTTAAAATCTTTGTTTAATAGATCTGCTTTCTGTGACACTCTTAATAATTGTTCAGGTAAATTATGTTGAGTTAATTTTAGTTTTTGGAATTAAGCTCTTTAATCATATCACGATTGCAGTGACTGTAACGGAATCTAGCTTTTAAAGGAATTTTATTTCCATAACTAAGTCATGGTACTTTCTTATTGTAAGAAAGACACGGATACTCTCATCTTTTGAGGCAGCGGATTTTTTTTTCTCCTTGTTCAATGACAAGAATATCGGTATTATTTTGATGGACAAAATGATCCGCCATCATCGCTTCATCACAATGCATTTTTACATCATCTTTTTCGAGATTATTGTTGTGATTATTGGGGAATCGGAGTATACAGCCATAAATTATACAGTGTATCAAGAGTTTTATTCCTTTGGGACCCGTAGGAATTTTAGTGACCTTATGATAGTTATATGCTGAACGACTGCTATATGAACCAGGTTACCTCCAACTTTAATTCCATAATCCCGAGCTGAACAATTGAAAAATAATATGAAGAATTCGAAAATCGCTTTTAAGTAATAAAAGTGTCAGAAAATCTTAATAAATGTTATCATAGCAGAAACTAGTAGCACTCTGTATTTTGAATTTTCAGTTGAGAAAAAATCTGTCACGCAGGGGCTGCGTAAACTAAGCAGATTTCCCACGTGAAGTTTCACAATAGATAAATTTCACGAAAGCCGAGCCAGTCAAGGAAACGGCCGAACTAGCTTTTGGCCGGAAAGTAACTCTCGTCCGAAAGGCTCCGAGATTAAATTAAAAACAATGCTGCTGTGAATATTAAGTAAACAAATAAAGGACAAGTCAAATGGTGAGAACCTTCCTGATAGTCTGAGTTGTAAACAATCAGGTTAGCCAGCTTTTACCGGAAATAAAAGCAATTACGGAAATATATTTGAATATAAGTTATAAATTTTATTCATAACTATTTATTATATCTTCTATCTTCTACTGTAATTAATAATAAACCAGAATAATTTTAATCACAACCATTCAAAATTTAGGAATCCGGCAAGAAAATAGAAAGGGGGGGGGCAAACCACGATTCAGACGGTTATGAGATTTTCACATGATTAAGGAACAAGCAGGTTAGCCAGTGAAGGTTTACAATAGATAAATATACATACAGGTAACACTTCCGTGAATGTTAGTGAATAATTACAAACGGCAATGAGAAATCTTTCAGTGAATTTACAATATAAGTTAATAATCCCTACAAAGGAATACGGTCAGATTGTAAACAAACAGGTCTTGTAGCGCAGTATCGATAGGTAGACCGGAAAAACAAACAATTAAAGAAATATATCTGAATATAAAATATTAATTTTATTAGAAAACTATTTACTATAGTTAGTGGAGTAATTTGAAATGAATCAAAATTATTTCTATTTAAATCACTCCGATTTTTGTAGTCCAAGAAAAAAAAGAAGGCGGGGGGGGGGTTAAAAGAACGTATTTTTTGGTACCTCGTAAAATAAAGCTTTGATGAAAACAATAATTTGTATTTAACCTAATAATGAGGTGGTTCATTAGATATCAGCTTATTATTAATATGTCACTAGTAGGAGTAGGGGTTTACTGAAAGGGGAACTCATTACAAAAAATACAAATATCTCGGTTAATACTCATTATACGGAAATATCAATAGAACAATATTTATAGTAAATTTAATTTGCAATAAGATTGATTCTATACAATTTTTCGGTCCGACGTATAGTAACGGAGATATTTCGAATTTTCGAAAATCCTCCCCTCTAACCCCCCCCTCCCACTTGTCCGATTTCAGGCATTAACGAACTTTATATGTGTTTTTACATAAAACGAATCAATATCAAGTTTGGTAACGATTAAACAATAATTGCGACCGCATCTAGAGCGGTAACAGACAAATATATATATATATATATATATATATATATATATATATATATATATATATATATATATATATATATATATAGATATAGATATATATATACAGTTTTGAACGGACCTCATTTTCGCTTCCCTTAAGGGAAATCTGCTAAACACGTGTATGTAGAGCATGATACCTATTAAGAGCTGAATGCGGAACTTTCTAGTGTAGTTCAGAATAGTTGTTGTAATTGAGACAATTTATACACTTCAATACTCCATTGACTTCCACCTTGGGGTAGTTCTTGGCTCTGTGCTCTCCTGTTCAGAAGGGGCAGGTTGGGGTTGTGGCTGAACAATGTGCAGATCCATGGTTATATCTTGAGCATTTCCCGCATCGTCAAATCGATACAAAATCTTCAGTATAACATATTGTATAAAATAGTTTCAGTCTTGATTGTAGTAATGTGTTTCTGGCTTTGGGCTGTACACAAATCATTGCATATTGCTTACTTCTATTAATCTTGGACTCAATTACAAATGCAGCTGAGATGTCATTTTTTTGTTTCCCTAATTCTTCATTTTGGCTCAAAATAACTTCACAATGATTATTTTTGGATATATCTGCCGGTATATTTTTAATTATTAATCTGAGTTTTAGTCTTTTAATAGGATTTTAATTTATTATAGTAGATTATTTTTCAATTTTAGTTTGGATTTTTAACATTTTATTTTTAATTTCTACTATTAAATAGCCTTATTTTGTCGTTCAAATATTTTTGATTCCAACATTTCATTCTACAAGGTTTATTATGCTTTTAAAAAAAAAATTAGTGTCTTCAGTATTAGTATAACTGACTTGTTTTTAATCAATAGTTTATGTGATGGTTTAACATTGGAGATTTTTGATTTAACAGAATGAGAGCATGTTGGTTAGCTACTAACCTTAGTATGATTTACTCAATATCTCTATTTTCTTTAGATGAATTTAGATTATCCACTTCAATCGATTGTTGTATCTCTTGAATAATGGTAATTGTTTCAACTAAATTTGTTTAAGTCTTTCCTTAGAGTAGAAAATTCTTTAAGGGATATAAGAAGTTTAACTAACTGCTGTCATACCTGTCGTTGAAGACCGTCGTCACTGGCTGATGGTCTAGTACAGCAGGCATTGTGCTTTCGAAGCGAAGGCACCATCTTCAAGCCGTCTAAAGCTATTGACGGTCTTCACCGACAGCTATGACAACAGTATCATTTATACTGGCGGTACCAGCCCTTTATTTGAAGTTTAACTAATTTTTCATACAACTGAACACTTCCAGGCATCTTGGGCATATGATGACACACACACACACACACACACACACACACACACACACACACACACACACACACACACACATACAAACACACACACACACACACACTTTTGGATGGATCTCCTTTCTGATATAGAATCGATGGAGATTATTATTGGGGAATGGTGAATCGGAATATCCATCCGTATATTATAATGAGTATGAAGAGTCTGCATTCCTATGGGATCCTTAGAAACTTTGTGATCTCATGGTAGTTGTAGGCTGAGCGACTACTTTATGAACCAGGTCACCTCCCACTTTAATTCCATAATGTTCTGGTATCGCTATTAGAATGATTTTCTTATCTATCTCTTCTTTCAACATCTTTCTACAATTAATATAATTAATACTTCTGACAATTTATATATTATTAATGGTGCATGCATCACACCTGAAATAATGTGTTATAGACAAACTTGGTGCTTTGTAGCTCCTGTAAAATTAAACCACATTTAAAAAACCAAGGAGTATCGAAACTCCCATTTCCATTTCTCCACCTTCCTTCTTAATGCCTCTTAGTGAGGGAGAGTCTCAAGCGTTGGCTTGAGTTACATAGGTGACTAATCGACTCGCATCGTTACCTGGTTACTCATTGACTAGCATCTTCCTTTTAACCAAGTATTTTGTCTGAAAATGAACGAGGACATCCTCCGAAAACTGTAGGTCGGACCTCCTTAAAGATCTTTACATCTTTTTTTACCAGTCCCCATGATAAAGCTCTTAGGATTGACTGTCAAAGTAATATATTCACATCCACTACTTTATTTTCACAGGAAAACATTACAAGAGTTCATTATTTACATAGTCATACAATAACTTATTCTTTTGTTTGTCATATGTGACTTCTGACCATACGTTAAATAGTCTACTTATCATATGTTAAATACAATGCACTGATATACCACAACTAGATTCGCCGTGACCTCTGTAATCATATGTATGGCGGTATTTTGCAAGATTCAAAAACGACTTCTCAGGGAGTGTTACTTGCATTAGGAATTTCATATTCCTGTTAACATCTAGTTATGCACCTCCCCTTTCGATTGACATCGATTAAAGAGAAGGAGGGTTTAGAGGGAGAGAAACAAAATTTCTCTGTACCTAGTAGAAATTCAGATTTTTAGTTTAACATAAAAAGATTTAAGTTATAATTTATACTCAATAGTATCTTTTCATTGGATCCATTAGAACCATTTTATTTATATAAGATACTTGGCAAGTTCTTTCACATTATATGGACTAGACGGCATTGCATATAGTTGGGGATGAATTAAGAGTTCCAAATGATCTCGGTAATTTTAGCAATCCAGAGTTATCACACCTTGACACTTTTCATAGCTATTAGAAATCTAACCGGCTATGAATTAATTCAAAAAGTTAAGTTCTATTTACTCCCTTGAACGAAGTAAAGAAAGAATTGTAATTTTCTGGAAACTGTCCGGTTTTCCGATTTAATGAATTATTCGTTTTGTCCCTCCCTGAGCCAAATTGGACTTCACATAACTCAAAAACTGCTAGCATGCTGAAATTTCGTATTTCGGATAGTTCTAACGTATAGTTGTCCCAAAATTCACTAAGAGGAGGGAGTGGATTTAGAGGAGGTCGAAAATAAAAAAAATCAAATTTCTTCGAGCGTTTTAGAGACAAAAAATATGTAAAGGACCTTTTTTTTGTTTACGGAGAAAGGATCTATAAATGATGTAAATGCCATTTTTAGATCCGATGCATTAGAACAAAGATATCGTATATCTCCTTCAAATGATATAAATATAACGGCAGTGCAACTAAACTTTATGTCAATTTATTTAATAGGCGTACAAAAACGTATACCTATATCAGGATTTTGATTACCTACAAATATGTTGGAGTTCATGCACACTCGTGGGAGTAAGATTTGTTGACTGTTTCATAAGGATTTAGGGCAAACTAGGTTATTATGTCCGGTAATATTTATAATTCTCGTTTTGGATATGGACCTGCATTTTGTGAGTAAACTGTGTTTAGGTAAATTGTAAATACTGATATATCTTCATTTATAATTAACCTGCATCTTAATTTTAATTCATTTACCATCTGCCAATTCTTAGATCTATTCTTGGTTAATCTTATGTTATTAACAATGGCAAGTTTTTTTTTTTTTAAATATATATTTTTTCACTATTTTATTTTAATCCAGATGCATACATGGACATACAAGAACATATAACTATTTACAATTACTTATATACATCATATTTTATTTCGAATTTGTAATTTTCATAAAATTAAATAATTTATCTAGCTCTTTGGGGTCATCCATAATATTGAAAATATTTCATTCTTTTCGAATATTTGTATACATATGGCATTCCGTTAATATATGGTAGATAGTTTAATTTGCCTTACACTTCCCACATATCGGGGGTAGATCATTGTCTTAAGATAACTATGGGTAAATCTTGTGTGACCTATTTGGAGTCTTCCTACTTTATCTCTTCTGTTGTCTCTTGTCGAATATTTTCATGGACGGATGAAGGTTTTAATAGTTATTAATTTATTGTTCTGGGTTACGTTCCACATTTGTTGCCAATTTTTATTAATATATTCTTTGAGTGGTTAATAGAGCTCTGTTGATGTAACTATTCTTGGGGTGATGGAGTCGAGTTGGTGGGCTTCTCTGGCTGCTACATCTGACTTTTCATATCCATCTATTCCTACGTGGCTTGGAATCCACACAATCTTGACGACCCTTTTTAATTCTTGGAACATTTGTATATAATTATGTATTTTTTGTACTATTGGATTGTTCGTAAATATATTTTTAATACTCAAGAATGGAAGATTTATCTTCAAAAAAGTTTTTTATGTTAATAACTGTAAAAAGCTTCTACCATTATCATGTTTTAGCAGATTTTCCTTTAGGGAAAACAGCTATTGAGGTCGTACTCATGACGCGATTTTCGAAATTTTTCTTCAAATGTCCATCGATCCTACCTAAGGAATGACGAAAATGAGGTCCATTCAAAACTGTATATATATATATATATATATATATATATATATATATATATATATATCTGTTACCACTCTAGCGGTCGGATTTATAGTTTAATCATTACCAAACGGTTAGTTCGTTAACGGCTGAAATCGGTCCAGGGGGAGGGGGGGGGGGGTTTAGAGGGGAGGATTTTTGAAAATTTGAAATATTTCCGTTACTGTGCGTCGGATCGAAAACTTATATTGAATTAATCTTATTGCATATTAAATGTACTATAATTATTGTTGATCACTATCTTGAATATTAACCGAGATATTTGCATTTTTCAGTTTTCAGCGTTCAGCAAACCAATACTTCTATTCATGTTATATAAAAAATACTCTGCTACATAATAAATCACATGATCAAATACATCATATGAGATACATGAAAATTTGTCCTGGTGATCCACTCCCCCCACCCCCGTCTTAAGGTTTTGAACTACTAAAATTTGATTAATTTAGATAAAAATTATTCTGATTCATTATTAATTACAGTACTAGTTATAGTAAATAGTTCTCAATAAAATTAATATGTTATATTCTGATATATTTCAGTAATTGTTTTTCTTTCCGGTGTGAGGCGGGTAGACCTGTTTGTGTATATTTCTAACGCTTCCTGTCGGCAGGTTATTGAAATTGGCTGAAACATTTCTTATTTCCGTTTGTATTTATTCACTTAATATTCACGGTGTTGTTGTGTTACCAGTATGTAGATTTATCTATTACTTAACTTCACGAGGGAAATCTGCTTAGTTTACGCAGCCCCTGCGTGACGGACGTTTTATTAATATTAATATAATGTCCAGTGAATTTTTACATAAAAAACCCTTTGGAGCTTTCACTTCGAGGCAGGAATCGCCGTAAAAAATGTACTGCATGGGGCAATTGCGAAGGAAAGTAGAGGAGCAATAAGTTATGCTTGTCTAATTACTTGCAAAATATTTTTAAATAAAAGAGTTGCGATTTTATTTTAAATAGAGCGACGAGAAGAGAGTGAAGCGAATAGTTGTAAGGAAAGCTGTTAGCGTTTCTCACCCCTTGAACCAGGGGATGGAGGGGTGTATAATTGAAGAGCGGGACCCCAAGTTTTGCCACTACTTCGCCCGGCGATAGCTTTGATCTCGATGTTCGACAGCCTTAAGCCGCTCTGATAAATAAATAAACGCTGGGTCCCTTTCGGAGAGAGGAGCTGGGGAAACTCTGGGAGGAGGCGAACCTCCTTCAGCAGAATTTCTGACATAAGGTAAGAGCACTTAATTCTGTCCCATTGTCGGGGCGGATCGTTAAGACTCCCCCCTTCCCCTGGGCTCGGGTTTATGATTCCGAACAGCCTCTTCGGCCCTGCCTCTCCAAATATAAATGTGGAATAAGTAATTCGTATCGATTAGACTACAAGATAAACTTAGGCGCCGAACAGAAGGACTTCTCAGAAATTATTTACATTCAAAGTACCCCTTGATGGCAGGTGTTCCTTCCTTCAAACTTCTCTCCCTTCTGCAAGCAGCCTTCCTTAGAGAAGTTTACCAAAGGTGTGAAAAGTGGCCGATATAAATTCTGGAGAATATTGACGATTCGTGTTTTGTACGTAAATAGTAATTCTAATGGAGCCATCATTTTGTTAATGTCTTGCCAAAAATAAATCAATCAAATTTTAGTCGAAATGTGACCTTAATTCAATCTTCTTGAAGGAGTAATGGCCGAAGATCAATAGATGAAAAACTCGTGTGTTGTGGCCAACACATTATGTAAAAATTTATATTTATTAATTAAATAATAATAGTAAGTTATATGCATTAATAATATAGGTATTTAGTTTATTAAGTAGTGAATGGCGGTAATCGGCAGCTGATGACAAGCGACGTGCTTCAAGAGTCTGTTGTTCTACCGGCCAAGCAACTGCAGTCTCCAGCACTCTCCAGCGTCCTCCCGTTCCAAGAACGTCTTCAAGCCCAAGGCTATTCTACAATTGGTCAAATATTCTTCTTGGAGCCCAGCAGTTCCAGGACGGCCGTCGCGGAAGAAAAATGGTGGAATGCCATTGAAATAAAGTATCAGGTACCTGATTCCTCCTCCGCCTTCGCCCAGACTGTGAGTTTCTTCTTCCTTCTTTGACGTGAATCGATTCCCGCTCAAGGCGATCATCATTCTTCTATTGTTTGTTTGTATAGTAACATTAGTTATTAGAGAGTATATATGTATATAATGTTAAGTAATTTTACCCAATTTAAAAAAGGAAAATTATTCAAGGTCCAAGACCGTTTAGGAATATTTTTTCTTTCTCCTTTTAATGAAATAACCTTTATTTCATTCAATTATTCAAATAATCCTTTTTTTTTAGTATTTGGAATTAGCAGTTAATTCTTAAATTACCTTTATAACTCAGTTGAGTTTATTTTATTTCATTTATTTATAAACATATATATTTATAATCATATATTTATCATTACTCTTATTTTTTTCCAAATAAGTATAATATAATTCTATGTTTATCAACAACCCGGCATTTTTTTTAATATATATATTCTTTTAATTTTCTACACACCAGCCTATGGTGAGATGGATTGGGCTAGTAAAAGGATCACTCTGACCCTCTACCCGCCGTCACATTTTGGTCCTCCGGAAGGCCGGATATTATTATATTGTACTTATTTTGACTTTTGTGGTCATTATATTTTTGTGAGTCTCATATTTCGCTCACCATTTCAATTTATTTCACTTCATTAATTTTTTTTTCTTTTATTTGTGTTTCTTAATATTTGGCTCCCCCCCCCTTTAAGATGGAGAATTTAGACCCGGCTGTCAGGAGTCAGGTGGAAATTTCGAAGGAGAAATTAGCCTCTTTATTATCAAAGATAAAGACTATGGTTGAGCAAGGCCGCTCAATCGCCACCGACCCAAATAATTTATTTCTTTTTAAAGGGATGTATAAGGAGCTGAAACCATACTTTGAGAAGTTCAATTCAATATGGGATAAATTGTTAGAACTCGTTGGAAAAAATAAGAGAAATTATTTTTTCCAAATAAGGACAATATAATTCTATGTTTATCAACAACCCGGCATTTTTTTAAATATATATATATATATATATATATATATATATATATATATTCTTTTAATTTTCTACACACCAGCCTATGGTGAGACGGATTGGGCTAGGAAAGGATCACTCTGACCCTCAACCCGCCGTCCCAACGTGAACTAGATCCACTGATATATTTTTCTCTACACATTTTCGCGTGACACAACTTCAGGAGTAATACACAGTTATAAAAAGTCCGTCACGCAGGGGCTGCGTAATCTAAGCAGATTTCCTACGGGAAGGTTTATAACAAGTAAATCTACAAACTGGTTACACCACCGTGAATGTTAAGCGAATAAATACAAACGGTAAGAAGAAATCTTTCAGTCAATTTACAATTTAATAATATCTACAAAGACAAAACAACAGGGCAGCCAAAATCGCATTGCTGAATAGACAGAATCTAATCCGGAAAGGAGAGCAATTAATGAAATATATTTGAATATAACAAATTAAATTAATTGAAAACTATTTATTATATCTAGTACTGTAAATTATCATGAACCAGAACACTTTTTATCTCAATCAATCAAATTTTAGTAGCCCAAAAACTCAAAACAGGGGGGGGGGGTCATCAGAACATTTGTGCATTTATCTCGTATAATAAAGTTCTCTTGAAAACAATATTTGGTATTTAAGCTTCGAATAATGTGGTTTATCATATATCTGAATATTGTTTATGTAACATGAGTAGAACTGGGGTTTTGCTGAAGGCTGAAAAATGCAAACATCTCGGTTAATATTCAAGATAGAGAATAAATGTATATAACAGCAATTGTAGAACATTGCATTTTCAATAAGATTGGTCCTCTTCAATTTTTCGACCCGACGCACACTGGAGCGATCCTTCA
This sequence comes from Riptortus pedestris, assembly GCA_019009955.1. Classification (NCBI taxonomy): domain Eukaryota; kingdom Metazoa; phylum Arthropoda; class Insecta; order Hemiptera; family Alydidae; genus Riptortus; species Riptortus pedestris. The sequence goes on from CM032233.1 coordinate 95,650,875, forward strand.
GTAATGTTGGACATTGGGGGGAAAAATAAAAGTTTTAATTTGGGATTTTGATTGTATTGTTAGTACCACATAAACCCTTTTCAATTGAGCAGATTGATTTTTAGCCATATTATTGCAATGGTTTTTACATAATGCCTGGTTATAATTGCTATAGTAAAAAAAGCCTTGGCTTATTAAATTTGTCGTGAACTCTTATTTCATTTTATAAATTATTGTTGCTTCCAGCACACATTAAGAGTATTATAACAAATCAAAAACTGGCACAATAGGTTTTTAAAATTCCTCTAATTTTTATTTTTTTACATCGAGCTGAAAATAATTTTATTTAATTGAATTCGCAAATCGCTTGTATTTTTGTGAAAAAATACCACTTGGTATGCTTTTAAGAGTATATTGTCTTACTTACAACGTCGTCAGACCTTGCCTAAACTTGCCTATTCATTAAATATTTTACTTTTAGTGTTAACACTTTCGGATCGGAAGACGTATTATACCTCCCGCGGACCTTTCCCAATTACGTACGGTGTAAATCACCTCCTCCTTTACGCTATTGACGCCGCCATTCACTTTCGAAGAAATAGTTAAATACGTGTTTTTATAACATATGTTGATATTATGTGTCTACAAATCACAATTATCTACTTAGTAAGCGATACATAATCTGTATGTACACATTTAAAATTCATCCTACCGTTATATCGCATCTAGCACAATTGCTTAAAAAATTGCTGATGAGGTAGTTCAATAGAGTATTCGATGTGCTTTAAAATGACACCAGAATCAATATTCTAGGACCAGTAGAAACGGAGATATTAATGAATGTCCGGCTTACCTTATCACTCGCACCAGTGTGCGACGTGTAGTAACAGAAATATTTCGAAAATCCCCCCTCTAAACCCCCCCCCACCACCAGATTTCAGTCTATAACGAACTTGATCTTTCTTTTTACATAAAATAAATATATCTAGATAGATAGATATATTGAACAATCTTCAACGGACCTCATTTTCGTCATCTCCTAGGTAGGATCGGTGGACATGTGAAGAACAATTTCGAAAATCGCGTGTTGAACACGACCTTATTAGCTGAATTCTCTTAAGGGAAATCGCCTGAAAAGCAATTTAAATTTGGCAACTAATTATAATTATCTATGTCCTATATTTCCGTGTGAAAGCGAAGAATATGAAAGTTGATCAAGTGGTTTTGAAACTGAGGCAACCAATATTCCTCAGAACCATCAATAAGAGATGTTATAAAGCAATGAAAAAAATAAGTGTACTACAATTATGAAATTCTATAAAAATAAAATATAGTGCACAATTATTCATTAAGAACAAACGAGCGACATTTGAATAGGATCATCAGATACACACATATGTTTATGTAAAATTTATGTTTGTTATTACTGCTGAGTGCTTTGAGAAAATCACTTTCTTGGTTTTCTTTGGATATAAAATAAAGTTATTTGGATTTCATTGAGCTATTTACAGTACGCTATAAACCTAAATGATGAATATTTTTGAAATCGTCCAAATTATTTATGCATTATTTTTAGGGTCAATGGAATATATTATGTTTTTAATAGTAAATTTTAATCTATAATTACTTGATGTCCATTCATCATTATGAACAAATGAGCGACATTTCAATATGTTCATCAGATACACATATATGTTTATGAATAATTAATGTTTGTTAATGCTGTTGAGTGCTTTGAGAAAATCACTTTCTTCGTTTTCTTTGGATATAAAATAAAGTTATTTGGATTCCATTAAGCTATATACAGTACGCCATAATTACTTGATGTCCTTTGCTGAAATATTGGTTTGTATATTGCAAATGGAATAGTCGTAAATTGTTGAGTGGTTTCTGCTGTTATATTAATGTTCTTGTATAAACTACTATAATTTGTCACGGCTTTTCTATTGGCATCGTCATTCAATAGTTTGTCTCTGTAGGCAGCAATAATTAATGGAATACTAGTGCGGAGGGCATTTGGATCTTGGTTTAGGCAAATATTGAAGAAATTCAGCTTAACAAACAGCTTCTTTATGTGGCAGGCCCATTTATAGCGAATAGTTTGATAGGGACTGGACTAATAAATAGAGCCTATTGTAACATTGCCTATGTAGCCTACTATTAACTATAGGCAATATTTTGCAGAGCCAGATAACGGAGGCTTTTATAATGTCGCTAGAAAAAAAGTCTGGTCCAGTTACAAGCCTTATTATATAGTTGGATGTTGTCTTCATTAGTTGAACCTGGTTTTTAGCAGATTCCCCTTAAGGGAAATCATCTATTGAGGTCGTACTCATGACGCAATTTTCGAAATTTTTCATCAAATGTCCATCGACCCTATATAAATATTTTATTTGCGATAATTTATTACAATTCATCAAATACTCCATTAACAAATACATTACAACCATAAACAAAATAACACATATAAGCAGCGTCTATACATTTGGGCTCGCTACACCCTTAAGATTGACCACATGGGTCAAAATTTGTGAGCCTACCCCCTGCTAGGGTGACTCGCCTAAGATCGCCTAACACATCTAGGACAGGCCCTAACCTAGACTTAAACAAGAAATATAAAAATAATAATAAAAAAAAAATATAAAATGAAGATAATATTACTTCAAAATACACAAGAAACAAAATAATAGAAATAACCAAATATAAAACACAACTCCGTAACAGAAAATAAGTTCCTAAGATATGACGAAAATGAGGTCCGTTCAAAACTGTATTCTAAATTTGTCTGGGGGAGGAGGGTTCAGAGGGGAGGAATTTCGAAAAATAGAAATATCTCTGTTACGATACGTCGGATCGAAAAGGTGTATGGATTAATCTTATTGAAAATTAAATTTTCTATAAATAGTTTTATATATCTTTATTCTCTATCTTGAATATTAACCGAGATATTTGCATTTTTCAGCTTTCAGTAAACCCCCACATCTACTCATGTTACATAAACAATACTCTGTTATATAATAAACCATATTATTCTAAGCTCAAATACCAAATATTGTTTTCCAAAGACCTTTATTATACGAGATAGATCCAAATACATTCTTGTGAATTCTTTCTTATTTTAAGTATTTTTAAGTATCATGAATATTAACCGAGATATTTGGATTCTATAGTTTTCGGCTTTCAGTAAACCCCCACTCCTACTCATATTATATTTATAATAAGGTATTTTATCATGAATCATATCATTATAAGGTTAAATATTAAATATTTTTTTCATTGAACTTTAACATTTTGAGATATATGTAAATACTTTCCGTTGATTCTCCCCCCGTCTTAAATTGATGGACTACTAAAATTTGATTTATTGAAATAAAAATTATACTGATTCATTATAAATTACTGTACTAGATATAGTAAATAGTTTTCAATAAAATTAGTATGTTAATTCTGATATGTTTCATTTATTGTATTTCTTTCCGGTGAGCCGTTGGCTGACCTGTTTGTTTACATTTCAGACACTTCCCGCCGGAAAGGGAGGGGAAAGATTTCTTGTTACCGTTTGTATTTATTCACTTACTATTCACGGCGGTGGTGTGTTAGCAGTATGTGGGTTTATCTATTATTAAACTTCGTGAGAGGAATCTGCATCTGTTTACGCAGCCCCTGCGTGACGGACTTTTGTAGAAATTAACTTCTGCTTGCTCAATTAAATCAGAGCCAAACATGAGCCCCGTACACTAACACCGATCTTCCAATACCACGGAGACGTTTCACCGTTCCATCACAACTTCTGCATTTCGTATTTTAAGGACTGTAACGGAAGTACTGTTAAATTTGGATATTTGTAGACTGTTCGAGGAGAATGCAGGACGCTGTAAAAGAGATCCCCAAATAAACAAATTTCTTCACCTGTTCTGTTTCTTTATAGTAGTGTTCAATTGTCAATACACTGTGCTCCTGATCCGGCGTAGGATGATGTGAAACATGTAGTCACTAAAAAGAATAAAGAAGATTTGGGGGATTTCCTTTTGGCACATGTTGAAGTTAATTTTTGGACATTGTTTAGAAACCTGGTGAATATTTGAATATGACAGGAGCAGAAGTGGCGGTTTGAAAATTTAAAAATGCAAAAATCTCGATTAATATTCAAGATACATGTATATTATATTCAAGATTGAATATTTGGGATGTAAATATTAATATATTTAACATAGAAAATGATGTATAAGAACATTTATAGAAAATTATGGAGAATTTCGAAAAATCAAACTCAATCATCCCCCTCCCCTATAGACTCTATAAACTAAACTCGATATTTAGTCGGTTTATGTAAAAAGTTCGTTAACGGCTGAATTCGGACCAGGGGGAGAGGGGGTTTAGAGGGGGAGAAATTTGAAAATTCATAAATATCCCCGTTGCTATAAGTCGGATCGAAACAGTGTACAGAACCAATCTTATTGCAAATTACATGTACTATAAATATTGCCATATACATTTATTCTCTATCTTGAATATTAAGCGAAATGTTTGCATTTTTCAGCCTTCAGCCTTCAGTAAACCCCACGTCTCATGTTACATAAACAATACTCCGTTATATAATATAAACCACATTATTCGAAACTTTAAATACCAAATATATTTTCAAGAGACCTTCATTATACGACATACATGCAAATATGTTCTGGTGACCACTGTCCCCTTCTTAAGTTCTTGGACTAATAAAATTTTGACTGTTTGAAATAAAAAGTATTCAGATTCATTATAAATTTACAGTACTAGATATAGTAAAATAGTTTTCAATAAAATTAATCTATTATACTCGGATATACTTCAGTAATTGTTCAGTCCCTTTCCGCTGAGACCTGTTTGTTTAAATTCCAGACACATCCTGTCAGGAAATTATTTTTATATTTACCGAATGATTTCTTATTAACGTTTGTATTTATTTACTTAATATTCACGGTGTTGGTGTGTTACTAGCATGTAGATTTATATATTGTTGAACTTTACGAGGGAAATCTGCTTAGTATACGCAGCCCCCTGCGTGACGGACTTTTTTCGTCATCTTCTGGGTAGGATCAATGGACATCTGAAGAAGTTTATGAAAATCCCGTCATGAACATAACCTTAAGGGAAAACCGTCACTTAGGGAAACTAAGCACATTTCCCACTTGAAGGTACAACACACTATTGATCTCTACCTAAATATGACTCAGATGAAGTGGAGGTAATGAAGGCTGAAAACGAGAAAGTACGATTAATGTTAGAGTTAAGAAAAAATGTATGGAATAATTATTCTAAATCATCAATGGTTTAATAATATTAGTCACTATCATTTTTCGATCCTGCTTATAATCACGGGTATTTCGAATTTTGGAATTTCCTATCCCTCTAACCCCCCCCCCCCCCGGCCTGTTCGTCGTCCGATTTCAGGCAGTATTGAATTTGGTCTTTAGTAAAGAATGAAATACTTAAACCTCGAGCATGGCATAGATCAAATAAACATTTTCGAGCAAAGGAATAGAGCCTTAATTGATGACGGCAACACTCAATGTAGTTAGATGTATCTAATCTAGTATATATCTGTTGAAATCATCATTTGGAATTTATGCTTTTAATAAGTCGTTTCATGATCTATTCGCTTATTGTTAAAGTGTGTTTAGTAAAAGTGGGTGTTCCTTGATGGATGAAAGTTAATAAGTGCAAAAATTTCGGTAAATATTCGTGATTAGGAAAAGTCTGTAAAACAACATTTATAGAACATTAAATTTACAACAAGATTGGTTATATACATTTTTTCGATCCTAATAATAGTAACCAAGATATTTTTAATTTTCGATTTTCTCCTAAACGGCCCTCTCCCCTCCCCCAATCCGATTTCGGCTCTTTAACGAACTTGATCATAGTTTTATATGAAACGCTTATTTATCGAGTTTGGTAATGATAAAGCATGCGTTTGAGCTCCATCTATTGTATATGCAGATGAACATTTAAGACAGGCGACCAACAGGTCTCTTCTTTTTCTGTCCACTGCCAGAGAGTTGGGGTTTAACTGCACGCTGAATAAAAAGAAAGAAAATTACTATCCTAATTAAACTTATACTTAAGAGTTTTATTTACTCTCCAGGGCCAGTAAATAAAAGTCTTCTTCAACTTTTCAACGGTTTAGTTTACTATATTTTGCCCTACATGTTTCGTGGCCAATAATGCCACCCATAATTTGGATTTTGAAAACGTAACTATACTAGAAAAAGAAATAGATACAAGGAAGAGGAAAATAAGAGACAATGTTTTAAAAAATAGGGGAAAAAAAGTAGATCAATATGTAAACATAAATAAAACATGGAATTATATACATTAGAAAATCTAAAGTTATGATGGTTTAATTATAAATGTCTCCTTTACTATTTGGACTACACTTTATCGATATTTTTATTTTTGATGTATCGATCTAAATCAGCCATATTTTGTAGCCCTTCTCTGACTGGCACAGCTAGTGGAAGGTCCTATATAACTATGTATCCATTAGTAGGTAGGTAGAATGTTTGTTTAGGCAATCGACATACTCAGTGGTTATTATGCCCTTAAGGAAATGTAATATTTAGTCTTGTGGTTACTTTGTATATATGTGATTGTTTTAATATATATTAAAAAGTAATTAAATCTGGCCACTGCCACAACATCCTGCCTCCAAGAAAGTAACATTTTATTATTTTAGCTCTTTCTCTACTGGCTATTTTGTGAGTGGCCTGAATAAAATGCAATATATGCAGGGGAAATACGAATGTCTAAACATTATGTATCTTACGGATGTTAAAGACAGGAGACAACCCGATGCTCCTTCACCAATCAATATGTCGGCAGAAGAGGTTTGCCTAAGGGCTAGTTCCCCTGGGCAATAAGGGTTGTAGGAATACATGTTAAAGGTGTATAATGAGTGAAGGGGAGGGGGAGAAGAGTTCCATTCCTTGAGAAATAGCTGTAAGAAAGGGCTTGGAGAACTCCAACAAATTTCCCTTTAATTCCCTTTGTCTTCGGATGGGGAGGGGGCCCTTCCCCCAACCCCGTCCCACCCTCTTTCCAGCCATACCCTTTCCTCCCTATATATGACATCCGTTATCTTTGTTTCAACCCTTTTTATGTGTCGGAATAATCAAAAACCTGCGGTGATATTTTTTTCCCTGGATATCGGATGGTTGAGGGGTGGTCCCTAGATATTTTACCGGCGGGAACTCCCCCTTCCTTCACGGCTATTATTTATGTTTTTACCGACGTCGGTAGGGCATTGTCTTCCCGCCCCCTATAGCCCCCTCCTATAACCTGCTGAATTTATCTCGACTCATTAATAATTTTTAAGCTGAATATCTCCTCGTCCTCCGTGGTCCAGAGGGTAGAATTAGATTGGCAAAGCTCCTCGCTTTTTCTCTCTCCCTTTCTCCGTCTTCTTTACCTGCCTCCCAAGGGACAGGGGTAATGACGGCCCCAAACCACATAGAACCCTACCATTCACCAACTTTATCCAACTGCCTTTTCAATCTTTAAAAATAATACTCCTGTAGGATTTTTCTCATTTCGCGAACAATGAAACTCTGTGTACATTTATAAATTAAATACAAATACAGGAATTTTAGGCATTTTATAACTTAATTATGTATAACCAATCATTGGAATATGGTGGACAATCAAAACTAGTAATTGTATGTAACACACACGCACGCACACACACGCGCGCGCGCCCACACACACACACACACACACACACACACACACACACACACACGCGCGCATACATATATATATATATATATAAAATTTTGAAGGGGCCTCATTTTCGTCATCTCCTAGGTAGGATCGATGGACATTTGATGAAATTATTCGAAAATCGTTTCATGAGTACAACCTCAGTAGCTGACTTCCATAGGGGTATCTGCTAAAAGTAATTTCAATCCATTCCAATCTACTTAAGTTCGTCCAATGGTTTTTAAACTTATTTCAATAATATAAAAATGTATTACCCCCCAAATTTAAATTTATAATCCCTTCAGCGACTTCACTTGTCCACAAACGCTTCGTACGACTGTCATAAATGTAATAGTTTTTAGCCTCAGCTTTTATCGGCTCAAAAAAAAAATTAGTTTACGAAAATACAAAATGTATTAAGCAGAAAGCCTGCCTACTAGGCTTTAATACGCCCTTGGAGGGCCTAAGTTTCGTAATTTAGTTTTTAATGCCATATCTTTTTGAAATCTTAAATAGCCAAAAATATAAGTCAGTAAATGTCTAGTTCCTTTCTATGACGACTAGTTATGGAGTTAAATTATAAAAAAAAAAATTAAAAACTATTTCGTTTATACACTGGAATGATTCCCTAAAACATTCAAACTCAAGCGATGCTATTCGACACTATTTTAGTACCAAGCCCTATTTTAAATACTTATAATATGCAAAAATTGATGTCAGAAGAAAAAACTTAAAAACAAGCTAGAAATAAAAATTTCAAAATATCTCCATTATTTTGAGTTTGATAGAAAAAATTATATAACTAATCTTGTTACAATTTAATTTACTATACATTTGTTTCTATGTATTTGTTTTCATACAACTAACTGTTAATGAGATACAAGCGTTTTTATTATTTTTAGAGTGGTTTCTTAGGAATAAGTAGCTATTAAAGGTGTTCCATGACAAGTTTAAACAAACATTCCTTACAATCTTCCCCGAATCCTAAGAGCGTTGTACTATCTAAAAAAGTAAATATAAGTCGCTGTCTTAAGTTGAATCGAAAAACTGTATAGAGCCAATTTTAATTAAATTAATGTCCTATAAGTGTTGTTCTATACATATGATCTGTATCATCAATATTAACCGAGATATTTGGTTTTTAAATGTTTCGGCTGAGTAAACCCCCGCTCCTACTCATGTCATATTAACAATAAGCTGTTATATCATGAACCACTTCATTCCAGGTTAAATACCCAATGTTGTTTTCATTTAAATTTTACTTTCTGAGATACATGCAAATATATTATGTGATGGCGTTATCAATTATGATTTTTCGTTGGTTACTCGTTAAAATGTTTATTTGATCTATACCATACTCGATGGATATTTAACTGTTTCAGTCAACACTACAAGATTTGCTGAAATCGGACCTGTGGGGTTAGATGGGGGAATTTGAAAATTCAAAATATTTCCGTTATTAAGAATCGGGTCGTAAAATATTATCGAACCAATCTTGTTAAACTAGTGATCCTTTAAAATGGTTGCTCCGTGTGTCTTTCGCACCTCAAATATTAAGAGAGTTATTTGTACATATTGTATTCAGCTTTCAGTAGCCCCCTCCCCTCAACCTGTCCTCTATGTTTACATAGAAACAGAGAATATGTGGTAAGAAGAGCTCATCACTATGTTATAACAGCATAAGGGAAATCTGCTTAGTTTACGCAGCCTCTGCTTGGCGGACTTTATTATTCTGCTACTAATCTTCACAGACACCACAATCTCAATACAGTCATATTTTATTCTGCCAAGGTGTATAATACAAATAAATGTATAATACAATATTATAAAAGAAATATATATACTGTTGCCTAAATTCTATGCAGCTTAAAAATAGCATTAATTACTCAGCTCTGCGTGACCAACTTTTTATGTAGGCTTGGTGAAACCTAACAACAGACGATGAAGAGTCCGTCCGCCTGAGGGATCGATATGTGTAAGGTCATGGCCAGAAAATTGCCCTCAACAACAGGTGGATGCATTTTAAGCATGTTCCTTCTTCTCACAAAGTGGGATTCTGCTATGGGGTGTTGAATGTGTATGCACACCCGTGTGTGTGTTTGTGTGTGTTTGTGTGTGTGTGTGTGTGTGTGTGTGTGTGTGTGTGTGTGTGTGTGTGTGTGTGTGTGTGTGTGTGTGTGTGTGTGTGTGTGTGTGTGTGTGTGTGTGTGTGTGTGTGTGTGTGTGTGTGTGTGTGTGTGTGAGAGAGAGAGAGAGAGAGAGAGAGAGAGAGAGAGAGAGAGAGAGAGAGAGAGAGAGAGAGAGAGAGAGAGAGAGAGAGAGAGAGAGAGAGAGAGAGAGAGAGAGAGAGAGAGAGAGAGAGAGAGAGAGAGAGAGAGAGAGAGAGAGAGAGAGAGAGAGAGAGAGAGAGAGAGAGAGAGAGAGAGAGAGAGAGAGAGAGAGAGAGAGAGAGAGAGAGAGAGAGAGACAGTCCCGCTCTCCCTAATGATTTTTAGAAGATTTACCATAAGGGAAATCAGCTATTGAGGTTGTACTCATGATGAAACATTCACGATCATGTTTGTTAAAGATTGAAATCGAAGCTGTGGGTGAGGGTGGGGGGTTAGAAAGGGGGGATTTCGAAAATTCCAAATATATCCGTTGCTATCCGTCGGATCAAAAAATTGTATAGAATCAATCTTATTTCAAATGTAATGTTTTACAAATATTGTTATATACATATTTTCTCTATATTGAATATTAACCGAGGTATTTCCATATTTTAGTTTTCGACCACTCGTAAACCCCCACTCCCACTAATGTCATATTAACTATAAGCTGTTATATCATGAACCACTTCATTCCAAGGTTAATTACCAAATATGGTTGTCATTGAACTATTACTTTGTGAGACACACGTCATGTGATGACGTCATCAATTAAGATGTTATGTTTTTTACTCGAAAATATTTATTTGATCTATACCATACTCGATATTTATCTGACTCAGTAAACACAAAAGATCGTATTTGTTATTGGCTGAAGTCGGGCCTGGAATAAGGTTTAGAGGGATTTAAAAATTCAAAATATCTTCGTAATTATGAGTCGGATCATAAATTGTTATATAACTAATCCTGTTAAACTATTGATTATCTGCAAATGTTGTTCTGAACATTTTATTGATATACTCAAGCGAGTTGTTCGTACATTCTGGTTTTCTACCTTCAGTAACCCCATTTCCCTCTACTCATATGTTTTTTACATATAAAAGGAGAATACGTGGTGAAATGAGATTCAAGTGTTATACAAGAACTTGCCGCCTGAATTCAATCACTCGATATTGATGGCGGTGTTACCAGTATGTAGATTTATCTATTGTAAGGAAATCTGCTTAGTTTACGCAGCCCCTGCGCGACAGACTTTTTTTTATGAGGTGTTGACCGTACTCTACAAAATTTGAAAACTCACTTACAGGACGAAATTGTCAACATTATGCATGATATACTGGCAGGCGTCATGACAACTGCCAGAAATTGGTTTACTCTCTTTATGGAGAATAGTGGACGTCACCTACTTGATTTGATCTTCAAAACTAACTAAAACCAAACAATATCCATGTGCCTATATTACAAAACAATAAATAAAAGTCTTCTGATTCATACAATGGGTTTCACTAAGTTTTAAAAAAAGGAAGTTACTCTGCCGCCCCCTTTATTTACAGAATTATGTCTACCTTAAATTTCAAATCCTGCTTACATACTCTTTTTACATATTTAATAATGCTTCTTATTACTGGAAAAATGGAAAATAGGTGGTAGCTTGTCTAGTACGTGGAAAAATTGCTTATTTTATGGAGTCTCTGTGAGACGGATTTGAATATCCTTTTTCTCTGTAATAGGGAAGTTTTTGTATCCACCTGATTCTGAACCAAAATGATGGAGTGCATTTATAAAATTTTTGCATTGGTAAGTAAATGTAATCTTTATTATTTATTCAGAATCTCTTTTTCAATTTTTTTTTTATATCAAAAATCATACATTGCCGTATTTCCTGGCATTGAAAATGCATGGCATTTTAATTGGAAGGTTGAATTTAAGCCCGGAATGAGGAGAGAATCCCTCTTCTATTTTTCCCAACTTTATGAAAGTTTTGATTTTTCGAGTGTTAACAACACAGTATTCAGGCTTAAGAGCAACCTCAATAAAATTCTCAAAGTGATAATGGGAGCGAGCAGTTCCCAAGCCACAAGTCTCAAAAGCCAACTGAATATTTAATATTGCGGTGAAGGTGAGTGCGGTCTCTTTCTGTCAGACCAATAAAGATTTTTCGTAATACCGAGACGGCACGAGCACATATTAAAGTTAAATTATTAATAACGCAGGGGGTAAGGGGGTGGGGGTAAACAAAGAGCCCTGCTCTGGACATTCCTTTGGGATCTGCGGGGTTTAATATGTAAAAGGAAGGGTGGCTCCGTATTAAAATTAGCCAATCCCCACACGTAAGAGCCCAGGGAAAGGGTTAAAAATTTAATAAGGCCCTCAGCTGAGTGCGTGTAGGTTGCCCTGGAATATTTAGGGAGCTGGCCCATTAAGCAAAGTGTCATTCCTTGCCAGTATTGACTTTTACCGGCTCATAGCACCCCCCCCCCCACCATCTCCTCCTTTAGCATCAGGAGTATCCTCTTGGATATATCAATTTTTAATTCGAAACTCCAACCCTTTTCGAATTCAAGAAATCATCTTCCTTCTCAAAGAAGACCAAATTAAGAACTGAATCTGGTCTTTCCTATCTCATATCATCTTTATACCTAACATAAACGCCGTGTCTTCTAATAAAAGCAACCTCCTTATTTGGAATTTACACACTGTATGACATTTGTAGTGACTAAGTTACTTAGACAATCGTCATATTAATGTAGAAAGTGGGGGTTTGCTGATTGCTGAAAACGTAAAAAGTCCGTCACGCAGGAGGTGCGTAAACTAAGCAGATTTCTCACGTGCTGGTATGACACACTAGTGATATCTCCCCAGATATTCTGACTGAAAACCAGAAAGTACCAATTACTCGCATATTACTAATAAGTTTCGAAAAAAATATATAGAACAGCAATTGTAGAGCATCAATATTTTAACAAGATTGATTCTATAACATTTTTCGATTTGACAGAGATATTTTGAATTTTCGAAACCGCCCCCTCTGTGCAATTTTTACCACTAAAATATATGCTCTATAGCGTTGACTGAAGCAGTTAAATGAAGAGTATAATATTGATCAAATAAGCATTTTCGAGAAAAAAAGGTAAAATCTTAATTTATGACGTCATCCCACAACGAATTCGAATGTATCTCCCATAATATAGGTCTAACGAAAACAATATTTGCTATTTAAGTTTAGAATATAGAGAGCCATGTTATAACTGGTTATTGTTACTCCGAGATGAGTAGGAGTAGGGGTTTGCTGAGGGCTGAAAACTAAAAATTCCAAACATCTCGGTTAATATTCATATTAGAAAAAATATGTATATAACAACATTTATAGGCAATTGCATTTACAATAAGATTTTTTCTATACAATTTTTCGGAGATATTTCGAAATCTCCCCCTCCCTCTGGTCCGATTTCAGCCATTAACGAACTTGATCTTTCTTTTTACATGAAACTATTAACCATCAAGTTTGGTAGTTATGAAACAAAAATTGTAAATTGAAAGTTCTATAAATGCTGTTCTTTACATATTTTCTCTATCATGGATATTAACCGAGATATTTGGATTTCATAGTTTTCGGCTTCCAGTAAACCCCTACTCCTACTCATGTCGTATTTATAATAAGCTGTTATATCATGAACGTCATTATAAAGTTAAATATTATATATTTTTTTAACTGTTTGAGATATATGTAAATATGTTCTGTTGACCCCCCCGGTATCGGGACCATATAAAATCACATTAATGAGAATATCTTAAAATTACTACAACGAAAGTGTAAGCATCAATTCATATATAAGCATAGACCAATATGAGTTCAGAAGAAGCGATTACAACTTTATCTTTGCATTTACGCCATAAAACGAATATTACAAACCTGCGTATAAATCGGGAGTTGTATAATTTCTCCTCAATTCAAATCCTCCCAATATTAAAATGGTAGAGTACTATGCACACATCGATAACAATACCGTAGACGTAATCGTTAGGAGAAGGGAATGGCTTAAATAGACTAAACTAAAGGTCAAGTTCGTTATTGGTTGAAACCGGACTAGTGGGAGTGGGTTAAGACTGGAGGAATTTCTAAAATTCGAAATATCTCCGTTATTATGCTTCGGATAGATAAATTTTATAGAATCAATCTTTTTGCAAATTTAATTTTCTATTAATGTTGGCATGTAGGTTTTTTTTATTATTGTCTTGATTATTAACCTATATATTTGCATTTTTTAGTTTTCGGCCTTCAGTAAACCCTCACTCCTACTCATGTCATATTAACTGTTATTTATGAAGCACACTATTTAAAGCCTAAATAACAATTTTTTTTTCGTTGAACGTTTTGGGATAAATACAAATACATGTGGTACGTAGGATATCTGCTTAGTTAACGCAACCCCTGAGTGACGGACTTTTAGCAAGTTTCTCGAAGTAATAATTTCTTGTAGTCAGCTATTGCATCAGAAGTGAATTGGCTCGGATCTTGTGAGACATTATTGTTGTGGAAGGAGGATTGGGAATAGAGTTGCGATGTGTGGAGTATGGACATACGGAGATGATAGAGGGCGAGGTAAGGATAGGAGTGACAAGGTGTCAGGGGCAGGGGCTACGTCTGTCAGAGAGCCATCTCGAAGAGTTGCCCTTCCTGTCTCCAGCTCAAGATCTCTCTAATGCCATCTGCAACATCCCCATCTCCCTAGGCAGACAGCAACCCCCACCCCCACCCCCACACTCGCAACCCCTTCTATTCCCACCATAATCTAACGTCGATCACCTATTCCCGGCAAAAGGCGACCTGTGATTTAAGCAGATTTTCCCTGAGGGACACCATTACCGACAAATGTATTCGAATGTCCATCCATCCCACCCATAAGGTGAAGCAAAAGTACGTATTTGCAACTATCTCCAAACTTAAATGTACAATGAGAACTATATTTGGTATTTAGAATTCAAGTAAAGTGCATCATAATATAACAGTAAGCAGTTTTCCCACGTGCACCAAGTATTTGCATTTATTTAAAAACTTAAAAGTTCAATGAGAACCATATTTGGTATTTAAGCTTCAAATAAAGTGTTTCATAACATAATAGAATATTGTTAATATGAGATGAGTAGGAGTGGGGGGGGGGGGTTTACTGATGACCGAAAACTAAAAAATGCAAATATCTCAGTTAATAATCAAGATAGTGAAGAAATGTACATAACAAAATTTATAGAACATTACGTTTGCGATAAGATTGGTTTTATACAATTTTTCAATCCGATTCATATTAACGGAGATATTAAGAATTTTAGAAATTTTCCCCCTCTAAACCCCCCTCTCCCTAGTCCGATTTCAGCCGTTAACGAACATGATCTCTCTTTTTACATAAAACGATTATGTATCAAATTTGGTAACGATAAGACAATAATTGTGACCACTGGAGCGGTAACAGACACACATACAAACACACATATATATACATACATCAAGTTTTGAACGGACCTCATTTTCGTCACCTCATGGGTAGGATCGATGGACATTTGAAGAAGAATTTCAAAACTCGCGTCAGGAGTACGACCTCAATAACTGATTTCCATTAAGGGAAATCTGCTAAAAGCTTATTCTTAATATGACAAGAGTGCGAGTAAGGGTTTACTAAAGGCCGAAAGCTAAAAAATGCAAGTATCCCGGTTAATACTCAAGATAATGAAAAAAAGTTAGTCACGCAGGGGCTGCG
Organism: Riptortus pedestris; assembly: GCA_019009955.1. Classification (NCBI taxonomy): domain Eukaryota; kingdom Metazoa; phylum Arthropoda; class Insecta; order Hemiptera; family Alydidae; genus Riptortus; species Riptortus pedestris. Next base: position 95,666,494 of record CM032233.1, read on the forward strand.
TAAACTAAGCAGATTTCCCACGCGAAGGTTTACAATAGATAAATATACATACAGGTAACACTACCGTGAATGTTAAGTGAATAAATACAAACGGTAATGAGAAATCATTCAGTCAATTTACAATACAAGTTAATAATTTCTACAACGGAAAGCAGCTGAATTGTAAACAAACAGGCCAACCAACCTTGGAGCGTTGAATAGATAGACAGACCCGAAAGACAAACTATTAATGAAACATATCTGAATATATATTAATTTTATTGGACGCAATTTACTAAAGCCCGTGCTGTAATTCGTAATGAATCAGAATGAGTTTTATCTCAATCACTCAAATTTTAGTAATCCAAGTACAAAAGAAGTGGAGGGGGGCCCCCGAACGCATTCAGGGGGGGGGGGGCAACAGAACGTATTTGCATATAACGTACTCATAACGCGATTTTCGAAAAATTTCTTCAAATGTACATCGATCCTACCTACTCAGGAGATGATGAAAATGAGATCCGCTTTATATATATAATTTTGGTAAAGATCAAACAATAATTGCAACCGCAAGAGCGTTAACAGATAAATTATATATATACCCGTATATATATCGATGGAAATTCATCGAAAGTTGCGTTATGAGTACGACCTCAATAGCTGATTTCCTTTAAGGGGAATCTGCTAAAATGCCCGTCACGCAGGGGTTGAGTAAACTAAGCAGATTTTCCAAGCGCTGGTAAAACACGTTTGTGATTTCATCTCATTCATACATATTCTCTATTTCTGTGGAAACCAATAAGTAGAAGGCAGCGGGGGGGGGCAGGCATTTATTACATAATTCATCCGTACCTATTAGAAATACAACAAATTGTATAGGGAGTTTTTCGTTTGTTATAAGAACATCTATAAATTATGTTCCACGATATTTTCCGACCCGGTGCATTGGAATGGAGATATGAGAGATATTGGAGTTCACTCTCAAATGAAATAATTTTAAATTATGTGAAAACAAATACTCGACCATCAGCCAGTGACGACGGTCTCCACCGACAGGTATGACAAGAATTTTAAATTATGTGAGAACAAATATTTTATAAATGTATTTTAATGGGACAAGGAAAGCATGGGGTGCCTACATAAATTTTTATTTACTCTTTGCTTTAGCCGAATCGATACAAATAAGGCACCTGCAATTAGCAACCAAGCTTCTTGCCGATGCTCAATTCTATGATTTATACCAAGATCTACTATTTCACACCCAATCATTAGAATACACTGAAGTAAAAAAATTCCACATCAGAGCAATAGCCAGAATCAGAATAGAAACTCTCAACACGAACAACAAACCTTGGATTAGACATGACACCGCCATCTGGTGACTGTGTAACCTCCAGGAACCTGAAGACACCTATCTCTTCCTCGCTGTTTGTCCCATTCTCCGGCAGGGGCTTTATTTTATAATCCTATATAACGGAAACATTACTACTATAAGTATTTTGTTTTATCCCAAATCAATATTATATAATACCATTTCAAATGTTTATATAGAAGAATGTTTTATTATGGACTGTATCATCCGCCTCTCGTACCAAACACTTTGTAAATTATTATGGAATCCTTTTTTTAATATATTTATTTGTTTATTTGCAACTATATTAAATATTACAAGCAAATGATATGAGTGAAAATAACAATTGGCTTGAGGTGGGAAGTTGTCCATTGAAAATACCCACATTGGAGGAACCATTGGATAGTACTATTTGTAGTTATACTGTGCACTACACAAGAAGATCTCTGGGCCACTTACGCTTCAGACGTCGTCTTGTGTTTTCTGGAATATGGGTAGATTAAAGTGATTCGACTAAAGGATTAGGATGTGCGGGAAGGAGAGCGTGGAATTCCTGTTATCGGGATTTTGCGAGGGTATGGATAAAAGGAATGTTGAGGTCATTTATGGGGAGTTTAACTGGATATATAAAATGGGGAATCTGTAATTTTGCGGAGTATTCTGGATTGGAGGGTTTGGATTTTGTAGGAATTTGAAGGTTTAGTGGAACCCCAAATTTCAAGTCCATATGTCCATATTGGTCGGAGTACTGTCCTATAAATCAATCGTTTGTTATGAAGTGATAGTTTAAATCTGTTGTCAAGTACTTTTAGTAGAAGTCTGTACCGTCGATTCAGTTTTTGTCTTTTTAGTGTGATGTGAGCTTTCCAAGTTAGTCGCTTGTCTAATGTGAGTCTTAGATACCTAATATGTGATTTTTGTGGAATTAGTGTGCTGTTGAGTGTAACTGGAGGGCAAATGGAACGTCGGAGAGTAAATGTTACATGGCTTGGTTTGATGCTGTTGACCTTGATCCTCCACTCAGTCAGCCAGGATTCTAGCAGAGCTAGGTGTTCTTGTAGAAATGACGATCCCATATTTGGAGCTGAATTGGACGACAAGATTGTAGTATCATCCGCATACGTGAGAAGGGAAGTTTCAGGATGTGATGGGATGTGGGAAGTATAGATAAGGAATAAGAAAGGACTTAGGATGCCCCCCTGCGGTACACCTGCCTTATGCAATCCTGAAATAATTGTGATGTAATTGGCTGAATAAATTTACTTTACTACTACTACTTAGGGCTTCTGTTCAATTCAGTACTACACTTTTAAAATTTATATTGTGAATTCTTCTACTAGTTATCGCATCTGATATATTATTACTAACCGATTGGCTGACTCAATTAGCATGAAATATCACTATAATATGCATAAATTTCAATCAGCAGTAGATCCGAATCTCTGGTCATCCCGGTTTGTGATTAATAGGCTTTAATCAATATGTCTATTAGCTAAGAGGTGCTGGCTCGAAATGAGGTGTATGATCGGAGGAGGGTAGGGGCTTTATCTCCCTCGACATATCTCCGATAACATCCCCTCTCCTATACATCCACTTACCCCCTCAATAATTACCAGGCTTGCGTTTTCAAAAACTCGTTTCATTTTTACTTAGATGCCATTCATCATTCGTTTTAATTTAATTTTGTGTAAATTAAATAATGTTACTTGTTTGATAACCTTGTAATCAAAATGCTTCTTAGCACCAACCGTCATCACAGGGTTTAAAACATCATCATCGAAATGCTGATTCAAGATAGAGAATATATCTATATAACAGTATTTCTGGTAAATTTAATTTGCAATAAGATTAATTCCATACAATTTTTTGATCCGACTAATAATGACGGAGATATTTTCATGTTTCCCCTCCCACTGGTCCGATTTCAGCCAATTACCAACTTGACTTTAGTTAAGTCTATTTAAGCCATTTCCTTCTCCTAACGATTACGTCTTATGTATTGTTAATAACACGTTAATCGCCATGTCAGTCATATTTGTCTGACGCTAAGAAGGTCTAAATGAGCCATGTCAGACATATACGAGTATGTCTGACTTACGCGATTTGGAAGAAGGCCACGTCAATCACAGATGTCCGACCCAAACGATACATTTGCATTATGTTTTGAAAGCTTGACCTATCAGGAACAAAACTTGAAAATTTCTTGGCTTACTACAAACAATAAAATGAAATAAACATAGTTATATAATGGTATATTGTTTCAGTTGACAACATTTTTTTGAAAAACAATTGCTGTGAACATTTTTCTGATATTATCATGGCGTTTAACGTGTAAATGTGTGAATAGTACTCTACCATTTTAATATTGGAAGGATTTGGAGTGAGGAGAAATTATACAACTCCCAATTTATACACAGGTTTGTTATAGTAGTATTATGGCGGAAATGCAAAGATAAAGTTGTAATCGCTTCTTCTGAACTCATATTGGTCTATGCTTATATATGAATTGATGTTACACTTTCGTTGTAGTAATTTTAAGATATTCTCATTAATGTGATTTTGTATAATTCTCATAAATAAATAATTTAAAAAGAGGAACGCTAGGGGGGGGGAGAGGGGGGAGAAAGGGATGGAGAGTTGCACTCAGATGTTTCTGGTATTTATTAACGCTTCTTTAATGTATTATGCTGTACTAAACATGCTATGTACCATTTTGAATATCAAATTTACTTTCTACGTATACAATAGAGTATTTTATAATAAAGGTTATTATGAACATTAAGTAACTGTCATCGTTGTGTTTTGGACCAATTTTTGGCAAAAGAACTTTCATACAACCATGGATTGGAATAGAGAATAGTATACATGAATCTATGATGGTGGTCCATGATGGCTTGAAAAAAAGATGCATGCACTGGTGACGGGAAATATAAAAATATTGTGAATAGTGAACCGCCTGAAAGCCTGTCATTGCAAATACCTTTATTATTGACATATCCCGATCAACAGCGGGTACCTTAGCTAGAATATATATAAATCCCATAATATATAAAGAAGAGAAACTTTCCTAAAAGTGTGTTCTAGAAGAGGAGCAATCAACAAATCGATGGTATAATTTAACGAAGACGCACCCCCTCTCGGGAACCGTTTCGAGTAATGGCTAATAAAAACTTTCTTTAATTAAAAGGAGAATATAATCGGGGCGGCAGTAAAATAATCTTAGTAATGGAAGAAAATATCCTTACAGTATTTTCCACCTTAAAGAAGTAGGGAAAAAGAGGAAAAGGGAAAAGAGCAAGAGGTAGAAAAAAAGTTTGATTCCCAGAAATTGCGTTTTCTTAGCAAGTTCCCCTAAACCATATAAACTATTGATGGACAATATTCGATAGTTCAGGCTGTTAATACTTTCTATTTCATTAAACGTAATGTATCAATGTTTTGAGAATTGCGTATCGTTAATTTTTAAATTTATTATAAAAATCAAGATTTGTTTTCGTGAAACATAAATTAGGAATTCCTGAATATAAAATATGATTTAAGTACTGCAGAATACAGCTTAAGCCCGTCAGAGAGTATAATGATCTGACATTAACTGTTTTAGAAAATTTAGAAGAACAGGAGATAAGTGGCGTTTATTTGAAATATACAATGAACAATTGAAAAAAAAATGGACATCAACCATTGAATGTATTAAGATAAGATAATTCAATTTTAAAACTTAAACAATAACCTATATAAATTTTAATTTTTATATATGCGGCTCTAATGGCTAAATTTTGAGTTTCTACCACCAAATCCTAATCTCAATTCATTAATGGCCCGGGTTTACCAAGCCGCTATTGATAGTATCTGCAGGATAATGTATGATAATTCATCTCGTGAACAGATAAACCTGATTTTCACGAGAGCGAACAAGAGTGTAAGAGAGTCACAAGAATATGCATTGCTTTCCTATTGCCTTCTGCGTCCGAACCATCCAACAATAAAGGCATCATGAGGAAAAATCAATTCACACCAATAAAGGCATGAGTGGAGAAAATTCGATTCAAGACCAGAGTTGTTAGATAGCCTTCCCTCGGTAGCCTGTAGCCTGCATAAGCTGACTAATTATAGGCATTAACCAGTATGAGAATGCAGACACCAATTTTAATCTGCCTCACTAACATGTTGTAAGTGAAAGTAGACAAGAGATGAAGGCGTCTAGGTGTTCATATAGCGAGGTCCCTTAAAGTATTTAAGACATTCACCATAAACTATGTTTTTTTCTTTTAAGTGGTTCCTTAATTGCCTCACGATGCTGAGATGACGCCAGGAGATAAAAAATACATCTCAGAACCCAAATGGCACAACCAAAGAAAACTTACATTGCCATTTACAACACTAGAACTTGCAAGGTCTTCCTCGTTGCCAAGGTGCTTCATGAAACCTATTGCAGTATTCGGGTATGATATGAATAAATATATAGACTCACAATATTAATAATGCTACATTATGAATACTATTATTATTACGGAAATAGAATTCTGTATGATAATGGTTACTGTATATGCGTCTATCCATATGTGCGTGCTTGGGAAACCATGCTCAATGTATATGTTATTAATGCTCACTTCAGAATATGTTTTTTAATGCAAACTTTTTATTTCAAATTCGCAGGCGGCTGTCAATGCGTTTTCCTTATCCAAGAAGTTTTAATTCCGGGTGTAAATTAGTTTCAGCTGTGTTTGGGATCACTATGAAGAATTCATGCATGTATCTTCACATGGGTGTCCGCACCCTAATTCGTTCCCCTCCAGTGTGTCCTGATTGTTTCAACCATTTCCCCACAATGTGTTTTAATCTAGCTAGCGGCGCATACTCAACCAGATTACTACTTGCGGTTGAGGCTTGGGAACAAATTTCAGAACCAATCCCATCCAAATTAACTTGGTTTAAACGCAGATACAAGAGGCTGAACCGGCATCGCATATAAAGACCCAAGTTTAACTATTGCCTTGACTTGGAGCCTGAGCAATTTCCCTTGGATGATTTCACCTCTGTTAATATCGGGCGGAGAGGGCACAGGGGATTATAGAATATTGGGAAGGGGAATACTATTACATCGAATCACTAATACATGCAAATGCGTTGCCCCGCTTGTATTAGTAGCGACTAGTCTCGGCTCCTTCCTCCATAATAAATAAAGGCGAAGTGGCTCCAATCGGCTACATAATTAAAGACGCCCTGATCAGTGTTTCTGCCGAGATTCGTCTTGAGGCTGGGAATGGGGAGGGCTCGATACCATTAAACGCCCTATTAATAAGCAGCAGCACTACTTCTAACACCTTCAAATTAACACTTTAACACATTTCTCCCTTCCCTAAAGTCTCAAGTTTGTTCATACTAACCTGGACTTCTCTATATGAGATTTCATTTACTCAGAAAGTAAAGCTACTCAGTTTAACCTTGAATAAACTAGAATCACCGGAAGAAGATCCTTTAAGACATATTATTCCATTTTTTATTTACGCTGCTTTTAACAGATTTACCCTAAGCGAAATCAGCTCATGAGGTTGTACTCTTGTCTCCATTTTCGAAAAATGTCTTCAAATGCCGACAATGACTTTCATTCGAAGTTATATACACGTTATTCGAAGTTCGTATGTCCGGTTGTATGTTTTTATCTCAAGTAACTTAAACACGGCTAGTCATACAATGTTGAAATATCAGGAATGTTATATTGAATTCTCTATAAAGCCGAACAAAATTTAAGTAAAGACACGGAAACTGATTTTTTCCCCCGAGTAATAAATTTCTCCTTTAGTTTTATATCTGGTAACAGATGTTTTGGAATAGAGCAGATACAATATTTTTCATGTTAACATGATTCTTGCAAAGTTCGAAAATAAAATGTCTATCTGTACTAAAGGTATAAAAAATCATTACTCATCCTGACTTACATATAGAATCAAATATATGATACAAAAAAAGACTAACATAACCATATATTTGCTTAAAGAACTTACTGGGAGATATTATTAGACACAGGTTTATCAAAAGCATGGCAATGTTTATCCTTGCACAAAGTAAATAGAGTTTGTAATTGCAAAAATTTTCTATTTAACGACGGAATACTAATTTCCACGGAATTATCGGTTTCGACTGAACCCATTTTCCAAGTTTCGGCTTGATGTTTGTACGTACTTGCGAATCTAGTGTAACTGAAATGCTTATAATACTGAAATTAAATATTTAATACTGTTGTAAAATCTAATTTTGCACATCTCCTTTTGATCGGAATCAACTAAAGGGGATTCAAAAGAGGAAAAAAATAAATAAAGAATAAAGTCCTTTACGCGTGGCTGCGTAAACTAAGCCGATTTCCCTCATGATGTTTAACAATAGATAAATCTACATACTGGAAACACAACAACACTCTCAACATCAAATGAATAAATACAAACGATAATATGAAACCTCCAGACGGGAAGCCCCTGAAACTTAAACAATCAGATGAGCCAATTTCTCACAGGAAAGAAAGAAAATTAATGAAATATATCAGAATATAACATAGCAATTTTATTGAAAACTATTTACTACATCTAGTACTGTAATTAATAATGGATCAGAATAATTTTTATCTCAATCAATCAAATTTTAGTATTCCAAGAACTTAAGAACGGGGGGTTAGGATAACATATTTGCATTTATCTCGTATAATAAGGTCTCTTGAAAACGATTTATGCTAATTAAGCTGCGAATAATGTGGTTTACAGAACAGAGTATTGTTTATGCAACATGAGTAGAAGTGGGGAAGGCTGAAAACTAAAAAATGCAAATATCTCGGTTAATATTAAAGATAGAGGATAAAAGTATATAAAAATATTTATAGTACATTTAATTTGCAATAAGATTGGTTCTATACAAGTTTTGAACCGATGTGTAGTAACAGAAATATTTCGAATTATCGAAAATGCCCCCCCTCCCACTGGTCCGATTAACAAACTTGCTCTGTATTTTTGCATAAAACGTTTAAACATCGAGTTTGGTAACGATAAAAAAAAATTGTGACCTCTAGAACGTTAACAGACAAATATATGTATATATTTTTGAACGGACCTCATTTTCGTCATCTCCTGGGTAGGATCGATGGACATTTGAAGAAAGTTTTCAAAAATCACGTCATAAGTACGACCTCATTAGCTGATTTTCAAAAATATGTATTTTTCCATAAGTCATGTTCTATTACATTTTTCGGATATCATTGTCAAATGAAATAATTAATATTATACAGCAAAAAAACTTGATGGGAGTGCAATTAGGTCACTTTGGTGTCCACATGAGACTTTTGTAATAGACAGCATCAAACCTATTTAGTGCAGAAAGTTCCCACCCCTCCAACGATGGCGGGACGCTTGCTATTGTCAAAGCTTTACATTTGAGAACTGGACCTAGAGGCTTAATCAACCGTATCCTAGAAGAATAAGAGAAAGAGACAAAGGATAAAAGTTATTAGACGTTAACTTACTGACATGGATAAATTGCTTAAGGCTCTTTGGCAGCGTCATAAATCCTTGAGAAATCTTCGGAAAGGTGTGCCAATGGCCGGCGAAGATAAAGCCGACGGGCTTATCTCCGCTCTATCCATCACCTCCTCCGGGCTCCTATGGTTTTTTCATTAGATAGCTCCTATTGGAATTTCTAGCAGTTTGAACAGAAATCCCTATCCCCGATCCGCAACTTATCATCCCCGGATCACAAATGCTCTTCCATTCTCTCCCCCTAACCCTCGGCTCCTTCCCCAATCCCACTCCGGAAATGTGAGCCGTTCAATCAACTCTCACTGAGATAAAACAAATGTTTGTTTTCGGAATCTAAGAGCCCATTTACAAATAAACACAATTCTCATGTCCAGACGTATTTGGTAAATTTTAGGGAAAGCGTAGATTATGGAGGCAATGGTTAATAAATAACATAGAATTCATAGAATAATTTAATAGTAATGAAATGAAAAATGAAAAGTCCGTCACGCAGGGGCTGCGTAAACTAAGCACATTTCCCAAGTGAAGTTTTACAATAGAGAAATTTCACGAGAGTCGAGCAGTTAAGGAAACGGCCGAACGTGCTTTTGACGGGAAAGCCACCCGTCCGTTAGCCGCCCAGATTTAATAAAAATGCAAATATCTCGATTAATATTCAAGATAGAGAATAAATGTATATAACAATATTTATAGTAAATTTAATTTGCAATAAGATTGATTCTATACAATTTTTCGATCCGACGTATAGTAAGGGAGATATTTTTGTATTTTCGAAAATCCTCCCCCCTAAACCCCTCCTCCCACTGGTCCGATTTCAGCCGTTAACGAACTTGATCTTTCTTTTTACTTACTAAATATCGAGTTTGGTATTGATCAAACATAAATTGCGACCGCTAGAGCGGTAACAGACAAATATATATATATATATTATATATAGATATATATATATATATATATATATATATATATATATATATATACAGTTTTGAACGGACATCATTTTCGTCATCTACTAGGTAGGATCGATGGACATTTGAAGAAAAATTTCGAAAATTCCGTCATGAGTACAACCTCAATAGCTGATTTCTCTGAAGGGAAATCTGCTAAAACGAAATAAAATATTAATTTTTATTTGTAATCACTCCCAGACCAAATCTGGTTCTGCTCAAAAAAAAAATCACTCGGTCAATGAGCGAAAACTTCTTTTCTTCCTTAAAACACCTGGTTTACTTAAATCCCATCGCGTTTCAAGCTCTCTAGCTCCTTATCAGGAGGTTTCTTTCTATCTCACTTTAATGAACAACAGCTACTTGCTAAACCAGCTTTGTCCAATTTTACCTCCAACATTTAAAACAATTTTTCTAAATTTCATTTAAAATACATCTACATTGTTTGCTTAAAAACAGGTTAATGATTAAAAACATTTGACTAAACTAAAGTGCACAAAGTTTGACAATGGTGGTTTAGCAAGTAGAGAAAGGAACTCCTTTAATCACAACAGGGCAATGATTAAGAAGATTTGACTAGTCAAAAGTGCACAAAATTTGACAATGCTGGTTTCGCAAGTAGAGGAAGAAACCTTTTATAATGAGTTAGAGCTTTCTCTTAAGGGAAATCTGCTAAACACTTTTAATCGAAAAGAACAACATTGAGGCGTTTTCTTTCTTTCATTAAAATCTATGTTACATATATCAGTTTTCGCCATTAAGAATGTTCATTGTTCAATACAAAATTCAATCAAAATCAATAAAGTGATCATATTGTTCTTACTATAATAAATTATTCGTTGTTTATCTAAAAACTCATAAAAATATCAAAACAATTTCCCCTCAAATATATGTCTTTTGAATTGCACTTTCCTTTAGAATTGGAGGCGGACACCTCGCTACTGGTGAACACTAGCACGTCGCACGGCCCAGAAATGAATCTGGACCTCCATTAAAGAGCCAATATCCATGGGACTCATACAATTCCCGGCTTAATGCATCTTAAAAGTGCTTCCAATCGGCAATAACAAAAATTACAAATGAACAATTACTATTCTTAAGTTCGCCTAAGATTTGCATGCATCACTGAATTGAACTGAAAATTTAGTTCTACGGAATTAATTTTGCTTCTTGGCTTTGAAAAGAGAGTAGGGAGAAAAAATCGAAACCCCATAATCACAGAATATTAATATTTGAATTTTTATAGGGGACGAGAAAGATTAAGGCAAGAAGAGATAAAGAGAGATTTATCATCCTCTGTAATTAATATCAATTTTTTCCAAAGATGTTTTTTTCCTTAGTTGCTTCCATATCGGAAAAGAATTGGCCCTTTGAACTCGTCGATAAGGGATGAGGGGAGGAAGGCAATTTTTTCTTTATCTACTAAAGAAAAGTGCATATTCTCATAAAATCTATGAGGGCTTTGTTGTGGGGGTAAGGTATTGTAATGGGGGGTTTTTAATTTTCCATCTACCTCTTGTGAAGAGCTTAATATGACAATGGGTCCGGGAACAAAGCGAAGAAAATGGCAACCATAATCAATTTGATGTTGATAATCATTTTTCCCCCTCGGTTGGTCCTTTCTTTGACAACTGATCGCAGTTTTAGTCACATTATACTCTGCTTTGTGCCTCTCAAAGCTATTAGCATGTCTTTTTGAGTCGTTCTACACAAGGGCCCGGCACGGGAATTTCTTTTTTCTTTTAACTCGTTTAAGGGAGGGTATCTTGAACCAATCCCCCCTATCCAATCCAACAGCCATCCCTTCCCCTGCCCCTGTCCTACTTTGTCCTTATTCCACCAGGCGGCACGGAACCTCAGACCTCGTCCATGGTCTATTTACTCAACCGATTAGCAGACTATTTAGACAAAGCATAACATAACGAGTCATGAGAAAATCGAAGAATTCTAGATTTATCTTTTGTCACAAGATATAGAAATAATGGCAAACATTACCTAAGAAGGCCAAAAACAGTTTTGAAAGACGTGCTCTACTAACAAAGTCATACTTGATCAAGAAACAAGACAAACCGATTTTAGATGTTGTAATGTACTTCCGACAGTTAAGCATATACTGCACTGCAGACAACGCAATTAGTTACAGATATCAAATGATTTACACGAGCTACTGACGAAGGGAAGTCCATACTCTTACTTTTCTCGAACATTTAAAGACTATACACTTCTATTCAAAAATCTCAAAAAGTGATATATTTTTAATTTAAGTTTTACATTTTTAGTTTTGCAACATATTTGGATGTTACAATACTTTTTAGTTTACACATACAAATTTTTAAAATTCGTATTCGTTATATTTTATCTTATTTTTATTATAGTGTTGTAGTACAACTGCTTATTTTTTTCATTTTTAATTAGTTCCCTGATGTATTTAATTAATAATATTTTAATCTATATTATTTATTTGTAAATAATTTTTATATATGAGTCGGATCGAAACGTTGTATAGTACCAATCTTATTACAAATGTAATTTTCTATAAATGTTTTTATGGACGTTTTTTCACTATCTTGATTTTTAACCTAGAAATTGAATTTTTTAGTTTTCGACCTATAGTAAACCCCTATTCCTACCCATGTCATATTAACAATAAGGTGTTATATTATGAAGCACATTATATATAAAGCCTAAATACCAAATATTGTTCTCAGGCAACGTTGACGCGTTGAGATGATTGCAAATTCGTAACGCGGGTAGGAAATCTGCTCAGTTAACGCAGCCCCTGTGTGACGAACTTTTTTTCTGTCTCAGTCACTTAACAACCGCTTCAAGAATTTAAATGAGCTTCCATATTTGTGTGTATGCCGTCCCTAGGCACTACATAGCCTATAATGAAAAGGGATTTTCTAACTTTGAACATGGAAAGAGGATTACATTAAAATAAAAACATTTTCATCAAATATAAACTTAACCATATATTTAAAAATTTAATCAATAGGCAGTATTAAGAAAACGTATTCTAGTATTAAAAAGTCGTTTTACACTATAGAACAAAGGGTTAAATAATGTATTCGTTGTTAGTGAGTGTATTTCAGTCATTGCAAGAGTTTCATTGAAGGAAATTACACATATTTTTAAGTTCATTCAAAGAAAATGGCCTTGGTAATGCAGTTGGAGTGAAGTCTAACTCATTTCATTTACCCCTTTGGTATTATTAACAATATATATAAAATTTTCAGGTTAAAAAATTATTTCGTTTCATAAAAATCTAACATGTTACTTCTAACTTCAGACTATACTTCAATTAGAGAATTGTCGAAAAGACTTCATATTATTTAGAGCTAATACTATGTCGATGAAATATTTACATAACTACAGGAAACCAATACTTATTTCAACCAGTTAACGACAGGTAAAACCAATGTAGTACAAGTATTGTAAATATAAACTTTACTTTGAGCTTAATACAAGACCTTGTTAAATTATGTAAAAAAAAAAAAGTTTCCCTTTAACCCACTAATAAATAGTAGCGGGGCCTTGACAGCTTTAATTAATTGAACCTTAAAAGTTACACTCTGACAATTTCCGTAATTGTCACAAAGGATATATTTATAATACGTTCCAAGAACTTATTCTTAAGTAGGAGAGTCACGATTAAAGAAAATGTAGCCCACTCTTTCTTAGAACTCATGGTTTTCTTATTCAACGCTTATTAAAAGTACTTGGAAGTTCATAATTCCAAACTCCTGAAGTCTACTGGTGACGAAAAATAAAATGACTGGGTCATTCAGAAGCATAAATATTTTGAAAAACTACTAATGTATTGAAAATGTCCTTTGTTTAAATGAAAGTGAAGAACTTCATAACAGGAGGATGTTTTACTGCACAAGATATATACTATCAAAAATATTAAGTATTAAATAAAACTGCAATTTGTGACAAAAAATGGTCATGACCGCCAGTCATGTTTCAGAAAAGGAAAATTTTTTGTAGGTAGCATGACCCCACAATAATGCGTATTCGGAGGCATATTTAGAGAAACAAACGGGTGCTCTATTTATACAGCGCAGAAATAGTGAAGAAATAATGCAATTCATTCAGGAATTTACTCGAGCTGGCAACATCATCATTTTTAATCTATGGGAAGCATATTCGAAGATTAAGTATATAACTGGTGTGCAATTTACACATTACACTGTAAATTATATTGAAAGTTTTGTAAAACCCAATACCTGGTGCTCTCAAAGGATTGAATCACTGCGGGATTCTGCAAAAAGAAGGAGTAAAATCGAAGCTGGTACAAATCGTGAATTATTAGATCCCTACTTCTGCGAATTTATGTGGAGGAAAAGGCATGAAGGCTATGAAATGTTTAAAGTTATATTATATGATAGATCCAACTTTTGGAGCTCAGAATAATTTCTGAATAATATATATTAATAAAGTTCGTTTCTTAATTTTGTTAATAACATCACTTACTTAAAATAAAATAATCTCTTAAGATCTGATATCACTAAAAGTAACTGGGGGGTACAAAACAAAAAGACCCAATTTCTTTGCATATTGTTAAATAGAATAATCATACAATACAATCTTCATGAAATTTTTGAAATTCAATTACTATATTTTATAAAATCTATCATTTTAATAATTATATATAATTATTTTAATATATAATATAAGTTAATTCCACTCCTAATATTAACTATTCATTATAAGACATTACATATATTTTAATACGTGAACAATGTTACCAATCAATCATACAGAAGCTGAAATAGCAATAATCGAAATATAAATTAAGTTGGGTCAACTTCAGCTGTCATTTATATGATTGAGCCTTTTTGTCTAACCACAATTTGATGAAGTTTACCTTCAAGGTTTCCAAATTCAGTTTCGGAATCATAAATTAATAACACAAAATAGAATCCGTGTATTATAATCATCGAATTGGTGGCTGATATGTTTTTCCATGTTGCCGATCTTAGTCCCAATGACAATTGCAGCCATTATATCACCAACAAGTAGCAATATTACTCATCCCTCGTTGTCAAATCTCATCTATTATTCATTATGCCTTGTCTAATAACACTGACCAACAAGGATTTTGTCTCAGAGAGCTTGTTTGATGTTGTTAGAGGTATTTATCGTGCTGATTCCGATCCTGTGCTTAGATTTTCTCTATCGCGCCAAGTTTCCTTAGGACAGCTAAATGTATGTTTTTACTATAACGAAAGTAGTAATTTATTTCATTTGTATATTGTGATAGCATGAGCAGGTGAAAATAAAACTTTCCTGCCAAAAAATGTACGTTGTCATGCCTTAATATACTATTAAAACATATTTAAACTTGCACTATTCTATCGTATTGTTCAATGCAATGCTGTAAAAGCTACCACTTCACACCACAAGAGTTTGTAATAAAACCTGTGATGGATTGAAGGAGTTCAATTTCACTCCTCTAATGTGTTTTACAATGGCGTATATTCTTTTTCCACGAGTGGAACAATTTTTAACCTGGCTCAGCTTTAGCTATATCCTGTGCGTCCCTCAACAGACTCCAGACTTACCAAAACACCGTAGCACGTAAAATAGTCCCACATAACACACTCAGATACCAAACTAACACAAACATACACGAAGCCTTGTCGCTCGAACCCTTCCGCAACACCATTGCCAAACGACGCATCAAATTCTTTGACTCTTTACACCAAATGGACAACCCATTTTTCTACAAACTACATACTCCACAGCAACCGGTGAATTGGCAAAGAGCTCACATAGATGAGCCCTTTGTCGATGTCATCGAACTTGCAAACGTCGGTGGTTAGCCTTAATAGAGATCGATTTCCCAAAAATTAACAACCAGCAATATATTTACCGCCGCTTGCAGTAGCGCCTTAGGTATTAGAATAGTATTAGTTGAGTCTAGTTATGCTTAGTTTAGAATAGGTTAGGTTAGTTAATAGTGGCGCGCATCACTCCCTCCCCCTTCTTCCCTAAAATCTTAGATGTAAATACAACTCAAAACCTTCTTAGGGTCTGGCTCTCCTGTAATTGGAATTTTTAATATTTATCTTCTTACCTCCTCTCCTACTATCCTATATCCTTCTTTCGTTTTTCTCCTATCCACTTTTTACAATTCCCACCAGTACTGCCAGATGCCAGGTCCAAGCACAACCCAATCGCTCTAACACGCCAAACCCTTCACAACCACCCCTTAAAATAAATCGCTTCGCTCAGTACAATGGAGCTATCAGCTCAAACCCACACAGGGCTTTACAAGGACCTGCCTCTTTTTACAAGTTTCTTTTGTTTGAGGTAATCTGGACTCAGATAAAAAAAACAAAAAAAAAACCATACTGTCCTTCTTCGATAAGGTCTTCAAGGAGACAAAGACAGATAGTAATAGCAATTTGACTAGAGTTCATTGAGTGGCTTGTTTAAGCTGTTCTAGTGAGGAGGCTGAGTAGATAGGTATGAATGGGCGGGCGGTGGTTGGGGTTGGAGAAGACAGGGGTGGATGGAGCCGATCGCCTTTCGAAGGGAGATCAACAAGTGCTTGGGATCCCTCTTGTAGGGGCATAGTTAGCATAACCACTGTCCCGCTCACACTTACCACTTACCCCCCCCCCCCACCCCTAAAGCTCCAACATCTTACAATCTCACTCTCCGACTTTTCATTACGTTATAAAATTTCCATTATGCGATTATACTTTGTTGATACATTTATAAAGCTTAAATTCACATGCAGTTTCGTTGTAGTAATGAAACTCGAATGACTTCAGATGGCCACTTCATCTAATCCTCAAATCCAATTTCCCCCTAAGTTGGGAGCGATAGGCAATCCACGTAATTTACGTTAGGACATAAAAATACCTATTGTGATAATGAGGCTTATAATTACCAACATTTTGGGAGCACCCCCTGGGCAGATTCTCTTCATAAATTGGCCTGAATTGTCTAAATTCCAAAATTGGGAGGGTTGTACCAGATGTTAGTAAGGCAGAAGTCCGTCACACAGGGGTTGCGTTAACTAAGCAGATTTCCCACGTGTGTCACGTATTTGCATTTATCTCTATACGCAAAAGTTCAATGAGAGCAATATTTGGTAACAGCTTATTGTTAATATGACATGAGTATGAGCGGGGGTTTACTGAAGGTCAGAAACTAAAAAATGCAACTTTTCCTTTTTTGGCACACTACATTTGCAATAAGTTTGGTTGTATACAATTTTTTTATTCGAATCAGTATGGCGGAGATATTACGAATTTTCCAAATTCCCTGCTCTAACCCCTTCCCTCGTCTTGGTTCAATTTCAGCCATTAACGAACTTGGTGTTTATCATTAAATAAAACGTTTAAATATCGAGTTAAATATGGTAACGATAAAATAAAAATTGTGACCGATAAAGTGTTAACAGACGTACGAGTATATATAGTTTTGAACGGACCTCAAAGGAAATTTTCTAATTAAAAAAACAGTGAACAGAGGAAGCCTATAATTAAAAATTAAAACAGGTGATTACCAGCTAACCATACTAAATTCATCCGTAGGGCCTGCGTAACTAAGCAGATTTCCCAAGTTCTGGTATAACACATTAGTGACCTCATCTCTCCGCGTCTTCTTTATTTCTTGGGTTACTGAAGCGTAAAAACATGAATGTACGAATGATTCACTTAATACTTGAAATTAAAAATGCATTAAAGAACAATTGTAGGCCATCAATAGTTTAAAATGATTGGTTCTATAATATCTTACGATCGAACTCATTTTAACGGAGATATTTTAACCTTTCGAGTTCCTCCCACCTTTAAACCCTCTAATCCATGTCCGATTTCATCTAATAACACATATGATCTTAGGTGTTGACTGAAACGGTTAAATATCGTGTATGATATAGATCTAATTGACATTTTCAAGACAAGAACATAAAATCTTAATTGATGATATCATCACACATTGAATCTGCTATTCTGCTAAACAATATTTGGTATTTAAGCTTAAAGTGGTTAGTGATGAAACAGCTTATTGATAATGTGACATGAGTAGGAGTGGAGGTCTGCCTAAGTCTGAAAACTAGACAACCCAAGTATCTCGTTGAATGATAATGGAAATATTTATATAACACCATTTATAGGTAATTACGTTTTCAATAATATTTGTTATATACAATTTTTCGATCCGGGTTATAGTAACTGAGATATATCTAATTTTTCAATTCCCTGCCCTCTAAACCCCCTCCCAGCCAGATTTTAGCCATTGTCGAATTTGATCTTTTGTTATACATGAAACACCTATATATCGTCTGGTAACGATAAGACAAAAATTGCGTGGGAGGGAATTTCGAAAACTCGTATTATCTTTGTTATTATAAGACGGATGGAAAATTTGCATAGAATTTTCTGTAAATGTTATTCTGTACGTTTATTCACTGTCTTGATTATTTACCGAGATATTTGAATATTTTTAGTTTTCGATTTTTAGTAATTGCCCACTCCTATTCATGTCATATTAACAATAAGGTGTTATATCATGAAGCACATTTTATGAAGCCTAAATACCAAATATTGTTCTCATTGAACTTTTACGTTTGAGGTAAATGGAAATACTTGAAGTGCTTGGGAATTCTGCTTAGTTAACGCAGGCCCTGTGTGATGGACTTTCTTGTTAATTTGAATTGCTTCTAGAACTAATCTTTTGAATAAGTGTTCTTCTCTTTGTTAACATTTTGTTTCGTAAAATAGTTTTTCTTGAAATCATTATTATTTAGTATTATTAATGTAGTTCTTCATCTAAATATAAGTGTTTTGTATTATTATATTAATATTAGATATTTTATATGCATTATTAATACTTTTGCGGTATTCACTGTGGGACTTAGTGAAATACAAATGAGTTAAGTTTGAAGATGTTAGAATGATTACTAAGGATGTTGTTTAATCCTAGAAAGACAGAAGATGTAAGACTAGGAAATAATAAGATGTGGAGGATTGGAAGAGAGGAAGTGGGTGGGGCGGAGAGAGGACACAGCCCGGACACGAGGGACAGTTAGATCAGGTTAATAATGTGGCAGCGAGGCTATTTATCTGCTCCAGAGGCCGGTTCAATTAAGCTCCGTGTCGCCCTAAGACGCCGGCCAAAACTAAATTCAAAGCCTAGGACCATCCTTCAGGAGAAACCGGCCATAAATAAACAAGCCTTTAGGGGGCCCCTTTGTACTTGCCCTCCCCCTGGGCAAAAATACTTAAGGGCGGCAAGCCCTTAGACCTTAATTAAGAGGTTGCTTAGTCCGACAGTTCAATTAGTCCTTAGCGGTGCCCGCACATTTGTTTCGGGCCACCTTAGCTCTTCCTTCGGCTAGTTGGTCCTCAATCTCTGGAAGGAGTGGGCCCTACCTCTAGCCTCCTGGCGACTGCATTACCTCTTCCTCTGCCTTATTCCTCTAAGGGTGAGCTTCTTACTACCATCGACCTCTATTGCCCTTTCCCTTCCTCCGCCCTTCTCCCAGTCCCTTCACCAGCACAGATTACATTTCTTGTTCTCTACACTATCCGCCTAGACATTTAAACGTCCTACGCGCAGGGACTGCGTAAACTAAGCAGATTTCCCACTTGTTGGTAAGATACGCTAGTGATCTTATCTCAATGCCTATTCAGACTGAAATAAACAAAATTCGAATTACTTGCTGAATAGTCGAACTACGAAAAAATGCATACAAGAACAATAGCAGAGCATCAATATTTTAACAACATTGGTTCTATAACCTTTACGATCCGAGTTTAATAACGGAGATATTTTGAATTTTCAAATCCCCCCTCAACAACCTCCCCATATTCCTGGTCTGATTTCAGGTAATAAAAATATGATCATTAGTGTGTAATGAAACAATTAATTATCAAGTATGGTATAGAAGAAATAAATATTTTCGATTCACGACCTCAAAATCTTAATTAAAACGTCATTGCACTACATATTTGCATGTATCTCATACAGTAAAAATGCAGAATTTAAAATATCTCCGTTACTAAGAGTCGGATCGAAAATACGTTCATAGCCAATCTCAAGCAAATCTACATTTTGTTCTATATACTTTTCCCTATCTTGAATATTAACATAGTTTTAGCACTTTTTTTAACTACGACCTTCAATAAACCTTTTTTTCGTAGCATGAATGGGTCATTCCATGTGAGGTCGACACACTTTGAATTAAGATTTTATCTGACCATTTTAGAATTTCCGAAACATTTGTACACTGGTATTAGGTATTGAGAAGAAGAAGTGTATCAAATTTCACTTTTTAAAATTAATTAATTAAAAGAAACAATTGTCATTTTTTCTTAGTATGTTGATAAAGTACTTATTACATCATGTATAATACTACATAAAGGCAACGGATTTTATAAAACGACCCAGATTTAGAATAAATGTTACCATTGAGCCCATGGATGCCCAATGGAAGAATTATTCTTAAAACTACTTAACAAAAACATAAGCCTGCATTAGTAAAACCTCAAGAACGATAAAAATAATATACATTTATAACTTAAATTTAAAATAACTTAAAAATTTGTAGATACCTTAAATCGAAAAATACAAAAATCTTAACTGTATATGATTACAAAAGAATAAAATTGCTCCAAAATAGACTATAGATATTGTTATATAAACCATGATATTCGTAAGTAAATAAAAAAGGAAATATATAAAAATATATATATATATATATATATATATATTATTTTGAACGGACCTTTCGTCATCTCCTGAGTAGGATCGATGGACATTTGAAGAAATTTTTCAAAACTCGCGTCATGAGTACGACCTCAATAGCTGATTTCCCTTGAGAGAAATCTGCTAAAATCTTATTATTTTTTTAAGGGCTTTCTTATTGTCTTATAATACATCCTGAATTTTCCTTGCGATTTCGAAGGATGACTAGTCGCTCTGTTAGATATTATTATATTTCTGGAGATGGGCTTGGTTAAAAAATATATATTAAAAACTTTGCTAATTATAAGCTAATATTTATGAATGTGAAAGACTTAGGCTCTAGTAGTGGCTGTTAAGGTGACGAAGAGTTTGGCAGATGAATGGCTAAAACGAATCCTTTGACTGGGAAAATAAAACGCAATTTTTAATTTCAGTGGTATAATTTGTAGTATCTGTTGAGTAGGTCCTAACGTAGAGCAATTATTCATTTCTGAAAAAGGTAGAATTAATGGGCCGCTGGGCAATATTTGAGTGGAGTAGGAGGGGGACACCTTATGAGTGATGAAGCGGAACGGTCGATAGATGGTAATTGACAGATTCCATCAGCAATGCCTTAAATCATAAAAAGAAGAGGAAAAAAAAACGATGAGAAAAAAAAGGAGAGTAAATAATGTGTCCTTTCATAAGTATAAAGGGTGGTAAATGGGAAGCAACACGGTGGCCCTTCCAATGGGGGATACTGTCATCGGGGAGAAGAAATGGCCAAGCCCAGCTCGGTCCATCTATCATGGCTTTATTGATCATCTCGATGAAGGCTGCTTTCGATAAAACCTTCGCCACATTGTCCTTCTGATAATGTACTCCGCTCAGACATGACAACTATAGAACAACATGTTCATCATTTTATTACGTTTTCAATGAATATAAGGAGTTGAGCAAAGAAGCTGCCCAAGAGGGGAGGAAGAACATTTAAGATGAAGCTCTTGAAAATATTCGAGTTCCAGTAAAATAATAAAAGGTAGAGATTCAGAAAAACAAGATGCCTCTGTTACTATTAAATCATTATCTGATTGGTTAATGGATAATAAGGTAGCAACGAACGTGTCAAAACAAGATTTCGGTAAGCATGGCTCACATTCTTCTGGAGTGACCTCAATTGATAATCGGGACATTTTACCAATCCCCATGATTAAGGTTTTGGGATTGACAGTAGGCAACTGCCTTGACAGGTTGAATCATATTAGAGAATTAAGTAAGGAACTAAAATCACTTTGCTTCTTATTAAAATGCGGTAAAAAATGTATTCCACTAGAAACTCTATTATTAATATACTATGGATATTTCCATAGTTGGTTAACTTATGGCACTATCAAATTGAGGCAACTCAAAAAATCATATTTTAATATTTCAATTTCAAAAGACGTCAAAAATCTCCCCGCATCTTCTTTATTTCTTGGGTTACTGAAGTGTGAAAACATGAATGTACGAATGATTTGCTTAATACTTGAAATTAAAAATGCATTAAAGAACAATTGTAGGCCATCAAGAGTTTAACATAATTGGTTTTATAATATTTTACGATCGGACTCATTATAACGGAGATATTTTAACCTTTCGAGTTCCTCCCACCTTTAAACCCACTATTCCATGTCCGATTTCAGCTAATAACACATATGATCTTAGGTGTTAACTTAAACGGTTAATTAACTAGTATGATATAGATCACATTAACATTTTCTAGACAAGAACGCAAAATCTTAATTGATGAACTCATCACACATTGAATCTGCTATGCTGCTAAACAATATTTGGTATTTAAGCTTAAAGTGGTTCATGATGAAACAGCTTATTGATAATGTGACATGAGTAGGAGTGGAGGAATGATAATGAAAATATTTATATAACACCATTTATAGGTAATTACGTTTTCAATAAGATTGGTTATATACAATTTTTCCATAGTCGGTTAACTTATGGCATTATGCATTGAGGCAACACAAAAAATCATATTTTAATATTTCAATTGCAAAAGAGAGCAAAAAGGTTTATATACAACAAAAAGTCGAGAAACTCCTGCCGTCTACTTTTTAAGGAGTCTAAAATAATGACTTTTCCTTGAATATATATGTACCAAACAATATTGTTTGTGAAACAAAACGTGAACTTGTTTTACAAAAATAGTATAACACACTATCATAAAACAATACACAAGAATACGATTCAAACCCCCAACTACAAACATAAATATTTTTATCTCTGCCTTCTCTTCAACATTGTTATAGATAGATAACAAGAGATATTATTATTAGTTTTCGCACTGAGATACTCCTGTTCCATAGACATATAAGGAAGAACAAAACTATATGCCTAAAAATATTGGACAGATCTAGTGTAAATAATAGTTTGTAGCTGGAACATTTCAGTAAATTGTAACGTAGTTCGTACATCCTAACCACAAACATGAAAATTTCGAGAAAACCGTAACATTTTCAGGAGTAAAACTCTTCAACAATCTGCCCGAAAGTATTAAACATATTAAAAAATATTTTTTGTTTAAAAATAAAGTAAACAACTTCATGTATGATTTATGCTTTATACACAAGATGAATACTATCAAAAATGTTCAATTATTAAATAAAACTACAAAGCATTTTCAATAAATATCGGTCTAAAATAATTTGCGATCAGGTACATTGTCTCTTTAAGGTGTGTCAAGTTTCTCATCCTTTAATAAATTTGCATGTCAATAAATAAAAAGATATATATCATTTATTTAGATTGGCATTAAGATTGTTAATGCATCTAATTTATTATATATAATTATTTACATACATGAATTTTGTACTATGTATTCTTAGAGTTTAAACTAATTTTATAAAAACATGTATTATATAAGTATAAATGTTATTCAATAATTTGAAAAGAATTTAATTGGCAAAATATTAGAAAATTGTTTATAGAAAAGAAAACTATTTGACGTATCCTATTATGTTATGACAATATTTAATGAAATTAAACACATTTCATTTCAATCAAACAAATTTCATATTCAGATCATTATTTCTCGAAAGCACAAATATCAGTTTTCTAGTAAATATACAAATCAAATGATAATAGCTCATGAATAAGTTAGAATATTATTAAACCGTCTTTGAATATTATAATTGCACAAAGAATACAGTGCCTGTGATATCATTCCCGTAAGAGTAGTGCAGAAACTAGAACAGTGTGACAGATAAGTTCGAGGTTATTTCTGACAATTAACGACTGGACAGTTAAAGCAAGACAAAGATTGAGATGTTTCTTGAATAAATGTTGTCAAACTTCCCACGGTGTTTTGTAATCATCATGGTTTTATTGATCATCCTGATGAAGGCTTGTTTTGATAAATTCTTCGTCACATTGTGCTATTGATAATGTACTCCGCTCAGATATGAGGACTATAGAACAACCCCTGGAAGAAGGAAAGACAACAGTTTTCTTAAATTCTCATATTTTTTTTTCCATAGTTAATTGTCATCGTCGGGATCCCAAACCAGTTATTAACAAATCAGTTTGGGGTTTTTTTACTTTACTACCCTTCATGCTTATCCTAATATTACTTTTTCATTGAATATATGATATTGAGCAAATAAACCGCATATGCAGGTTGAATAAAATAGTTCTGTATACATTAAAGCGAACTTCAGGTGGAGACAATGTGCCTTGAAAATATTCAGATAGTTATTTACCGGATAGCACAAATATCAGATTTGCTAGCAAATATCCAAATCAGGTTATCATACATAATATAAGTCATGAATAAATTAAAATATTATTTAATCATTCTAGCATACAGGATACAATACCTGTTATGTCATTCCCAGAAAGGTTTGTTCAGAAACTCTAAAACAATGATAGAAAGAAGTTTGGGCTTATTATTGGCAATCAATTAAACAGCATTTTCAAAGAAAGGCACAGACTGAAATGTTAAGTGACTAGTTGTTCTCTTCTGCTTCCACGATATATGTCATAATTTTTTATGTCTACTCTTTTTGCGTTACGTTTTGCAATTGTCGAAAAGTAAGAAAAGGTCCTAGGAGTCGGAAAGGGCATAGCATCTAGCGAGCCCTTCTATCCGTTATCTCATGGTTTTCCCTAGAACCTCTCCTCTTGATCCTAAGGCTGACATTTCCTGAATGCAAACATTACGCCATTTGATTTTCAGATAGTTCCTCTAATATTTGTTGTAAAAAGCATCTTGGTCGCTCGTGCGCTAACTTTTTCAAACCTTCCCAAACACGAGTATAAGGTGTCAAAAAGTGTTTGTACTGAAAAATATGTTTGTAAATCATATGAATGGATATTATAACTGCTAGAACATTCTGTATTCCATTTAAAATCTGAGGGACATAAATTAAAACTAATATATATTATCTGTCGTTTGATAGGAACGTTGATTAACATGGATCAACAAGTGTCCGGATCGAGATGTTGGAAACTTACAACTTTGAATTAACGTACCTCCCAAACGATGTACCTAATTTATGATTCAAATATATATGTTCAAGGTTCATGATTAGAATAAAAACAAAGAAAAAATACTTGGTTTAGAAAAAAACAGTTGGTTTTTCGGATTCTTTGGTTGATGGGGGAACCGGGACCGCTATACAACGTTTCAAGGGTCAGGCTATTCAATGCACTGTGTTTATAATTTCATAGATCCCGTTCAGGGGGTGATGGAGCCTTATCAGGGAGGACCAGCTTGGATATGCATTCCTCAGAGTTCTTTAAAATATCCTAGAGAAATGTGTTACATCAACCAATATAGTTATCAGTGGATGTCGGTTGTAAAAAAGAGACTCCTACCATTTATTTGATCAAGTTAAATAAATCCGTTTAGTTTGAATATTCTCCTTTCTTGGCCCATCATAGAGTCGAGAAAAGTGAAGTACAAATGAGATAATAACTTTTTCACCGCTTACATCCACTTACTGAAATTACAATATCATGGTGAACATGGTGAATGATAATGTATTCAAAATAAGCGACTTTAACATAGCAAGTACTGACTCAATTGTTACATATAATTCAGGTATTCGATATAACATGGAAATAATAATAGTTTATGCTGTGTGATGACTTAATAGTTCATAAGAGTTTTCTCTTACGATTTGTGAGATTCGTTGTTATGGCTCCTTCCAAACCCACCCCTTCCTCTTTTGTGGCTTATAATCAAAAGAAGATGTGCACTACTAAATGCTACAACAGTCCTAAATATAAATTTTCAACATTCTTGACTTAATTTTAGTTAATGCGTACAACGTCACGCCGAATTTGTCACAATGGCATCTGGAAAAGTCAAAACGTAAAATTCCGTTGAAATTGAAAACCGAACATTTTCGTAATTACAATATTTCCAATACTTTGGACAAGAAAGTAAAAACGGTGGCATCTTGGTTTAAAATCACGCTAGCTGCATTTCTTTTTCACAAATTTGGAAGGTTGCATTTTTTTTCTAGAAATTTTTCTGATCAATTTAGAGACCCGTAATGGAATACTGTGGGCATTTAAATTTTATAATTCTTTAATAATTGTAATCTTTGTGTTATTATTAGGATGTACTGAAAAGGTGAGTTCTGCTTTCATTGAAAGGCAAGGAGCAACTACACTTAAGTTGATTTAGAGACTATGAAATATGTTGAAATATCTAAATGAATAAATATAAAAACATATACTTTTTTCGCTGCTTATTTTTACCTACAAACGCGCGGTCTGGGTTCGCTCTTGTTTAATCAGTTATCTTAATCTATATGGTATTATAAAAATATCATGCGGGAACTATGAAAATATTTGGTAAAGAGACAGAAAAAAAATTAGTCGGTTAAAATAACGATATTTTACTACTCCGTGAGATCTTGGTTAGCCGTTGGTTATTAAATGATAGTAGAGGGTGGCTGGGTATCAGCTATAAATTCTCAATTCTTCAGATAGAGGACTTTATTTATTTTTTATGCTGAGAGTTTCGGGCACCGTTGGTTCCCTTCAGAAATGTGTCCCTAAATAGAATATTACAATTGCTCTGGAGAAGGGAACCAATGGTGCCCGTAACTGTCAGTACAAAAAATAAATAAACTCCGTTATCTGGAGAATTGTGAATTTATAGCCGATACCCAACCATCCTCTACTATGATATTGTACTAAGTATGCATTTTTTATGCTCTATTCTCATTCATAAGAAAGGGGTAATAATCGGAACCATACATTATTCTAAGTTGTATAATGGATATTTCCGGTAATAAGTAACAACATTTATAAATTCTATCTGACTTAAAAAAAACGTCATTTAATTTGAATGAAACTCTTCACCCCGTTAACTCATCAATAGCGATTACTAAATTTAGTAATGTAATATACTGAACTCTATTGCAGAGTTCGTGATATTCAGAGTAAATAAGTGTTGTCAACAAAGTCCATCCCGGACCAATGGTATAAACTTTCACTAAATTCTTAATCCCCTAAAGCCATAAAGCTGAATTAATTAATTGAGAAAAAAACAAAAGGTGACGAGTAAAAAGAAAGAGCAGGGAAAAGTTTTAAGCATAATTTTTCTTAAGAGGTTTGATGAGATAAATTCTCTAAAAATAACTGAGTTTAATAAAAAAGAATGATTGCCGAGATAGTGTTATTCACCGAATTTAAAAGAATGATTTTTGCCACCGGCATAAGTGAATTATACTCTCTTAACGAAAATTAACGGACGGCAAGCTTTAAAAAGACTCATTTGTTTCAGTGAAATAAAGCAGGAGCTCTCTCTCTTTCTACCCCTACAAATTAATTAAAAAAGACTTAGAAATATTGCTTGATTTTTTTAATATGTTCTAAATAGTATCAGGAAAAGTGACGTCAGTTGTTTAGGATTGAGTTTGCTCTTTAAGATAAATACTATTTCTATTGTAAACTTTGAGTACTGTCATACGGTACTGTTAAAGAAATTCTCTTTATATCACATTTCAAAGACGTGGAAAAATATTCTTAAAGAAAAAATATATAAATATTGGACTAATAATGTAACCCATTAGACCGTGGCCTGTTCTACTAGCTTAGTCTATACACTACGAACATTTAATAGGGTTACCCTATAGACAAAAAGATAAAAAAGGATAGAATCAAGACTAAAACAATTATATATCATATAAGAGTATAAAGTATATTTATTTTATTACAAATTCTAACATCATTCGATAAGATTAAATGTATATCTTACAGTATTTTATATATTGTTATTAGATATTACAATCGTCCATAGAATTGAAAAAACGTCCGTCACGCAGGGGATGCGTAAACTAAGCAGATTCCCCACGTGCCGGTGTAACAGAATTGTGATATCATCTCAGCGCAGATTTTCTTTTTCTATGTAAAAAACCAATGAGTAAAATGGGGGGGGGATTGTTACTAAGGTTGAAAAAACGAAAGTACAAATACCTCGCTTAATACTACAGTTACGAAAACATGTATAGAACAACAATTGTAAAGCATCAATAGCTTAATAAAATTGGTAAATAATAATTGTATATAGCAATATTTATAGTACATTTTATTTGCAATGCTATTGTATCTTTACACTTTTTCGATCCGACGTATAATAACGGAGATATTTCGAATTTTCGACCTCCACCCTTCCACTGATTTGATTTCAGCCATTAAAGCACTTGAACTTTATTTTTGCATGAAACGCGTGTATATCAAGTTTGGTTACGATCAAACGGAAACAGCAACTGATAGAGTGGTAACAGATAAGTGTATATATGCATAAGTATTATATACATATAATTTTCAACGTACCACATTTCAGTCATTTACTTGGTAGGATCGATGAACATTCGAGAAAATTGTACCAAAATCACGTCATGAGCACAACCTCAATAGCTGATT
This sequence comes from Riptortus pedestris, assembly GCA_019009955.1. Lineage (NCBI taxonomy): Eukaryota > Metazoa > Arthropoda > Insecta > Hemiptera > Alydidae > Riptortus > Riptortus pedestris. Next base: position 95,694,915 of record CM032233.1, read on the forward strand.
TCCCTTATCTGCTAAAAAAATGATCTATCTCCTAAGACTATAGGGTATATTTGATTTTGTTTATATTATTTTATTCCAGTTTCTACCAAATATAATATGATACATTAAATGTATGTTTTACAGTATTTTAAATATTATTACTATGTATTACAGTCGTTCAAACATTATCCAAAAAAAGGAGAAATTGAGCAAAGGTTAGATCGTCATGTTGGAGTATTTTAACAATATTTTACAAATTTGGTAATAAAGGTCCGTTTAAAGCAATTTTTGGTATTTATGCTTGGAATATTTAATTTTATTTTTTTTTAATTGTTAATTACAACATGTTGCCAAGAGTCTGGCCAATTAGTGTTAGTATGGTTATTAATATATTATAACTTCTTAAAGTATGTGTAAATAAAATAATAATAATTCCTAGAATTACAACTGACCATATTATACCATATACATTGGCCATATACATTGGCACGTAATACAATATTAATATTAATCTAAATAATTATAATACTGAATTCAATAGGTTATAATTCAACGTAAATGTAGATTAATTCATTCTTTTTTAATGTCTAAATAAAGATCAGTTTTCTAACATATCAGATTAACATAACTATTCTCTAAGATAAGTATATCTCTTCTAATAATAAGTATAACTGCATATAATAAATAATGTGCCGATTATTATTGAATAAGCACCCCCATAAAAATAATAAAATTCTTTCTTTTATATTGTTAACTTTCACAAACTTTTGATAAGAAACAAAAAATATCATTAACTTTACTTTCATTGATGTAATCCAGAATGTTTACCAATGATAGGTATTCTCTTTGAGGCACTATATATTTGTCAAGGAATTTTACTCTGTGTGATGTAAAAGCGGGGCAATACAACAGTAAATGATTCAAATGTAGGTAAATATATTTTTGGCACCATTTACATACCTCTCCAGTTTTTATAATTTGAGTCATGTTTCTATAGGATAATTTTAAATACTCGCTAGAGGAAATCCTTATTTGACTGATAAGTTTGATTTTATTTATGTTTGTGTGGAACGTTAAATAATTTTCAGGGAGAGAATGGTTAAAACTACTAATACTTCTATATATTCGGCTGTAACTTGAGTTAAGAACTCTATCCACGTCAACGGAATTGAGATTGTTTACAATCGTTTCAATTATTGTGATCTTGTTGGCTAGCAAAGTTTGTTGGTCTAAAGATTCGAAAAAATATTCTTCAACATAATTATTTCCTGCTATAAATTTTACTTGTGACACCCAATTATATTTTATGTCGCTTTTCCTATTGTGCAAACTAAGGAGCTTAAGAAAACATTTTTTCGGAAGTCGGTGGTCAGGCATTGAGAGCAGTTTAACACAGAAATTAATAATTTTCTTAAATATAACTACATTTAAGTGCGCTCGTCCAGTTTCCAAACGGACTATGTATTTCGGCGTACTTCTTGGCCAAGAATACAAATACTTCAAGAACCTCAGCTGTCCAGGTAATTTGGAGCCCAAATCTCTGCTCCATAAAGAAGAGTAGATGACACCATTGAATCAAATAGGGCTATTCTTGCTTCCCAGGAATCACTCTTTCCTCTTCCCAGTATTTCCCTAACCTTTGCACTTGCTGCATTTGATCTCTGGCTGAAATGATCTGCAGCTTTATAAAATCTTCCTGATGAGGAAAAAGGCACTCCAAGGTTTATGCTTGGAATAAGACATTATATATTGTCTTATTTTTAAAGTGCGATGACAAAAAGTGGATGTGTTACTCTAGGCTGAAATCTAAAAAAGTCAAATATATCGATTAATGTTGACAGTAAAGAAAACATGTATATAACAATATACGATTAAATTTACAATAACATTAGTTCTGTACAATTTTTTGATGCGAGGTATAAGAACCGAGATATTTTGAATTTTCGAAATTCCCCCTCTAACCCCCCCCCCATTGGTCCGATTTCAGCCGTTAATGAACTTGATCATTAATTTACATAAAACATTTAAATATCGAGTCTGACACCGATCAAACAAAAATTGCGACCACTAGAGCAGTATCAGACGAATATATATATATATATATATATATATATATATATATATATATATATATATATATATATATATATATAATTTCGAACGGGCCACATTTTCGTCATCTCCTAGTTGGGATCGATGGACGTTTGTCGATTTGTTTCAAAAATCGTGTCATGAGCAAGACCTCAATAGCTGTTTTCCCTTGCGGGAAATCTGCCAAAATTTTAAAATATCTCCGTTATTATGGCTGGTGGTGGGAATCCTGCTAAGTTTACAGAGCACCCGGTTAACTTAGCTATAAAATAATACAACCATTAATTAATCTACTGCACAGACAGAGCATATCCATTATTTTTTTTTGCTAGAGGCATAGTTTAAATTTGACATATCTTATACAGTACTTTACCACCCCCCATTGTTGGATTTTTTTGAAATGTTGTTATTTTCAGTTTTTAGTGATCATTATTTATATTACTGAGACTATAAACAAAATCATTAATTTTTAACTTGAAATAAAGTCGATTTTAGAAGGGATTAGTTACTTGTGAGCTAACGGTAAATTAAGAGCTACAGACCAAGTTCTAGAGCAGCTATTATAACTTTAGTACTTTAGATAGAATGAAAGAAACAAAATAGAGTTTACTTAACTTCAGTTTCACAGGGCCAACCAATAACTAGTCTTAATATATGTCCTAATTAGTTCTATATCCTTGCACTTTCCTTAATTACATGTCAAACGGATAAAACGAAGACCATATGAATGCTGGCTGGTGTAGGTTAAAATCAGTTTCCGTGTTAAAAAAATTCAGAACTTCCACTTCAAATTACTTTTGAGGATCTCGAACATCACCTTACGTTGAAAAAGTCCTCACGCAGGGTCTGCGTAAACTAAGCAGATTTCCCACCTACTGATCTCATACAATAAAATGTATAAAACAATCATTCTAGAGCATCGTTGAACAAGATTTGTCCTATAAAAGTCGATACCATTCATTAGATTATGGAATTTCAAATTCCCCGTCTAACCTCATCCCTAAAAATAAAAAATATGACTATGTTTTTTTTAATGTGTGTGCGCGCACATTTATAGTCAGGGCATGTGTATGTATGTGTGTATGTAAATATATATATATATATATATATATATGTATATAATCACGTCTGACCATTTGAGTGGGTTCACTTGTTGTGCCCGGATATTCCCCAATCGATTTATCGCTGATTGTGACCAAAATTCAAGAAATTTTCGACAAGCGATATGCTCTGATTATGGTTGACGAATCCCAAGAACTCCTAGATAGACAAAAAAAATACGTTGTGCAATCAAATTTGGAGGCATTTTTTGGACGTTCCCTATTATAGAAGCAGGGTGTGACGGGAAAACCGCATTACACCACCACAAATCTTAGTACCAGCCCTAAGCCTACAGATTCCCAGGTTTAGTTTCACGATTAACGATGGCATGAGCGATGATTTGGTTTAGCCATTGGTCCTATCTAAAGAGAGGCTTGAATACAAATGAATGTTAATTAGCTTTCGTTGCATTCCCTTTTAAGGTCTGAGTTGCCCCAAGAGAGATGGCTCACTCGCCAGGAGAAGGGTGTGGTTTGCCCGTGTGGTCAGATCTTGGGAGGGAGGAAGATCCAGCACGGAATGAAGAAACAGTTCTTGTGTAATTAGTAGGACAAGGGGATATTGATTCAGTGGTTGGCCAGAGGGCATGCCGCTTGCCCTTCGAATCGCTTTGATTAGCTCTTCCCATCAAAGCAGGCAAGGGAAGGCCCTTCGGGGACCAAACGTCATCGCCCGACAGCCTAGTTCTCAGATCCACTGCCAAATAGACCCCGCTCTGCAAAAACCTTACCACCTCAATCCCTTTAATTAGTTAGTACTCCCCACAATAGTCTACGCCGTAACTAAGAAAGCATTCATACAAAAATCCATGACAAGAACTATGGACATAATCAATTTTGACAACTATGGTCATGTCTAAAGTAGTCAATATCAAAGTCAAAAGTACCCTGGAAAAGGGCAGTTTATTTGCTCTCGGTACTGCACTGTGCCATTACCTGCATCTTCCTCATATTGATTCGCTTTCTCTTTTTCTATTTCTTTATAATTTGTTAACATACGGTTAAAGAAAACGAGTGGAGGAAATATAATATAGTACAATTATAATAAATTAATTAAAGACAATAAATGAAATACTAGAACAACTAAAACGAAATAAATTACAAAAGTAAAAGATTATAACGAAAGTTATAATAACGATGTAGCTAATAAAAATCAGATTAACTCTGTGAAGTTCATTTTCCCAGGAACTTCTTTTGCCAACTTCTTTTATAAATATAGAGTACAAAGTTTTTTCGACTAAACGCCAATGTTGTATGTTCAGTCTAGCGTTATCAGTAAAGACCAGTCATATAGGAAGTGTCTGTAAGTTTGAATAGTCATGGGCAAGGCTCATTTTGTGTCAGTCCAAATCTGTTTAAGCAGCACTGAGTAACTCATAATAATGGAGATACTTCGAATGTTTAAAAATTGATATTTGTGATATTGGCGGATTTCCCATGAGGGAAATCAGCTATTGAGGTCGTACTCATGATCTCAAATTCAAATTCAAATGTCCATCGATCCTACCCAGGAGATGACGAAAATGAGGTCAGTTCAAAACTGAATCTCGACCTCTCTGCGAATTTACGTAGATGAAAAGGCATGAAGGCGATGATTTGTTTAATTTTATATTAAATGATGTATCCAACTTTTGGAGACAGAAGGATTCATGAATAATATACATTAATAAAATTTGTTTATTTATTTTGTTAAAAACATCTGTTATTTAAAATGAAATAATCATTTAAGATAACTGATATTTCTAAAAGTAACTGGCAAAAACGACCCGATAGATGCATTGTATATTTCATCAATAACACTGTGGTCGATAAGTTATAATCAGCGTTGATTTGTGAAGTTCTGAACTAATTTCAGCAAAAACACAATGTCTATTTTAGAAGACTGTACTCATCCTACGCAAATATGCTCAAACGTTCATTGCAGTAAACAGGTGCTCTCAATACAATTCATTTTATTAAAAATCCTTATTCAAACAAGCCTGCAATGCTAATAAAGAGCAACTGCTAAACTTATATGGCCAGGACCGCAACACGGAATCTGTAAAAAGGTCAATTTTAAGTTCTGATATGAAGGTTTTTAATGGCCTTCCCAGTAGTGTGTCATGCCAGCACGTGGGAAATTTGCTTAGTTTAAACAGCCCTTGCGGACTTTGTAAACAATTTGACCCTTTGTCTCCTAGGAATATTTACATAAGTATTCTTGGGTCACTACCATATCAAAGGTTTCGTGAATAGTGAGATGAGAGAACGTGATCTTTGTTCCCTGTGGACCTTTTAGGGCTTAGTGCCTAGTAAGAATCATAAAGCTACTGTAGAAAGACTTGTTATATCTTGTAGGAAATCTCAAGTTGTTATAAGCAAGCTGCTCCCATTATTATGAAATAAATGAGGATGCAGACAAAGGAAATGCTGATATTCAACAGCACGCCTGACTGATCTTTCGCAATATGCAGATGGTGTGAATGGGAGTTAAGTGTAATTATCGGCGGAGTTGGCGGGTCTAGTTTGAATAAAGAGCGGGCAGAACGAGCTGCGTGGTTGTGAAGGGGAGAGGGGGTATCCAAGTTTGCGGATAGAAGCGATAAGGCGGAGGGAAGGTAGAACTTTGGCTCTGCTAATCAGCGAGGAGTCATTGGGGATCAAGTTGCGGCCAAGCCGAATATATCTTGTCGAATAATGTTAACATGTTGCGGTCTACCCAATCCCCAATCCAGTCTTGCCGGCCCAACTTACGACTTACGAAGTTTTGCAACAATTATTAACCCGTGGATTAATTAAATTCATAACCCACCCCCTCCCCTTCTCACTTTACACCATTCCAAAAGTTAAGCCGGGTATATATCGAAGGGCAAAGGGAGGTTTCAATTGGACTCATATTAAGAAGTCACAATTGTTGTTAGAATTTATTTGTTTTACTCATTGTGTATTTCTTCAAACCCATACAAATATTGAAAGAACTTTAAATTTCTACTGTCTTTGAAAGGTTATACTGTTAAAACAATTCGTATAGTAATGTGCATATATCCCTGAATCATTCTCTGAATGCATGCCCTTAAGCCTACTGCTTTTGTGTATCACTCTTTCTTAGATTCGGGTATGGGTAAAAATGAAAATTATTAGCGCAGTTCTAGTAGTCATCTAAAGTTTCCCAAGTTTCATTTTTTTATTATAAAATGTATGACCTCAATAGCTGATTTCCCTTAATGGAAATCTGCTTAAAGGCCTTGTCCTCTACTTGTGTTTTAAATTATGCAGAGTGCACTTTCAGAGTCAAAGCCTTAAGAAAAAATAACAAACATAGCATATCAACAGAGTAAAAACAGGCACAAAACAATAAAAAACAAACATTTACAGGATAAAAAACAATAGAAAATTTAAAAACTTGAATATTAACCGAGTTATTAGCATTTTTCAACCTTCAGCAAACCACCCCTCCGAATAACAATACTGTGTTATATAATAACCCACTTTATTCGGAGCTTAAATATTGTTTTCAAGAGACCATTATGATACGAGATATATGCAAATATGTTGTGTTGAAACCCCCTCCCCCGTCTTAAGTTCTTCGATTGCTAAAATTTGAGTGTTTGAGATAGAAAATAATTCTGATTCATTATAAATTTCAGTACTGGATATAGTAAATAATTTTCAATAAAATTAGTTATATTCAGATATATTTCAGTAATTCCTTTTCTTTCTGTCGGAGAATATTTCTATCTCTGTTTAGCACTGAGAGGTTGGATGACCAGTTTGTTTAAAATTCAGACGGGGAGGACATTGGGAGGCTATTAAAATTGACTGAATGATTTCTCATTACCGCTTCTATTTATTCGCTTCATATTCACGGTGGTGTTGTGTTACCAGTATGTAGGTTTATCTATTGTAAAACTTCACGTAGGGAATCTGCTTACAAGGGGAGTGGATGGCCTTCCAATATTTACAATTCTCTAGCTCTAGACATACCAATTTGTATGATATTATTTTATTTTACAATGCATAAAGATATTTACAATTCTCTAGCTCTAGACATACCAATTTGTATGATATTATTTTATTTTACAATGCATAAAGATATTTACAATTCTCTAGCTCTAGACATACCAATTTATATGATATTATTTTATTTTACAATGCATAAAGATATTTACAATTCTCTAGCTCTAGACATACCAGTTTGTATGATATTATTTTATTTTACAATGCATAAAGATATTTACAATTCTCTAGCTCTAGACATACCAATTTGTATGATGTTATTTTATTTTACAATGCATAAAGATATTTACAATTCTCTAGCTCTAGACATACCAGTTTGTATGATATTATTTTATTTTACAATGCATAAAGATATTTACAATTCTCTAGCTCTAGACATACCAATTTATATGATATTATTTTATTTTACAATGCATAAAGATATTTACAATTCTCTAGCTCTAGACATACCAGTTTGTATGATATTATTTTATTTTACAATGAATAAAGATATTTACAATTTTCTAGCTCTAGACATACCAATTTGTATGATATTATTTTATTTTACAATGCATAAAGATATTTACAATTCTCTAGCTCTAGACATACCAGTTTGTATGATATTATTTTATTTTACAATGCATAAAGATATTTACAATTCTCTAGCTCTAGACATACCAGTTTGTATGATATTATTTTATTTTACAATGCATAAAGATATTTACAATTCTCTAGCTCTAGACATACCAATTTATATGATATTATTTTATTTTACAATGCATAAAGATATTTACAATACTCTAGCTCTAGACATACCAATTTATATGATATTATTTTATTTTACAATGCATAAAGATATTTACAATTCTCTAGCTCTAGACATACCAGTTTGTATGATATTATTTTATTTTACAATGCATAAAGATATTTACAATTCTCTAGCTCTAGACATACCAATTTATATGATATTATTTTATTTTACAATGCATAAAGATATTTACAATTCTCTAGCTCTAGACATACCAATTTGTATGATATTATTTTATTTTACAATGCATAAAGATATTTACAATTCTCTAGCTCTAGACATACCAGTTTGTATGATATTATTTTATTTTACAATGCATAAAGATATTTACAATTCTCTAGCTCTAGACATACCAATTTATATGATATTATTTTATTTTACAATGCATAAAGATATTTACAATTCTCTAGCTCTAGACATACCAGTTTATATGATATTATTTTATTTTACAATGCATAAAGATATTTACAATTCTCTAGCTCTAGACATACCAGTTTATATGATATTATTTTATTTTACAATGCATAAAGATATTTACAATTCTCTAGTTCTAGACATACCAGTTTGTATATTATTTTATTTTACAATGCATAAAGATATTTACAATTCTCTAGCTCTAGACATACCAATTTATATGATATTATTTTATTTTACAATGCATAAAGATATTTACAATTCTCTAGCTCTAGACATACCAGTTTGTATGATATTATTTTATTTTACAATGCATAAAGATATTTACAATTCTCTAGCTCTAGACATACCAATTTATATGATATTATTTTATTTTACAATGCATAAAGATATTTACAATTCTCTAGCTCTAGACATACCAATTTATATGATATTATTTTATTTTACAATGCATAAAGATATTTACAATTCTCTAGCTCTAGACATACCAGTTTGTATGATATTATTTTATTTTACAATGCATAAAGATATTTACAATTCTCTAGCTCTAGACATACCAATTTATATGATATTATTTTATTTTACAATGCATAAAGATATTTACAATACTCTAGCTCTAGACATACCAATTTATATGATATTATTTTATTTTACAATGCATAAAGATATTTACAATTCTCTAGCTCTAGACATACCAGTTTGTATGATATTATTTTATTTTACAATGCATAAAGATATTTACAATTCTCTAGCTCTAGACATACCAATTTATATGATATTATTTTATTTTACAATGCATAAAGATATTTACAATTCTCTAGCTCTAGACATACCAATTTGTATGATATTATTTTATTTTACAATGCATAAAGATATTTACAATTCTCTAGCTCTAGACATACCAGTTTGTATGATATTATTTTATTTTACAATGCATAAAGATATTTACAATTCTCTAGCTCTAGACATACCAATTTATATGATATTATTTTATTTTACAATGCATAAAGATATTTACAATTCTCTAGCTCTAGACATACCAGTTTATATGATATTATTTTATTTTACAATGCATAAAGATATTTACAATTCTCTAGCTCTAGACATACCAGTTTATATGATATTATTTTATTTTACAATGCATAAAGATATTTACAATTCTCTAGTTCTAGACATACCAGTTTGTATATTATTTTATTTTACAATGCATAAAGATATTTACAATTCTCTAGCTCTAGACATACCAATTTATATGATATTATTTTATTTTACAATGCATAAAGATATTTACAATTCTCTAGCTCTAGACATACCAGTTTGTATGATATTATTTTATTTTACAATGCATAAAGATATTTACAATTCTCTAGCTCTAGACATACCAATTTATATGATATTATTTTATTTTACAATGCATAAAGATATTTACAATTCTCTAGCTCTAGACATACCAATTTATATGATATTATTTTATTTTACAATGCATAAAGATATTTACAATTCTCTAGCTCTAGACATACCAGTTTGTATGATATTATTTTATTTTACAATGCATAAAGATATTTACAATTCTCTAGCTCTAGACATACCAATTTATATGATATTATTTTATTTTACAATGCATAAAGATATTTACAATTCTCTAGCTCTAGACATACCAATTTGTATGATATTATTTTATTTTACAATGCATAAAGATATTTACAATTCTCTAGCTCTAGACATACCAGTTTGTATGATATTATTTTATTTTACAATGCATAAAGATATTTACAATTCTCTAGCTCTAGACATACCAATTTATATGATATTATTTTATTTTACAATGCATAAAGATATTTACAATTCTCTAGCTCTAGACATACCAGTTTATATGATATTATTTTATTTTACAATGCATAAAGATATTTACAATTCTCTAGCTCTAGACATACCAATTTGTATGGTATTATTTTATTTTACAATGCATAAAGATACTTACAATTTTCTAGCTCTAGACATGCCAATTTGTATGATATTATTTTATTTTACAATGCATAAAGATATTTACAATTCTCTAGCTCTAGACATACCAATTTGTATGATATTATTTTATTTTACAATGCATAAAGATATTTACAATTCTCTAGCTCTAGACATACCAATTTGTATGATATTATTTTATTTTACAATGCATAAAGATATTTACAATTCTCTAGCTCTAGACATACCAGTTTGTATGATATTATTTTATTTTACAATGCATAAAGATATTTACAATTCTCTAGCTCTAGACATACCAATTTATATGATATTATTTTATTTTACAATGCATAAAGATATTTACAATTCTCTAGCTCTAGACATACCAATTTATATGATATTATTTTATTTTACAATGCATAAAGATATTTACAATTCTCTAGCTCTAGACATACCAATTTGTATGATATTATTTTATTTTACAATGCTTAAAGATATTTACAATTCTCTAGCTCTAGACATACCAGTTTGTATGATATTATTTTATTTTACAATGCATAAAGATATTTACAATTCTCTAGCTCTAGACATACCAATTTATATGATATTATTTTATTTTACAATGCATAAAGATATTTACAATTCTCTAGCTGTAGACATACCAGTTTATATGATATTATTTTATTTTACAATGCATAAAGATATTTACAATTTTCTAGCTCTAGACATACCAATTTGTATGATATTATTTTATTTTACAATGCATAAAGATATTTACAATTCTCTAGCTCTAGACATACCAGTTTGTATGATATTATTTTATTTTACAATGCATAAAGATATTTACAATTCTCTAGCTCTAGACATACCAGTTTGTATGATATTATTTTATTTTACAATGCATAAAGATATTTACAATTCTCTAGCTCTAGACATACCAATTTATATGATATTATTTTATTTTACAATGCATAAAGATATTTACAATTCTCTAGCTCTAGACATACCAATTTATATGATATTATTTTATTTTACAATGCATAAAGATATTTACAATTCTCTAGCTCTAGACATACCAGTTTGTATGATATTATTTTATTTTACAATGCATAAAGATATTTACAATTCTCTAGCTCTAGACATACCAATTTATATGATATTATTTTATTTTACAATGCATAAAGATATTTACAATTCTCTAGCTCTAGACATACCAATTTGTATGATATTATTTTATTTTACAATGCATAAAGATATTTACAATTCTCTAGCTCTAGACATACCAGTTTGTATGATATTATTTTATTTTACAATGCATAAAGATATTTACAATTCTCTAGCTCTAGACATACCAATTTATATGATATTATTTTATTTTACAATGCATAAAGATATTTACAATTCTCTAGCTCTAGACATACCAGTTTATATGATATTATTTTATTTTACAATGCATAAAGATATTTACAATTCTCTAGCTCTAGACATACCAGTTTATATGATATTATTTTATTTTACAATGCATAAAGATATTTACAATTTTCTAGCTCTAGACATACCAATTTGTATGATATTATTTTATTTTACAATCCATAAAGATATTTACAATTCTCTAGCTCTAGACATACCAGTTTGTATGATATTATTTTATTTTACAATGCATAAAGATATTTACAATTCTCTAGCTCTAGACATACCAGTTTGTATGATATTATTTTATTTTACAATGCATAAAGATATTTACAATTCTCTAGCTATAGACATACCAATTTATATGATATTATTTTATTTTACAATGCATAAAGATATTTACAATTCTCTAGCTCTAGACATACCAATTTATATGATATTATTTTATTTTACAATGCATAAAGATATTTACAATTCTCTAGCTCTAGACATACCAATTTGTATGGTATTATTTTATTTTACAATGCATAAAGATACTTACAATTTTCTAGCTCTAGACATACCAATTTGTATGATATTATTTTATTTTACAATGCATAAAGATATTTACAATTCTCTAGCTCTAGACATACCAATTTGTATGATATTATTTTATTTTACAATGCATAAAGATATTTACAATTCTCTAGCTCTAGACATACCAATTTGTATGATATTATTTTATTTTACAATGCATAAAGATATTTACAATTCTCTAGCTCTAGACATAAAATATGCCTTAACAGTTTTCTACGTTAGAGCTATATATTCATTATTCTTGGCATTGGATCACTGACGTATATTTCTATCATCAAGTTAACAATTTTATTACGGATGACAATGGTGTAGAAGAGTAGAATGTATTTTAATACTACATGCTATTTTGCGATTCTGTTCGATCAAATACAAGCAGTTTTGGAGACACTTGACACAATTTTTATCTTCATGATAGAAATATACGTCAGTGATCCAATGCCAAGCATAATGAAAATATAGCTCTAATTTAGAAAACTGTGAAAGAATATTTTATGTCTAGAGCTAGAAAATTGTAAATATCTTTATTCATTATAAAATAAAATAATATCACATAAATTGGTAAAGATAGATAAAACCGTTTAAAATTATTAATAAAATATCTGCCTTATTATTGATAATTGTTATATACTTACGTTTTCAATTAATAATATCTTTCTTGTATAATATTAAATATTTCCTTATACCAATTCAATTTTTGGCAGAATGCATTCAATTTTTTTTAAATATATGGAACACGCTAAAAATTAAAAAAACTTTTTATTTATTAATATTATGTAAATGACCTAGAAGTAAAAAATGAAAAAAAAAATCCAGAAAAAAATAGTCACTCCGAGCGAGTTTTGATCTCGAGATTTTTGGCTACAAAAAGAAACCGCTACCCCTGAACCATGGGGGACTGACTCCTTGAAACAGATAGATACCTTTAACTTTAACAATTTTTTTTTTTTTACGAACGCTTGAGAAGTGCGTTCTCTCGCTTTAACAGAATTGGTTTTTCATCAGGTACTAAACACTGAAAAAATTTCGTTCAAATCGGTGAGGGGAAGGCCGTGCTCTCCCCTTGTTAGTTTAAGCAGTCCCTGCGTGACGGACGTTTTATTGATCCTGATCTCGGAAGAAGTATGTAAAGATGTTAATTGGCATAAGATTAGTATATTTTTTTAATGAAAAAAAAAATGTCTAGTATCGTATTGATATATTAAAATTTAATGGATATTAATATTTTCCATTTCATCCCCAACATCAGAACACAAGATTCTGTTTATGATGAAGGATCGATTTAAAGGTGATTCGTGTACTGAGGGGAGAAGGTTTGGGCAATCCATAGGTGTAGATCTCCAATGAGGGCTGATGCTCGGGGAGCTTTGAACAACACACGCAAGCCGCTCGTTTGCTCATCTCTCACATACCATGAGTGGCCTTGGATCAATCACCTCCCTTCTCGCTCACTCACTCGCTCTCTATTTCCTTTCTTCCTAATAACACCTTTCAGCAGCTGCTCAGACCATCCCTAAACCGCTTAGTCCCCCCCGAATGCTGTCTCCCAGTGGATCGTGAGCCTGTAAATCTATAACGGATTAGTCTAAGCTAGTCTTCTTTATGACCTCGTTCCTATACAACCTATAGACAGTCTTATAGAACCAACATCCCCTTTCATTTCCTTTGAGAAAATGTGATGTAATATTGTTCATAAGGCGTCATTATATGCGTGCATCTGTGTTTCAATTTCAGTAACGCTTTACATTATTATCTCAAAGAAATGTGAATTATTATTATTACAGAACATTACTACCGATTAGTTTTCAGAACTAAATAATTCAAATGAAACAACACTGAAGGAGAGAAGGAATAGTGGGGAGGTACGAATTCTAAGAATGTTATTTTAAGAACCGCTTCCAGCAGATTTTTTTCTTTTTTGTTATTTTTACTGCTTAATAATGAAGTATTCCATCCATGATTATCATTTATAAGAACCATTACATTTTGAATAGGGAATAAGTCAGTGTTCGGCAAAACTAAGATAATCTGTAAGATATGCGTTATTAGCTGATTTTCCTTAAGAGAAATCAGCTATTGAGGTCGTACTCATGACGTGATTTCCGAAACACTTCCTCAAATGTCCATCGATCCTACCCACGAGATGACGAAAATGAGGTCCGTTCAAAGCTCTATATATATATATATATATATATATATATATATATATATATATACATATATGTTTGTATGTATATCAACATATATACAAATTCATCTGTTAACGCTCTAGCGGTCGCAATGTTTGCTTGATCATTAAAAAACTCGATATATAAAAGCTTTATGTACAACTAAAGATCAAGTTCGCGAATAGCTGAAATACAACCAGTGGGAGGGGGTTTAGAAGGGGTGAATTTCGAACATTCTTAATATCTCCGTTATTACGAGTTGGATCGATAAAGTGTATAGAACCAATCTTATTGCAAATGTAAAGCACTATAAATGTTGTTATGTACGTTTTTTCATTCATATTGATTATTAACCGAGAATGTGCATTCCTTTAGTTTCCGGACTCTAGTAAACCCCCACTCTTACTCAAGTCATATCAAAAATGAGCTGTTACATTATGAAACACATTATTAAATATCAAAAATGGTTCTCATTGGGATGTTTTGAAAAAAATGCAAATACGTAACGCATGTGGGAAATCTGCTTAGTTAACGCAGCCCCTGCGTGACGGACGTTTGCTTATACATACAGTGTAGCCATGGAGTTCGGCCCAATTGTTAGTAGGGGTTAGGTATAATTATTAAAGCCACGTACTTGGTTTTAGGATTAATGCTACATTAGTAAAATATAAATATACATTATATCTCCTTAAATAAGGATCACTGTTGTCACTTAATTAACGTAGTCACGTATTTGGCCTGGTTTCATTCAATACTCTGTACATTTAGAAGCAATGTAGTCTAACGAAAAAATAATATAATAAAATAATAAATTTAATAACTTATTTTAATACTTATTATTAATAAACCTCAATTAAAACATATTTAGCAACTAATCATTGTAAATCTAGACTTCTGTATTATTCTTGTCACAAATTATACGTATTAGAAAATATAATATTGTTTAAATGGTCGAGGCTTTTAATAAACAAAATATTTTCTAATTATAAGTTTTCATTATCATTATCAATATATCTGAAGGTATTCTTTCCTAAAGGGTTCTAGCAAAGGAAATTTCAACAATAAGTGGCCTACAATATAAAAAATAGCCACGTCACACCATTTACACACTTTATCTGCTTTAATTATATGAACTAAAAACTCTGCTGTGGAATAAACTAAAAACTTTAAAAATAATTAAATTAATGAAATTATTATAGGCTAACTTAATCTAAAACAAATAACAAATCATTGAGGAATGATTAAAGACATAACAAAACCTTCAGTTAAATATATTTGGATTAGTTTATTTAAACTAGACTAAATAATTATAATCTATCTCTGGGAATTTGCCAAAAATTGAGCAAGCTTTTGAGGAATAATTTCGAAAATTAATTTTGTTTAAAACCATTTGTCTTATACTAATGAATTTATATTTCATGCTGTTCTCTTTTGGTTAAAATATATACATTTCGGCAGAATTCCTTAAGGTAAATCAGCTACTGAGATCGTACTCATTATGCAAGTTTCGAAATTTTTCTTCAAATGTCCACCGGACCTAGTAGATGACGAAAATGGGGTACGCTCAAAATTGTATATATATATATATATATATATATATATATATATATATATATATATATTCGCAATTTTTGTCTTATTGTTACCAAACTCAGAATGTAATTGTTTTATATAAAAAGAAAGATCAAGTTTGTTAACGGCTGAAAATAATTAACGCACGTGGGAAATCTGCTTAGTTAACGCATCCCCTGGGTGACGGATGTTTGTTCGTAATGGATTCAGTTGTTTAAATATTTATTTAATACGCAAATAAACTATAAAACATTATAATCCCATTTTCTTTTGTTTTGTTTTTTCATTATTTTGTATATGTACATATGTATATTGTATAATTGAATGTTATGTACTCATTTATGGTATTAGAGGTTAGTTTTACATTGCTCTTTCACAGTCTAGTTATGTTTGGGATGAGTTCGTCTCTATCTTTCGTCTCTCTTCAGCTAGGCGTGTGCATACGTGAGCTGTGTGTCTCTCCAAGCGTTAGTCTAGGACATAGTTGAGTTAACAGAATTTTACTTGGTGGCAAACAGTTCGTTTGACAAATGGATGAAAAACCAAAACGTCGTGTAACCAAAAGTGTATATATATAAACGTTTCATTTAAGCATATATTGTAAATAGGGTGTTTCATATTCGCTTCTCACCCCCCCCCCTTTATTCAAGAGTTTTGAGAATTTTGAAATGAAACTTGGCAGGTTAAGTGGACTAAAGTTTCTTCTGGGGGTGTATTCAACTTTTTAACCTTTTCCAGTTCTTCCCCAGCGTACCTAACTCGGTAATTTATAATGGAATGACACATTTTTAATGGCAAATTCTAAAGATATTTCTTCTTTTTCCTCAAAGCCTTCGTTAACGGTCATAGCAAAAACAGCATAAACCTTATTCACGCATTCCTTGTAAATTAGGGTGTCTCAATAGCCCAAATACAAACCTAAATCTAGTCACAGATATATGCCAAATAACACTTAACCCTAGAACGACACACTGGGGTGTCACATACCCCAGTACTTTTTAAATATTGATTAATTCCTACATGTGTAGGTATTTCGCCAAATCCCGCTATGTAAATAACATTCATTCATTACATAATCAATTCAAATTATCAGCTGCCATATGTCAATCTTGATTTGCTATTTTTAGTAATCTGAACTAGTCTTGGGGTATCTCACACCCCAGAGTGTCGTTAGTGTAAGTGTTCAGGGTATCTCACACCCCAGAGTGTCGTTAGTGTAAGTGTTCAGGATATCTCACACCCCAGAGTGTCGTTAGTGTAAGTGTTCAGGATATCTCACACCCCAGAGTGTCGTTAGTGTAAGTGTTCAGGATATCTCACACCCCAGAGTGTCGTTAGTGTAAGTGTTCAGGATATCTCACACCCCAGAGTGTCGTTAGTGTAAGTGTTCAGGGTATCTCACACCCCAGAGTGTCGTCCATTTAGAATTTATTTCTCTTCAAAACTGGATAAGTACGCGATGAAAATTGTCATGTTGAACGATTCCCGAACTTTTTATATGGTGAAGGGTCCATATACCATATGTTGGGAAGGTTGAATGCCCAGAAGGAACTTCTATCTCTTCATGTTATGTAGAGGAGCTAACCAGAAGTATTCATGGAGCCTGTAGGAATGAGACACTTGACAATTGGTTCTCCTCAGTGCCATTATGATGGTGCAATCAATGAAGAAACTGGTAAACCACAAGTCATACATGACTAATTTAAACAAAGGAGGGACAGATACTTTCGACCAAATGTGTAAGGGATACTCGACAACCAGAAAAACAAGGAGGTGGCCTCTCCAGTTTTTTTTTGGAATGTTGGATCATGCCGGAGTGAACAGTATGATACTGTTTATTCTGGCAAAGTGGGACAATAAAATTAAACGCAAAGACTTCCTCTTAGGTCTGGGATATTCACTTTTGGAGCCCTGCCTAAAGAGGAGGCTACAGGCAGAGAGGGCCAATGCGCCTAGGTATTGAAGACAATACCTTTGGGCAAACAAGTAAACATACGGTCTTGAAGAAACAAGGTGTTCGTTTTGTGAAAGGGGATAAGACAGGAAGACGAAATTGACATGTCTGCAATGTAAGAAAGCTGTTTGCAATGAACATAGGGCGGCAATATGTCTGCAGTGTAGTGAGTGAGAGAGGTGTCTTCAGGGCCACCACTATGTATTTTATTAATGTTTAATTCAAAAAATGACTTTTCCACCACGTTTTATGATTATTTTACTTCATATTTTTCTGTGTTTAAGAGCCTTACAATTTATATTTTTGTTTAGGAAGAACATTGAATTTTTTTTTATTTTTTAGCAACTTGGCTCGTATTGTTTTACTATATCTGGATTTTTGGAAATACATATGTACATAATCCATTTTGAAATGATTTATTTTTGTTTCCTAGACCACTTAGATATTTTCAAATGCATTATAAGCATCGTAGATTATATCACTTATATTTTACACTAATTTATAAGTTGGGGTGTAACACACCCCAGAGTGTCAGATTAAGTTGACTTATAGAAGTGTGTCATTCTAGGGTTAAACGAAATCCGTGTCTAAGTAGATTATGAGATGTGAGATACACTAGGCTACTATACTAGAATTTATCCGTGACGTTTTACAATAGATAAATCTACATACTGCTAACACTAGACTCCACCGTGAAAATTAAGTTAATAAATAAAAGCTGTAATGAGAAATCATTCAGTCAATTTTAATAACCTCCCAATAGAACCTGAATGGCAAACAAACAGATCAGCCAACCTTTCAGAGCTGAACAGATAGATGGAAATATTCTTCCCCTGAAAGAAAAGGAATTACTGAAATATTCTGAATATAACAAGGTATTTTTATTGAAAACTATATCTATTACTGAAATTCATAATGAGTCAGAATAATTTTTATTTCAATCACTCAAATTTTAGTAATCCAAGAACTAAATGGGGTGGGGACGATGTACAGAACGTATTTGCATGTATCTCGTTAAAACAATCTTCGAATAAAGTGTTTTATTATATAACGGAATATTGTATGTAACAAGAGTAGGAGTGAGAGTTTACTGAAGGCTGAAAAACGCAAATATCTCGGTTAATATTCAAGATATAGAATAAATGTATATAACAATATTTATAGTGCATTTAATTTGCAGATATTCTAAAATTTCTATATTCTCCCTCTAAATCCCCATTGGTCCGATTTCGGCTGATAACGAACTTGATCCTTTATTTTACATAAAACGTTAAAGTATCGATTTTGGTAACAATCAAACAAATATTGTAACCACTAGAGCGTTAACAGACAAATATATATATATATATATATATATATATATATATATATATATATATATATATATCTAAGTTTGAACGGACCTCATTTTCGACATCTCCTGGACAGAATCGATGGGCAATTGAAGAAATTTTTCGAAAATCGCGTCATTGCTGATTTCCCTTAAGCGATTCATTATCATGCTGAGAAACGAAACCTTTACGACAAAGTAACAAACATGGCATGGCCAACAGTGTAAAAAATGACACAAAACCCGATAGATAATTTAAAAATAGTCAACCAACAAATACAAAAACCACAAGCTTAAGTCATAAAGATAAAAAGTTAAAAACCTATAAACTATCTAATAACAAACAAGCCAAAAACCTACTCTTATGGTTTTCATTTTTTTTTTTTTAAATTTTCTATTGGTTTCTATCCTGAACATGTTTTTTTTTATATTGTTTTGTGACTGTTTTACACTGTTGACCAAGCTATGTTTGTTATTTTGTCTTAAGGTTTTTGTTTATCAGCAGGCACTCATGATGGAGCTCTGACTCTGAAAATGCACTCTGCATAAATTAAACCACTTGTAGACGACAAGGCCTTTTTATTGATCCTGATCTTTATGCATTGTTAAATAGCATTTATAGTTATATTCATATACGTAACTCCCCCTTCAGGGAAATCTGCTAAACATTTGCTCGCGGGTCGTTGTGGGGAGTGGGTGGTATATATAAGGAAGGAATAGTGAGTTTGAAGAAGATATTTTCCGAGGGAGAAAGAGGCTGATGGCTCCATTAGTGTGCCCTCTGCAAGTAGGCCTGGAGGTTGTTAGCGATCCGTGTCGGCCCTTGAGCCTGATACCGATAGCTCTATTCTACCACCACGCCTTACTTCCCATTCCACCAGCCACAAAATATACACACAAAGTTGTTAGCCGCATCTATTCTTTAATAATAACGGCATCGGAGATTCCGCTAAAATAAATTCCCGTCACGCATGCGTATGGTGTACATTAAATTTAAAAATGGTTTACATTTACAAAATAGCCTGTCGTTAGAAAATGATTAACTCAGGCCCTGGGGAATGAGATTAATTATTTTATTTCTTTAGGCAGAGCGCTTAACTCCCTCGCAGCAACAGTACAAAAAGATTGTCGATATACGTTTGTTCTGAAGGCTGCCTGTTGGGAATTATCTGCTAGTCTCGCGCTGTGCATAAGTAAGATCTGTTTTGTCATGGAGGAACAGCTAAAAGAGCGAATAACTCCCAAATCTCAAAAGTCAATGTTAAACTAGAACGAGCTGGCACTGAGGGGCAAGAACTTGCTCCTACAACCGCTGGCTCCACAATCTCCATTTCCATTATACAGCAGAAACATAGCGCCTTACTGCTAGTGGGCTTATCAACGGAAGGAAGCAGGTCCTCCCCATAGATACACGAGCGACACATTTTCCTTAGTGTTTTACAGTTGGTGCTGGACCTTTTCCTAAGTGCTTTACAGTTACGCTGAAAGTTGCTGACCTTACAGCAGTTAAGCATTTGGCGCGTGATTTAATCCTTTGCTCCTCCAGTATTCGCTTGACCACTTCTTCTATGCCACTCCTTCTGTCGCCGCCAACAGTCTCAAGACGTTGCAACTTGTAGACTTGTGGCTTAGATATGACTTCAGCAGTCTCCTGGGTAAGAAAGGCTTTCAGCAAGGGACGATTTCTGCTTATTATGATCGCCACCGTACTTAATCTGTAATGCCACTGAGTCCTCATAATTACTCCTGCACGCAAACGGCCAACTTTTCAGGATTCCTGCTGCTCTGTCCCTTCAGTGCCAGAATTAGTTCTATCGCATATTCTTCATTATTCCATCCTTTTTACTGGCCACTGTCTCAATTTGGAACTTGAAGACATTAAATGGTACGCTACCATCAAAAGTGGGGGCCTTTATGCTGCTGAACTGCTTTGAAATAAGTCTCACCGGCCCCTCTCAAGCTTGTAGATTGTCCATTTGAAAATGTAGCTCACGTATTTCTTCTTTTCTAGGCTGGACATTTTCTCTTCAACATCATTCTCGATGCCGCAGAGCCTTTCATCAAACTCGCTGACTCTCAACTCTATGGCTTCCAGTAGTTTTCCTCAGATCTCTGTTATTTCGTGGAGGTTTTGGTTTGTTGATCTTGAAGCTTCTTGAAAAGTTATACATAAATATACATATAGATTTCTAGGCACTCCAAAATCAAGAATTCTTTTTGCAAGGCCGAATATTTTCAGGCGCCTATACACCGTAGAAACGGGTCTTCCGAAAGTTTTTATGTACGGAGTAGTATACCTCTCACTCTTGACCAAATTACTTCGTACACTAGAGTTAGCGTATGTCTGAATAACAGTGGTGAGAGGGGGAGTGAGAGAGAGAGAGAGAGGAGAGAGAGGAGAGAGAGAGAGAGAGAGAGAGAGAGAGAGAGAAAATGGTGGCCCACTACCACAGCCTGTGAAGCATCCGTCCAGGTCAGGTGTACATAGAGGAAGATAAATAAAGAAAAACAGAACCAATAAGAGAACAAGAAAGAGGAAGAAGTGAAGAATATATGTCATAAAGGTGTAGAAATAGCGACTTGGCTTAAACCATTTTCGCTGGAAACTTCTCTTTGCTAAAGGGAACGTATTCGAGGAAGTGAAACTAAAAAGGTTTTACAAGGTTTTACTAAAAGCGAAATCTGGAGACCTTAGCTCCCCGTTGATAAATATACTCAGCTCGGTGAGTGAAAAAGTAGTAAAAAGAGAATAGGCAAGGAGGTGAGAGAGAAAAAGAAAGTTAGGAGAGGTATATAATTAGGAGAGAAGGGATCGAGAGGGAGGGCTGACATAGGATATGATGGAGGTGGGGCGAGGCTTAGGTTTAGTTTGACCGCCTTCTTATTGAATCCACGTGTCTTTAGACTTCTTCCCACGTATTTGTCTCTTAATTGATAGATTTGTTCCCTTCTCTCTGCAAACACGGGCCTTGAATCCCAATAGACTCTCTTTCTCACTCTCCCAGGCCCAATATAAGGGACGCCACCTCCCCCCCCACCAACCGTACTTCCTCTGCAAATGTCACCTTCAAGCATTTCCCCAATTCAACCAGAGGTGAAAATCCTGGAATAAGTTCTATACTCTAACAAATGATAATAAATATCTCAAATTAGAATCTCTATTCATTTTACTTAGAGCACATTGTTAGCTAATTATATTTTTACTTCCTAATATTTATTCTCCTCTCCTTGTCTAAATTCTCAATTACGACATGTCACTGGGGCAAGACTAGACAGAAGATTGTTGTAGTCTGCATACTCATACTGGCTAATGCCAGCTAATGCAGGCTACCGAGGGATGGCTATCTAACAATTCTGGTCATGAATCGAATTTTCTCCACTCATGCTGATATGAATGGAATTATTGCTGGATGGTATGATGCAGAAGGCAATGGGAAACCACTCCATGTTCCCAAGACCAACTGCCAGGTTCAGCCTGTAAATACCGCAATATTCGTTTTGCACTTCCCTACTCCAAAATCCAGGGTCTTTTTAGTAAGGCACAATAAATTAAGGAGTGGAGGCCAACTACTAAGAAGTCAGCCACCCCAGAGCTTTTATGAGCAGTGTGATGTGTGTATTCTCTATTGAATATATACCAAACAGCTGAATTATAGCTCTCAAAATTTTAATATCATCTGTAGATGTGGTGTCAATGTAGACTGAATTAATATACCACAGGCAAAATTAGCTCACGCTAAAGGGACAAAGTGTTCGTATTTCATTATGGGATGGATGTAAAGATCTTCGGATTTCCTTTGCTTCGGAAACTGCTTGATCATGCCGAGTGAAGTAACTGTCAAATATTACACCAATTTTGGGGAATTGCTAGTTGAAGTAATGGAGAGCTTTGGTATGATTACTAGCAGTGGAAGAACTATTAGTGATTTCCCTGCAAAGTTACTTTTTGTGGAGAAAACGTGTTTAGTATTTGCGATTCTGTGTGGATATCTACTACTACCATTGATAGCGTTTATGATTACGAGGTAAAACCAACTCCAGCATATTCTGACCACAATTTATGTATTATATCCCTCTTAGGAAAACACTCTAATAAACTATACTTAGGAAGGAAATTAATTATAAATCGCAGTTCTGAGAACCTTGAAATGTTCAAAATAATCTTACGTACTTTAGGCATCGATTTCAATTACAACGTAAGCCTCAATACGCTAACTGAAGATTTTAATAAAAGGGTCACTGATCTAATGAAGGAAGCTTCCATGCTTAGAGTTAGCTCATCAAAAGAGATTCCAAACAAACCTTGGTTTGACCAAAAATGTATTCTAGCAAAAGAAAAACAACTTACCTCTGCATACAAGAGATGTTGTAAAGCTTCATTTAAAGATGAATGAACTACTAATTTTCTGCATTCCAAGAAATGTTATAAATCATTAATTAAAAAAACTAAGGAGCAGTACTTTACAAAATTAAGAGTTAGATTAAGCAAGACAAAAGATTCTGCGGAATTTTGGCCAGCTTTAAAAAAATTTAAATTTAAACCATTCCCAGAAAATGAAATAAACATTACGCAGTGGGAGAATTTCTATAAAAGTTCTTTACCTCAAAAAATGATTGATGAAACAATTTATTTTCATTATTATGACTCAGAACTAGATGGAGAAATTACTCTCGAAGAAACAGTAGAAAGTCTAAAACGCGTAAAAAACCATAAATCTCCGGGATTAGATTTAATTCCCAACGAATGTTATAAATTAATGAATGAAAGTTGGACTAATCACCTTGTACACATCTTTAATAAAGTTTGGAGTGAAGAAACGATACCATCATCTTGGACGAAAATAAGAATGAGGCTCATCCATAAGAAAGGAGATAAAAAAGACCCAAACAATTACAGAGGCATCGCCATTCTCAACTCAATTCTAAAGCTTTTCACTTCCATCCTTAGTCGAAGATTGCTTACATGGGTTGAAGAGAGGAAAATTATCCCGGACGAACAAATGGGTTTCCGAAAAGGTAAAGGATGTAGGGATAGCATATTTTGTTTGTCAGCAGCTGTAAATATAGCACTCAGATTAAAGAGGAGGAAATTATTTGCTACCTTTGTAGACTTCAAAAGAGCGTTTGACTCTATAAACCATTCAAAATTATGGGAAAAACTATATAGGCTAGGAATTGGAGGACAAATTCTGAGAGACCAAGCATCGTTTATTATTGAAGAAGGAAATCAGTACTCACATGACATTGAAATATCTGAAGGTGTTCTACAAGGGGAAAACTTAAGCCCTCTACTATTCTTGCTGTATATATCAGATATAGTCCATTTTTTCGAAGAGAATGGGGCAGAGGGTATACAGATAAGTACAAGAAAAGATTTAATTTTATTGATGTATGCTGATGACCTAGTTTTACTCTCTATATCATGGCCTGATACGCAACGTAAATTAAATATATTAAAGAAATACTGTGACGCAATGTTACTCTCAGTGAACACTCAGATAACAATGATATTACCATTTCACAAAGGAGGTCGACTTGGGAAAAGTAAAACCATATTTTATAATAATAACCCAATCCAGCTTACAAATTCATTTACATATCTGGGGGTACCTTTCTCATCCTCAGGAAAATTCGGTCAAGCCAGTACTCACTTCTAGGCAAAAGGTTGCTCTGCCAATGCTGCCATCTTACGCATACTTAATAAAAGCAAAGCTGAAACTTGGGACACCAAATGTATGCTGTTCGATACACTTAGTGAAAGTGTACTCCTGTATGTATCAGAAATATGGGCCCTGGTTATTCGGATGTGATTGAGAAAGCTCAATTAAACTTCTTTAAATGGCTTATGTGTCTCCCTAAAAACACTCCTAATGCTTACATTAGAATAGAATTTAACTGTACACACACCCGACTGAAAATTTTCAAGAGGATGTTGAATTGGGGGAAGACTCTACAAGAGAAGTCGGCAGATGATCTATCAAGATTGTGTTACATGCGCCTGAAGGAATTATCTGCCAATTATTAAATGCCATTTAATTGGGTGAATGAACTGGAATGGTATCTTGGGTGCATAGGAGGGAGCTTGGAGGAATTGGAAATGGCGAAAAATATTAATGGAAAAATAAAAACTTATTTAGAGGCACTCGAGAACCATTTAATCTCGTTAGATATGGACAGAGTTTTAAACAGCATAGATAGCCAGTACTTTCGAAGAATTAGCTCTCTTGGCAGAGGCCAGGAGTACCTTGTACCAAAATGTGCCATTTTTTAAGACCAAATTTATATCTCAAATCCGTTTATTAGGTACAAAAAATCAAAGATTGATTGTTGGTAGGACAATTTACATATTCAAACCAGAAAAGCCATGCCCCCTTTGCGAAGATAGCCAAGACACCGTTTCGTACTTCATCCTTACATGCCCCGTTTTAGCAGAGAGAAGAAACCACCTCCTGAAAAGTCTCAACATTCCACAGCAATCTGTGGATAATTTGTTTGACCTTATGGACAAGAATAAAATAAACTACATATATGTTTTCATACTTAAAGGTCTTTACGTCAGAGGGAAAAACATACAAACAATATAATAATTAAAATAAAATTAATGTTTTATGTTTTTTTTCTATAGTAATTATTGTATATAGTTTTTGTTTTTTGTTATTTGTTTTAAAAGAATTCTCTGTTTATGTTTATATAAAGAAAAGATAAACGAAAAATGTAATCATGAACATGGGCTGAACCCTTGCTATAAAATTGTTAAATTTTTATAAGCAATAAAAATATTCATTCATTCATATTACACCAATGATAGTTATTTTTTCACTTCTTGTAATAATTTGGTTGTCTTAGAGAAAGAGAGAAACCCTTTGACTACTTTCAAATTAGCTCTAAAGACTATATACAAATGACAATAATCGCTTATTACTAATCATACAAAATTAAAGCCAATTTTTAACAACATCGGTGAGCATTACTGGCAAAATTAGGATACAAATAAACTTTAGCTTTATTCCAAAGGGGTAAAAGTGTTTATATTTTATTACAGGAAAGACCTTCGTATTCTATTTGCTAAACTGTTTGAAATTAAAAAAAAATGTATATTTTCTGATTTCAACAGAATTACCCGTTTTGGCCATCCCTGAACCCCTTTGGTTTTTTTCGGGCTGATACATACGCCACCCCGAAACAGTATGAACATAAGTACTTACGTTTGTATCTACGTACCTCACCTAATATAAAAACGAATAGCCTCAGAATGTTAAAGTTTCATATTTGAGACTGCTATCAAATAAGAAGGGGTGGGGGTTAAAAGGAGGTGGAAAATGCAAAATCTGTAAGAGACACAACACATTTCTTTGAAGCTTTTTTGTTTATAATAAAAAGATCTATAAACTATGTTTGATGAAAGAAATATTTCACTTTCAAAGGAAACAATTTTAAATAAAGTGCATTAAAACATTTTGTTTATTTAATTTAATAGGAGAACAAGGGAGTCATGTGGTGCCGAATGATTTTTTTTCTCATAGTAAATGAGCACAATGAAATAATGAAATTGTCGGTATGTAATAAAACATCGTTTGAATATTTTATTCTCCTTCATTATCAAAGTGTAAAAAAAATAACTCAGATATTATTTCCATCAAAGACTTACGCAAAGTTCGTTCATTATTGTTACTCTGAAGAAGGATACCAAAAGTAGTTGAAACTGTCAGCTTGAAAAAAAAAACCACGTCTTAAGATTCATTGCGTACTTCTGTAGACGATTAATTTATTTAGATCTTTCCCTTCACTTTCAATGGAGTTGCCGTAAATGGACGTTCGAAAACATTCGTCTACTCATACGATTTTATTTTGCTTTATACTTGAAGGTTGATGTTTGACTTGAAGAAAGGGCAATTTAAGGACCAAAGCAAGTGGGGCATAAATTTGAATATGCACGATAGGTAAGCTTAGAGCAAAGAAGATAGGGAAGACCCAGAAATTCAGTTTGCCAGAGGGCAAAAAGGCCACTCCGATCCGGGAATGGGCCTGAGAAGTTAATAACGGAAAATAATATTGTGTATAATTCAGAGGAATAAGGGCATTAGTGGCGGTGCGTCTGTTCGGAGCTGGACAAAAAGAGCCGTTTCCGAACTGATTGTTTTGCAGCAGCTGGCTTAGGCTAATCCACTGGACTCCGGGGGCAAAAACCTTATACTGCCCCTCCCCCAAACTGTAAGCAATCCACCTCCTTCCCTTACAACTTCCACACCTTCCCACCTACTCACATTCAATAATTCAAAACCCAACTAGCCACTTCTAAATCAGGCCAGCCTTCATGAATGTCATCATTTTAAGATAGTTATTTCAATGCTCTATATCAACAACAGAGTAAGTTCATGTTTCTTGATGTTAACACTGTCTTATTTAGGAATGTTGGGGAAATGTAAATGGTAATAAATTGAATTAAAAAAAAAAGTCTGTCACACAGAAGCTGCATATACAAAGCAGATTCCCCACACTTGGGACCTCATCTCATCATATATGATCTCATTCTCTTTTCTAAGTAAAAATCCGATGAGTAGAAGTGGGGGTTTACTCTAGGCTGAAAAAAAGAATGTAATAATAACTCACTTAATATTTGAATTATGAAAAAATGTATAGAAAAACAATTTTAATGGAATACTTAGTTTAACAAGATTAGTTTTATAACGTTTCTGGAATCGATTTATAAAAACGAAGATATCGTTAAATGAAAAGGTTAATATCGGGTATGGTACAATTCAAATAAACATTCTCCAATCAAGAATGGAATGATGATGGCGTCATCATTAGATATTGATGCCATTTAGGGATGTGGGGGAAATACTATTGTTATAAATAGAATTTTAAAAAATTCCTTCACGCAGGGGCTGCGTAAACTAAGCAGATTTTCCACGTGAAGTTTTACAATAGAGAAATCTGCCTAATAACAACAGTAGTAGAAAAGTATCTCTAGACCTATACACGAGGGACAAACAGTTACGGAAACGGCCGCACTAGCTCTCGGCGGAAAATCCCGAACATACCCGACGGACTCCTGCCAACCACAAACAAAATACAAATGCAAATATCTCGGTTAATATACAAGATACAGAATAAATATATAGGACAATATTTATAGTAAATTTAATTTGCAATAAGATTGATTCTACACAATATTTCGATCCAACCCATAATAACGGAGATATTTCGAATTACCAAAAATCCCCCCCCCTAAACCCCCCCTCCCACTGGTCCGATTTCAGCCATTAACGAACTTGATCTTTTTTTTACATAAAACGATTAAATTTCGAGTTTGGTAACGAATATATATATATATATATATATATATATATATATATATATATATATATATATATATAATTTTGAACAGACCTCATTTTCGTCATCTACTGGGTAGGATCGATGGACATTTGAAGAAAGTCGCGTCATTAGTATGACCTCAATAGCTGATTTCCCTTAAGGGAAATCTGCTAACAAAAGGCTGCCACGCAGAACCTGCGTAAACTAAGGAGACTTCCCAGGTGCTGGCATGATACACTATTGTTCTCATTTCACTATATATTCTCTATTTCCATTTAAAAATCCGATGAGTAGAATTGCACTTCATCTAGAAAAGGTTTTTTGAAAAAAAAATATTTGGTATTTAAGCTTGGAGTAAGACTTCCATTGATATACTTGTTTATTGTTGTGCGATGAATAAAAGTGGACGTTTACTAAAAAAAAAACTCAGTAATCGGGGCTAATATTCAAGCTAGAGAAAAGGTCGACAGAACAACATTTATAAAAAATTAATGCTTTGGTTTTCTCAACATAACAACGTTAATAACATAGTTTTATTCAACATTCTGTTAGTTGCTTTTACACTGACCATAATCCCTAAACAGGCACGTTTTGCAGTGCAAGGTCACAGATAGGGATATGATTTGAAACTGAAATAAATTTCCTACGCGCCTCCTGCGCGGCGGATTTTTTTCAGTCAGAATTGTACAAAATTTCTGGATTTAAATAAATATATTATAATTACAACAGAAATAATAATAGAAATAAACCTTGTCAAGCTTTGAGAAGAATGAAACAAAGGGCATCATTAATCACTAAAATTTTTAAGTGAATAGCCGGTTGTCACGGGCACAGGATCCTCAAAGCTTTCCACCATACTTTAAGCAGACTAATTTTAAAAGTTAGGAAGTTAAAAATGGCATTCAATTCTTCCGCTTTACATCCAGACATGCGACGGGGCCTTTCATTAGCTCGCCTTCCAAGCCCCATTTCCTCTTACATTGGACAAGGAGTAAGACACTTTCACTGACCATTATTTCCGCTGAGAAATTTATTTCCTCAAAAGAAAAATAATAATTAGTCTGGACGCCAAAATAAATGCTAAAAAAAATATTCTCATTTATACTGCCTTTTTATTTCAGGCCTGTTATTAACAATATGACACGATGGATAAACTATATGAATGAAATGAAATGTGTATATTTCCATTAAATGTTATCATACCATTCTATTACGTCAAATAGTTTTTTTTGTTTTGTTTTTCTATAAACAATTTTCTATTATTATTTCAATTAAATTCTTTACAAATTATTGAATTACATTTATACTTATATAATAGGTTCGTTAAAAAATTAGTTCAAATTCTAAGAATATACATTATAAAATTCATCAATTTAAAAATATTGTATACAATAAATTAGTTCCATTAACAATCTTAATACAACTCTAAGTATGTACAATTTTTTTGCAATATGAATCATACGGTATTTTATTTGTTGACATGCAAATTTATTAAAGGATGACAATTTACTAATGATGAGAAACTTGTCCAACTTCTACCTGAACACGAATTATTTTAGACCGATATTTATGACAAATCTTAGTAGTTTTATTTAATAATTGAATATCTTTGAAAGTATTCGTCTTGCGCATAAAAACATCCAACATATATGAAGTTCTTTTATTTATTTTTAAACAAAGAGTAATTTTTAATTGATTTGATACATTCGGACAGAGCGTTAAAGAGTTTAACTCCTGGAATATGATACGTTATTCTCAAAATTTTTATGTTAGAGCTTATAGAAATGTTCCAGCTACTAACACCTATTTACACTAGATCTGTCCGATATTTTTGTTCTTCCTTAATATATCTATGGGACAGGAGTATCTCAGTGGAAAACCATTACTAACATCCCTTGTTATCTATCTGTAACAATTTTGTTTCTCAACAAGCACAGGGTCAAAGAAAAAAAGTCCGTCACGCAGGGGCTGTGTAAACGAAGCAGATATCCCTCGTGATGTATAACAATAGATAAATCACTTGAAAACAATTTATGGTATTTAAGCTTCGAATAATATGGTTTATTACATACCAGAGTACTGTTAATGTAACATGAATAGAACAGGGGGTTTGCTGAATGCTGAAAACTGAAAAATGCAAATACATTCATTGTTAATATTCAAGATAAAGAATAAGTGTATATAACAATATTTATAGTAGATAAGATTAGATCTATACAATGTTTTGATCCGACGTATAGTAACGGAGATATTTCGAATTTTCGAAAATCCCCCCTCTAAACCCACCCTCCCACTGATTTCAGCCATTAACGAACTTGATCTGTCTTTTTACATAAAACGTTTAAATATCCAGTTTGGTAACGATCAAACAAAAATTGCGACCGTTAGAGCGTTAACAGACAAATATATATATATATATATATATATATATATATATATATATATATATATATATCATATTGAACGGACCTCATTTTCGTCATCTCCTGGGTAGGATCGATGGACATTTGAAGAAAATTTTCGAAAATCGAGTCATGAGTACGACCTCAATAGCTGATTTCCCTAAAAGGGGATTTTTAGTAGGTACACCCAAATGCGTAACGTCGCGAAATTTAAATTCACATGGCATACCTGAAGAGTCACAAAAATACAAACAAACATTCAAAAATATTGAATAAGGTCAGCTGTGATAATCATTTTGAAAAGAAACCTGTCGTCAATTCTTGAGCTATTAATTGCTTTTAACAATTTCCCCCCTTAGTTTTGAATTTGTCCATGTTTTCTTGAAGTATTTATTTGATTATTTCCTTTTCTCTAACAAGAATTTTGACACTTTAAAAATTAAATGTATGTAAGTGTGAGCAATACTTGTAAGGTAAATCTACTTTTCATCGTCAGTGGCGTAGGTACTAACTAGTGACAGGGAATATTTTCCATGCTCAAATTTTTATACTTTTTAGTGCCAAAACGATTAACTGAATCCATTCTCAAGAATAATCGTTTTTAGCAGATTACCCTTAAAAAATACAGCTAATGAGGTTGCTCTCTTGACGTGAACATTTATTGAAATGCCCATCGACCCCACCTAGGAGATGAAGAAAATAAGTTCTGTTCAAATACAATATATTGCACCCATAGAATAACACTGTGATTAGTCAAAAATGATAAATTCCAGGAAAACGCATTTTAAAGTTTTGTGCCCTGAATATACCCTGAACCGTTATTGTTTTTTTTAAATTTAAATCAGCTTGCATTTATCCTTAACACATATCTGGTCAGAATGAATAGATTATCCTGTTGTACACAGCAATTATCCTACTTCATGACAGACGTTGCAAATACCGTATTTTGTTTTATATTCGTATTTCACGACTGATGACTATAATCATGGCACGCTGCTCCACTACGTGCACTCCCTACCCTCGAGTAAACTAGTAATGTAACTACCGCAATATAACATTGACTAATGCAACTAGAAAAATAACGATGCTACTTTCGAGTAGAACTCATTATGGTCTATCTGCCTACAGGGAATAACTAAAAAATAAATTTTATTATCAGATTTCTCTTAAGGTAAATCAGCTATTGAGGTCATGTATATATATATACATCAGCTACCCTGAAGGAGGAAATTACGATAATGATTAGCAAAAGTACCATTTTCATCCACCAATTATGCACATCACCGATTTTCTTTTTTTAATATTCTGATTATAATTACTTGAATTTAGTACTGTGTTCATTTATAAAAGGTTTATTTATTTTACTTTTGTTATTAATTATTGTTATTTATTTTACTTTTGTTATTAATTATTGTTATTTATATTACTTTTGTTATTCGACTTTGTACAGTATTTTTACTTTTTATCTCTTAAGGCAAATCACCTTTGATGTCATGCCCATAAATAAATGAATCCCCTAAGGGAAATCAGATAAAAAATGAGTTTATCCAAAGTTAAATTCACGAGATCTCATATTTTTAAAGGCATTCTGAGGATCTCCTCTTTTTTGTATTAATATTGAGGATGTTCTTATTTAATTCTGATCCTACAAGAGAAGGAATGGGGTCAAGAGGAAAGCCGACGGATAGCCGAAGAATCTTGGAGAAGGGGGAAAATAAAGTTATTGATTCATAGAGAAGCAGGGATGAGATGATTAAGGTTGTCACGAGTGAAATATCGTGAATCAATGTTATAGTTGTGGATGCGAGACACGATGTGACTCAATATTAGCCGTTATCATTTATCAAGGGGGAGTCCGTGAGAGAGATGGGGAGATGGGGTGGGGGGGGGGAGACCACACCCAACACCACAACACTACATCCCCTACGAAAGATAAGGAGAAATCATTCAATTTTTTCTCTCTCGGTATAAATTACTTTTATCATTTCATTTACCTTGATTAAAAGTTTCACATGTATATAGCGAAAAAAAAATGTGAACGGACTCTCTTTGCCTCTATTTTTTGCTGGTCCTTCGGTCGGCAACAAAGGGAGAAATATAGAGATAAACTCAGGTATCAGACTCTTACTTCACATATGAATTTACATTTCAGCTCAAAATAAATTTAAAATTTTGTATCTTAATTAACCATTCATGCACCACTTGCTCGATGACGATAGTTTTCCTTCTGAATTGTTATTAATATTATCTTCTAGTGATCTACCTATACAATCACTTTCTGTTACTTTAAATTTAAATATAATGATTGAATTGGATTGAAAAATGTTTAGTAATCAATCTCATTTATCATTTACTGTCCTACAATTTATGCTCTTTTTACTTCTTCAATAATTCGAATACTAAGCGACTCATTTGAAGCTTTCAGATAACCCGCACTCCAACTTATGAAATTCTCACATTTCAGCAATTTTATCACTGATCCAACTTATATTTGACATTGTGGTTTCTTAAGCTTTTTGTTAGCGGAGAAATAGAAAAGCGAATATGAGATGGCACCTACAGCGTAAACACTTGGGATACCAGCTTAGTTTACGCAGCACCGGCTAAGGGAAATCATCAGCTAATGAATGAGGTCGTACTCATGACGCGATTTTCGAAACATTTCCTCAAATGTCCATGAATCCTACCCATGAGATGACTTAAATGAGGTCCGTTCAAAACTCTCTCTCTCTCTCTATATATATATATATATATATATATATATATATATATATATATATATATATATATATATATATATTTGTCTGATACCGCTCTAGCAGTCACAATTTTTGTCGTATCGTTACCAACCTTGATACAAAAAGAAAGATCAAGTTCGTTAACGGCTGAAATCGGACCAGGAGGAGGGAGGATTTAGAGGGGATGAATTTCGAAAATTTTTAATACCTTCGTTATTATGTGTCGGATCGAAAAATTGTATAAAACCAATATCATTGCAAATATTATGTTCTATGAATGTTGTTATGTTCATTTGTTCACTATCCTGACTATTAACCGAGATATTTGCATTTTTTAGTTTTTGGTTTTGAGTAAACCCCCACTCCTACTTATCTCATATTAACAATATGTTATGCAGTACTTTATTTGAAGCCTAAATACCAAATGCTCTCATTGGACTTTTACGTTTTGAGATAAATGCAAATACGTAACGCACGTGGGAAATCTGCTTAGTTAACTCAGCCCCTGCGTGACGGACTTTTCTACATGTTCTGCTAGTAAGTCGCGTTCCTCGGCTGTCATTTTGGAGAATACTGAATTCGCGACACAGTTAATTATTGCCTCTGCTGGCTCACATAGACCGACAACATTTTTGTGAATGATCATTTCACTGACAAGCAGATTAAGTACTCTCACAGGAACCCATCCATCGTGGCAGGTTTTGACGAGGGCTTTAGCTATTATAATTTCGTCTTTTAGTTCTTTTGGTTATACTACACACCCCATACTATGACAGCAGGTGAGCATTAAAACTCGCCCGGTAGTTCAGTTTTTATTTGAGGATGACAGATTTGATTGATCGTCTCGTGAGTGACTCTGCTGTGGAATAATTACGTGAAGTTAACAGTGTATGCTGTGTTTAGTTATGAAAAAAAGATTACAAAATGCATAGTGTGTCATCAAATGCATTGTGAAGTGATAAAAACTTTAAAATTTGTGTATTTAATTTTGCAATCACAAGAATCACAATAATGAACGTTTATTATTTTTGTAATAAACGTAACGATATTATTATTGCCAATCATGAGAATGGCATTTATATTGTGAATGGGAAATCAAATTTTATGTCTACCAGCCATGCCCCATTGTGAGATGGGGGGAGGACTAAAAACCCTCATCATGATTAGAATAGATGACTACACTTTTGAAAACATTGTTAACTGATTGGAATCCGGCCTTTAATAAATATATGTAATGCAAATTCTTTGTGAAATATAAAAATCTGTCACGCTGGTGCTGCGTAAACTAATCAGATTTCCTACGTGCTAGTATGATATGATGGCGTTGCTATCTAAAATTCACTTTTATAATTATCCAATAATAAGAAGCTGAAGTAGTTAAGTTCAAATCTGTGTTGGATTAGTGACACAATAGCTGAAAAGTGAGGATCCCGTGAGTAGGAGTAGGTGTTAACTGAAAGTTGAAAACAAAAAATAACTAGTAGTAATGTACAAATGATTAAACAAATATAAAGACATAAACTTTAGGACATTAAATGAATACTTAACATTTTTAGGGCCAACTCAAAATAACGGATATATTTAAATTTTAGCAGATTTCCCTTAAGGGAAATCAGCTATTGAGGTCGTACTCA
Source organism: Riptortus pedestris (assembly GCA_019009955.1). Classification (NCBI taxonomy): domain Eukaryota; kingdom Metazoa; phylum Arthropoda; class Insecta; order Hemiptera; family Alydidae; genus Riptortus; species Riptortus pedestris. The sequence goes on from CM032233.1 coordinate 95,730,346, forward strand.
TGACGCAATTGCCAATTAAATTTACTATAAATATTGTTCTATACATTTATTCTCTATCTTGAATATTAACCGAGATATTTGCATTTTTTTTTTTTATTGTGGGCGGTAACGAGTGAGTTTCCCGCCAAAAGCGAAGTCGGCCGTTTCTGTAGCTGCTCGGCTCTCGTATGGAGATATCTCTATTGTATAACTTCACGTGGGAAATCTGCTTAGTTTACGCAGCCCCTGCGTGACGCACTTTTATATATTAATACCTTCAGACCCCCCCCCTCCACCAGGTCCGATTACGACCAATAACAAATTTTATCCCTAGTTATACATGGATCCTTTATATATTGAGAATGGCCGATCAATTAAATATTGAGGTTTCAAGAAAATATAATCTTTATTGATGGCGTCACATCGAACATATTTGCAAGTAACTTACATAGTACAGGTTAGTTGGAAATCATATTTGGTATTAGAGCAAGGAATTAGTCATTTCATGATATATCAGCTTACATTTAATATATGATGAATAAGACTGAAAACTATAATATCCAAATATCTCGTTTAATATTCAAAAGACAAAAGACCGTCACGCAGGGGCTGCGTTAACTAAGCTGATTTCCCACCTGCGCCACGTATTTTCATTTATGGCAAAACGTAAAATTTCAATGAGAACTATATTTGATAAGTTGGCTTTAAATAAAGCGCTTCATAATATAACAGCTTATTGTTAATATGACGTGAGTAGGAGTGGGGGATTACAGAGGACCAAAAACTAAAAAATCAAATATCTCATTTAATAATCAAGATAATGAAACAAAGTACATAACAACATGTATAGAAAATAACATTTTCAATAAGATTTATTCTATACAATTTATCAATCCGACGCATAATAACGGAGATATTAAGAATTTTCGAAATTCCCCCTCTCTAACCGCCCCTCCCACTGCTCAGATTTCAGCCATTGACGAACTTGATCTTGACTTTAGTTTTACGTAAAACGTTTAAATATCGACTCTGGTACCGATCAAACAGACAAAAAGACTGCTAGAGCTGTAACAGACAAATATATATATATATGTATATGTATATATATATATATATATATATATATATATATGTGTGTGTGTGTGTGTGTGTGTGTGTGTGTGTGTGTAGTTTTTATAGGACCTCATTTTTGTCATCTCCTGGGTAGGATCGATGGATATATGAGAAAATTTTCGAAAATCACATCATGAGTACGACCTCAATAGCTAAATTTCCTTAAGGGAAATCTGCTAAAAACATGCATAGAACCCCATTAAGAGAACATTAAATTTTCAATAAAATAATATATATATATTTATATATGTGTGTGTGTGTGTGTGTGTGTCTGATATTTGAAGGTTTCCATTTGTCCTTCAACTATGTTTTTTTATATCTAGAAATTGGTTTGAACCCCAAATTGAATTCTTGAGGAAAACATATATAAATTGCTGTCAATTGTTGAATCATTAGTTAAATTCTGGTTTCAGGAGGTAGCCCGTTTTGAATCGAGGGTTTGTCTAACTGACAAGCTTGGTAGCACAAACTATCGGAGAGAGTTATAGTTAAAGTACAGAAGAGGGCTGTATTTACGACGAAGAGTAATGATGAAAATTTCATGACATTTCAATTCTTTAACCTGGTTGGCGCAGGCTTGCCGTTTGCTTCAATCAGAAGAGTTATGCTATACAATGCTGAAATAAGATCGAAATTGGGTATATGTATTCGCGGATCACATGCAATCATGTCGCATACTATATTATTATTATTATTATTATTAGAGAGTTTTTACATGTCTGGTGTGTATACGCGCGGAGGCCCGTCAGCCTTTAGATAAGAAGTGAATATTAACTGATTCAAGTATTATTGTTTTATTGATGGAATAAGTGAAGGTATAAGGCTCCAAGTTATTAACGGATACCTTCGGAGATTCGTCATATAGAACATTTACAATGACAAGACTTGTCAAAGACGAATTGACATTATATCTCATACGTTCAAAGGATCAAATATTACCTCCGTTTCAATCTAAGAAATATGTCAAGGAGACAAATGAATATTTGCTATAGGGGCCTATTCCCCTGCTCCCACAAGCCCATCTGTATATGAGACATTTCTGAAGATGTGCCATGATTATTGAAGGGGATGAAATATCTGAAGCCAGGAAGGTGAGGGGAAGAGACACTGATGGCAGATGACAGAGGGTCCTGGGGGGTAAAGGGTGGGAGGAGAAATATGACAGAACGAATCAGAAATATATCTTTGTCTGGGGCATGAGCCTCTCGGACAAGGGTGGGACAAGCATATCAATAGCAAGGAGGAGGCCCACCCCCCTTAATGCCCCCACAATCCGTCTCTGTCAGTATTAGGCCTTAATATAAATACCCTGCCGATTCGGAAAACAATGCCAACAACCAAATATAACATCCCCCTCAGCTCTCATATCCCTCCCCTCCTACCTCCCTACCAAAATGATTGAACATTCAAAATACTCAAACTCAAATTCTATCAGAGGAAACGACATCAGTCGTGATATCCGATACTTGTGGCTACAAGGCCAATAAAAATACGGTTCTTTTTTTCAGATATTGGCTTCAACATTAAGAGAAATAAATATCGACATCAGATCGTTATTCGAACGTAACACTTTTCCATAATAAAATTAGGCTTATTTTTAAATGTACAAGGAATTGCATTTAGCTCGATTATAACAAAGGAAAGATAGAGAGTTGCGGAATCTTCCCTAAAAGCGTTTTAGCAGATTTCTCTTAAGAGAAATCAGCTATTGAGGTCGTCCTCATGACGCGATTTTCAATAAATGTCCATCGATCCTACCCAGAACATGACGAAAAAGAGGTGCGTTCAAAACTGGACACACACACACACACACACACACACACACACACACACATACACACACACACACACACACACACACACACACATATATATATATATATATATATATATATATATATATATATATAACAACTTTAAATAACACTAACATACGAGAACATAATATATTCTGCTCAAAAATTAATATTGACTGTTTTGTGGTATTTACCCCATAAAAAAGAAATTTAATTAAGGTCGATTTAATTAAAATTAATAGGATAAGAAAAAATAACCAATATCCCTATTCATTTTTGAGCAGTATAGTAAGAAACATACTCTTTAAAAAAAATTCACTTTCAAAACTCACGATACGCTTAGACCAAACCAAAAGAATAGCCGGGCAACATTGAGAAAAAGAACATATTTGAAATGAATGGACTATACAAAATTATAAGCGCTTGTAAAAACGCTTACATTGGACAAACAGGAAGAACACTCAAGGCAAAATAGAATGAACATGTGTGTTCATTCATATTGAATAAACGAGACACAAATCTCGCTAAATATCTTTATTCAAAACTGAAACAAGAAAGTACGAATAACTCCGTGAATGTTTGACTTACATAACAATGTAGAGAACAACAATTGCAGAACATCAATAGTTTAACGAAATTGGTTTTTTAACATTTTTCAATCCGACTCATAAAAACAGGAAAAATGTTTAATTTTCGAGTAACCCTTCCTCAAAAAACCCATCCCCACCTATTCCTGGTACGAATTCAGTCATGAACGACTGAGTTCATTCGTGCATGGAATCTAACGGGTAAATATGGAGTATGGTATTGATAAAATAAATAATTTTATAAGCATAACGTTATATCGCTATTAGCGAATTTCCTTTTAAATTTTGAATCAACGAAAGTAGTTCTTTCGGAAAGTCACTGAGTAGGCTGGTTTGCTGTGACGTGGGAGGGGGTGGGGATTGTATAATCATAAATCTCCGAGATTGAAACTTGTAAGTAGTTTGTTTTGAAGACCTTCTGCACTCAGTAGAATAGTGTAGTTATTAGAAGTTGAGATTTATAGGCAGGGAGCAGCCTGAATTGGGGATAAGATTTTGTGAAGGGGGCTGCTTCGAATGCATCCCACCTTCGGATACATGTATGGCTGATTGATCATTATAACTTGGGCGTTGGTTGAGAGGCTCCTCCGCTCTGGAACACATGTATCTCTCTATTGTGGCCATTTTCCCAACACCCTCCCATCCCATGCCATCCCTTCCCTTAATCTAACTTCTCAATGTACTATGCTCACTTTGCCTATTCAATCTCGAAATTGCTGTTTGATCTGAACCGAACCTCGTCTTAGGAATTTACAGCAAACACAAACCAGATTTAGTTACCAGAATCAATCAGTTATTTATATACTATGCACATAAAACAATTTACCTTAAAGCTCTTAAATACCTCAGAGTTAATTCATATTTTTTTTTTCTCGAATGGCATTATAGTTCCCGAGCGAGACTCAAGGGATTCGTGATCTGAAGTTTTACTTACTGAATAATTAACTCGACGTGCAACCCTCGTTAACCAAGGAGGACATTGAATGAGTTGTCTCGAGTAGACTGAAAGACTCCATTGTACCATTGTACATTTGTGGCCAGTTCACGCCTGCTACTGGACGGCAACTAAGAGAGTCATACTCGTCAGTCATCCCGAGGAGCCGTCTGACGTATATACTCTTTATATTCCCGCTGATCCACAAACACTCCGACACCAGCGCGCTCTGTTAGCGAACTCGTGAACTAATGTTCTCGCTTTGCGGGTATCGAACCTGCACCTATTTTAATTTTAGCTTACTGACGGTAATGGCAGATTTACCCACGTCTTAACTCGCACGGCTAACGGAGCCACATAGATAATTCATATGTACAAAAATTCCGTCACCCAGGGACTGCAAAAATTAAGCAGATTTTGCACATGTTGGAATAACACGCTGGCCATCTCATATCACAATCAATGAATAGAAGTTATAAATCAATCTATGAAACATGTATAAAACAATAGTTTTTGAAAATTAAAATTAAAACGGCATTGGGTTATGCAACATTTTTCGACCCGACTCATAGCAACCAAGACATTTCGAATTTCCAATTATTGCTCCCTTTAAGCCCCCCCCCCACCCGGCCTATTTCCGCCACACTCAAACAGCTAAATATCGAGTGTTATCGAATACAAATCATTTAGTTTAGAGCGTTTTTAAATGATGACGTCACTAAAAATAATATATCTGACGCAGTAAATGTTCAATGAAAAAAAATATTTCCTACTTAAGTTTCAAAAAAGGGGTTCATGATATAAGAGATTATTCTTAATATGACGTGATTAGAAGTGGGGATTTATAAAGAGCTGAAACTAAAAAATGCCCAAGCTATATAAAAAACGTATATAATAACATTTATAGGTCAAAAAATTGGCAATAAGATTGATTCTATAAAACTTTTCGATATAATAGCGGAGATATTTCGAAATTTTCGAAATCCCCCCTCCTTCTGGTCCAATTTCAGTTATTAACTAACTCGATCTTTAATTTTACTTAAACGTTTCAATTTCGAGAGTGGTAGCGATCAAAGAAAAATTTCAAAGAAAACCCGTAAAAGCAGTAACAGTAGTAATAGTAAAAAAGTCCGTCATGCAGTGGCTGCGTAAACTAAGCAGATTTCCTAAAATAAGCAGTGAAGTTATACAATAGACAAATCCCCATACGAGAGCCAAACAGTTACGGAAACGGCCAAACTATCTTTTGGCGGGGAACTCACTCTTCCGTTATCCGCCCACATTTAATAAAAATGCAAATATCTCCGTTAATTTTCAAGATAAAGAATAAATGTATAGAACAATAGTTATAGTAAATTTAATTTGCAATGAGATTGGTTCTATACAATTATTTGATCCGACGTATGGTAACGGATATATTTCCAATTTTCGAAAATCCCCCTCCCACTGGTCCGATTTCAGCTATTAACAAACTTGATCTGTCTTTTTGCATAAAACGTTTAAATATCGAGTTTGGTAACGATCAAACAAAAATTGCGACCACTAGAGCGTTAACAGACAAATATATATATACGGATTTCATTTTCGTCATCTCCTGGGTAGGATCGATGGACATTTGAGGAATTTTTCGAAAGTCGTGTAATGAGTACGACCTCAATAGCTTAAAGGAAATCTGCTAAAATACATAACGTCCTTTTCGTCATCTCCTGCGTAGGATCGATGGACATTTGAATAGATTTCTCAAATATCGCGTCATTGTTAGAATGTCTACAGCTGACTTCCTCTAAAAATACGTGATTGATTTGATGTTTAGGAGAAGATAGTTGAGAGGATGGGTTGGGGTTATGAGCGGCAGGCAAGTGAGTTATACCGTCCAGCTAAGGCCGTCCCTATCTTAGAGGTTATTAGATTAAGGTTGGTTAGCGGTTGTCGCCGAAGATGGGGGCCGCCTCGACCGATATCGGCCACCAATCTACCCCTCCACCCACTTAGATTACCTTCCCAATCTACTTAAGCCCGCCACTTGACCCTCGATATTAGCGATCGACTTCTCTACTTAAAATTTGATTGGAAGGAAGTTACCTGATACACCCCCTGGAGCTCTACCATCTGCTTCCTCAAACTATCTCGAACATTCTACAATCCCTATCTAATCACCATCCGATGGAAAACAATCCGTAGTGATGCCTGAAACGGTTAGGCATCGCGGATGGCATTGGTCAAATAAAAATTTGGTAGCTATCAATCAAGGCGAGTTCAAATAAAGTCCGTCACGCAGGGGCTGCGTAAACTAAGCAGATTTCCCATGTGAAGTTTAACAATAGAGAAATCTGCATACTGGTAACACAATACCACCGTGATTAAATAAAAACGGTAATGAGAAATCTTTCAGTTAATTAAAATAAATTCCCAACTGAAACGGCTTCTGAATTGTAAGAATAATTTATATTTTAATAACTCAAATTTTAGTAATCCAAGAACTAAAGGGGGGGGGGAGGAGCGGAGGAACAGAACGTATTTTCATAAATCTCACAAATTAAGGAAGGTAAGATAACGTTAGAAACGACAGGTAAAGTTAGAAGAAGCTTCCACCTGAGCCGAGCAATGACGGAAATGGCCGACCTAATCCGAACTATACCCGACCACGGACTTCATATAAATGCAACTATCTCGGTTAATATTCAAGATAGAGAATAAATGTATATTACATTATTTATAGTAAATTTAATTTGCAATAAGATTGGTTCTAGGCAATTGTTCGATCCGATGCATAATAACGGAGATATTTTGAATTTTCGAAAATCCCCCCTCTAAACCCCTCCTCCCTCTAGTCCGATTTCAGCCATTAACGAACTCGATCTGTCTTTTTACATAAAACGGTTAAATATCGAGTTTAGTAACGATCAAACAAAAATTGCGACCACTAGAGCGTTAACAGACATATATATATATAATTTTGAACGGACCTCATTTTCGTCATCTCCTGGGTAGGATTGATGGACATTTAAAGAAATTTTTCGAAAATCGCGTCATGAGTACGACCTCAATAGCTGATTTCCCTTAAGGGAAATCTGCTAAAACAGTCCGCCTCGCAGGGGCTGGGGTTCATCATATAATAGGTTATTGCAAAACTGACATGAGTAGGAATGGTATTGATCTAAAATATATATTTTCCAGCATAGAACGTAAAAATCGTAATTGATCACACGTAACATATAAGAATGTATTTCATATAGTAAAAATCGTTTGAACACAATGTTTGATATTTAGCTTTCGAACGAGACCTTACATAATATATTGGCTTATTGATATGAGTAGAAGCGGAGAGATTACTGCAAAACAGAAAATTGCAAGTACCTCGTTTAATACTCAAGAAGGAAAAGCAATGTATATAATAACATTTATAAGACATTACATTTTCAATAAGATTGTGTTTATACAATTTTATGATTCGACGTAAAAAAACTTCGTAGTTTCGAACTTCCTTCCTCTAAATACTCTCTCTCAAAGTTATTAAAGAATTAGATCTTCAGTTTTACATAAAACGTTTAAATATCGTGTTTATACTCTTATTAGAGAAATAATGCATATAACAACATTTATAGAAAATTAAATTTGCATTAAGATTTATACTCTTCATGTTTTCGATCCGGAGATATTTTCAATTTTTGAAATCCCCCACCCACAGTTCCTATTCTAGGTATAACGAAATTGATCCTTAGTTATACATAAAACGATGAAATATCCAGTTCGTAACGATTAAACAAAAATTGCGACCACTAACACAGTGTGTGTGTGTGTGTGTGTGTGTGTGTGAATATATATATATATATATATATATATATATATATATATATATATATATATAAAACTTTTGAACGGACCATATTTCCGGCATTCCGACCTACCTAGGGTCGATGGACATTTGAGGAACTTTTTCGAAAATCGAAATCGAAAAGTACAACCTCAATAGATTCCCCTTCAAGGAAATCCACTACAAAACAACTATAGAATAAAACAGAATTTTATTTCCTTGGAGGATATGCTAACAAACAATCCTAATCGGGATATTCTTTCTTCACCTTATCACCAAAATGTCAATTTTTCTTTACATTTGTAACGGAGATTATCTCCGTTAGCCCTTAACGTAAAATCTTGTGTATGATTTCATTGTAAGATATAATGTCATAATATAATGCTCTTTAATGTGTAAAAAGTTATATTAAATGCTCACTTTAAGAGATAATTTCAGATTTATTTGGAAGAGCGCGGCTTTGAGCTGTATTTTGCGATTTTCTACAAACAATCGTTAGTGTTGCTTGAAATGGTTAGACATCAAGTATGGTATCGATCAAATCAAATTCTTCAAGTATAGATCGTAAAAATCGTTAGTAATCACACATACGACATTAGAAATTATTTCAAATATTAAAGATCACTAGAAACTATATTTTGTATTAAGCATTCAAATAAGACCTCCATGATATATTGGCTTATTGAGATAGCTAAAGGTGGATTGTTTGCAGAGGGCTAAAAACAATAAGTCCGTCACGCAGTGGCTGCGTAAACTAAGCAGGTTTCCCACAGGAAGGTTTACAACAGATAACTCTACATACTGGTAACACCACCGTAAATGTTAAGGAAATAAATACAAACGGTAATAAGAAATCATTCAGTCAATTTACGAGTTAATAATATCTACAACGGAAAGCGAGTTTTAATATTTTATATATTTTCTTTTAAATGATTTCGTAGAGAAAGCTTTAGGTTAAGTACTAACAGAGATAATCTAGTATAAACATAAAGAAAACTTGACAATTTGCAGACAGGATGAAAAATAATATTCTGATTCGAATCGTCCATATGGGTATTCTTCCAGGTAATTAAATTTTAAAGAGATTTTATTCCTTGGTTTCGTTTTTTTTTTGCTTCCGCGCAAATTATAAATATGCCTTGATTGAATGCCACCGAATTTCACCGGAATAGGTAGCATTTGATGAGCTGTGGCGGAGACTCTACTCAACCCATACTCAGACCCCCCCCCTCCATTTCATGAGTGTTCGAGAGTTAATCATCATAATTTGGTATAGAAGAATTGCGGGGTAATCTCTTATGTAACATTGGCGCCCGCATCCGCTACCCACTATTATACACTTCACTGCCTTCTGGGCAGAACACTTCACTCCTTGAAACAGAACTTAATAGATCTGACACGGACCAATTAACTATATACCATGCTATTAAATATGTTAGCAAATGCGTCTGGATGGAGAAGAAAAGAGATTGGTTAAAGCCAATACAATAAAATTCCGTCAGGCAGAAGTTGATACCAGAACTCCCACGTGCTGGTATAAATCATTTGTGATCTAATCTTACCACACATTCTCTATTTATATGTAAAAACCGATGACAGAAGGAGGGGGGTTATTTAAATCAGAAAAAAAGAATGTACGAATAACTCGCTTAATACTTGGTTACGAAAAATTGCATAGAACAACAATTGTAGAACATCAATAGTTAAACAAGATTGCCTCTCCCGCGAGGACGACCCGGATCAAAATAACGGAAATATTTTGAATGTCCACATCCACCCCTCTAAGCCCCCACTATTCCTGGACCGATTTCCGCCGATCACAATTGTGATCTACAATGTTTAGTGAAACGTTTAAATATCGATATGGTATAAATCAAACAAACTTTTTAAAGTAAAGAACGAAAATTCTTAAGGGAAATCAGCTAAAAATACGAAAAATGACGCATACAACCTCGAGAATGGTCTTTGAGTAGCTAGAGTTCAAGAAGAGAAGCCTTACGAGGCGGCAATTCTCGGATAAGCCATAATTATCTCATGACTAACAGCAGAACCACCAACTGGCATAACATGTAATACGGTGTTGACAATAAACACAACACGACTCTTACAGACACGAGAACTCACTTAAAGACTCGAGAAGGCGAACAGCAAACACACGTCACGCAGGGAGGTTTTTAAATATTTAAAAATAATTAACTTATTCAGTGAAATATAAATGGTCCATAGATGTTCTACTAGTGAATATCCATTTGCAGCAGTAGTATATTTAACACACATACGCCCCATTTATTTGTTTGTATACATTATACATATTTGGTTTTGTAGACTTCTTCGCTGGGCTGTATGTTCTTCTTCTCCAAACCGACTTTCTGTTCTAGCAATTTTCTCGTCACTCTTTACTGTGCCAATTGTCGGTACCTCTACGACTAACTTCTTCAGGCTATACATCACCACTGTTGTTCCAGCTACGTCAAAGTCCATGGTCTGAATGATCAAATGGCTTATGATGCATTATCTGAATGATCATTTAGACCCCGGACTTCGACCTATCCGGAACACCAGTGGCCATGCATAGCCTGAAGAAGGTAGCCGTAAAACTACCGAACATTTTCACGGTTAAGAGTGACAAGTAAGCCAGATTGGAGAAGATTATATATATTTTTCTTGTACTATTATACATATTTTTTAAGCCACTAGATAAAATTGTTTTTATTAGCAGACTTCCCTTAGAGGAAATCAGCTATTGAGGTTGTACTCATGATGGGATTTTCAAAAAGTTCTTCAAATGTCCTTCGATCCTACCTACAAGATGATAAAAATGAGGTCCGTTCAAAATTTATATATATATATATATATATATATATATATATACATATGTATTTGTCCTTACCAAACTCGATATTTAAATGTTTTATGTGAAAATAAATATCAAGCTCGTTAATGGCTGAAATTGGACCAGTGGGAGGGGGGGTTTAGAGGGGGAATTTTCGAAAATTCGAAATATCTCCGTTATTATGCGTCAAATCAAAAACTTGTATAATTTAATAATTTATGTTTTCTCATTATCTTGATTATTAATCGAGATATTTGCATGTTTTTAGTTTTTGGCAATTAGTAAACCCCCACTCCTACTCATGTCATATTAACAATAAGCCGTTATATTATGAAGCACATAATTTGAAACCTAAATACCAAATATTGTTCTCATTGAAATTTTATTTTTGAGATAAATGTAAATACGTAACGCACGTGGGAAATCTGCTTAGGTAACGTAGCCAGATACAATTTTTGAGAACCAGGGTGATCACTAAGTGAATCCTATTTTATTGCATTCATATTATCAAAACAATAAATTAATACACACCGCGAGATATAAGAAACGTTTTGGTTAAATGTACACTGTTTATAATTATCTTAAAGCACTCAGCAAAATGTCTGGGGTTAATCCTGTTTACTGGGAGCGGGATCGAGGATATTAGTGATCTTTCATTAGCGGCCCCAAGACCGACCAATCCTCGCCAATTGTCCCTCACTTAGCATAAACCAATATTTAAACCCCCAGCTAATTCTATCAAACTCCGTTTCCTCTCTCAACTTTCTCCTTTACATACGCACCACCAATCAAATCAAATTCCACTTCGATCGGCTCACCTGGCTTAAGAGGGGGCCCTTTAATATGTATGAAGGTATTTGGAATTTATGGGATGTACATTAGTTCCACAACTAATTGGATTAGGATTTCAATCGATGATCAACTTATTAGTCAATGAAATTCAGATTGTTATTCCCAAGTTGCAATCCGTTCAAGCCCCTTTGCTATTTATTTACATTTACAGTCTTATTGACGTCCTAATGCCCATTTTCATTTCTAATACAATCCTTAAATGTCTTGTTTGATGCATCTTCACCTCTGTAAATACATCAGAGCTCCGATATTAATATTACCTATAATTTACTTCGATATCACCCTACATCTTATTACGAATTTATATTTACAATACACAGTGAAGGTTAAAGCAACACGTAAAAAGTATAGACGATAATGAAAATAAAACTGCTTTGATGGATCATGCTATCTCCAGGAAAAACAACTTCAATTTTGAAATGATTGATAAAGAAATACACATTACTATAAGGAAAATAAAAGAGAACATTCACATAATAAAAAATATAAAAAGGGCAGTAAACAAAAAAATAGAAATCAAATACCTCAATCATATATTCTGTAATATTTTATCGTAAATTAATGGCTTTTCAATTATGACGCGAAATAATCTAGTTCGAAATAATCGATTTTTAGTCAGACTTAACCTACCTCGGGAACCTCTACGTAACATATGCCTCCTCTGTGAGGACAGTCGCAACGAATGTAAAAGGTAAACGAGCACTTCAGAAATGTAAGTAGCAATTTATAATTATATTTAATAAATATATCATAGATGTAGGCACCTACTAATACAATATATAACAAAAGAATTATTAAGGGATGTGTTAAATTAATGTTATTAATAATTTTTTATATATTTTTCTTTTAAAAGGGATAGGTGACAAATAAGACACGAAACATGTAGGGCGGTTTCATTATTATTATTATTATTATTTATTAACGTCCACTTCTTGCAACTTAGGCTAATTGGGACGGGTTATCTACAGGTTACCACCCTTTTCTAGCCAGGGTGGGATTTTAGGACGTTATTTAATGAATTTCGTCACTAAATAATTTCCTTTGCCCTGGCAAGAATCGAACTCGCCACTCTAGGTTTACCATGTGAGATATAGGTCAACGCTTTAACTCGCATGGCTAACCTGAGCCCCCGGTTTCATTAAGATTTGCACACAAAAAAAATTTATTGGAGACCCTTGCCAGAAAATTTGAAGAGAATATAAATAATATTGGGACCAGAACAAGATAAAGAATTCACAGAATGCATTCAGTAACTGAGTTAACACTAACATTCCAACACTCACGGATCAATGGAATATTCAAAAACTCAAAATATAAATTATATTAAACGAAAATGAAAATAGGATTTAATATGAAAATAAAATAATTCTGAATACAAATTCACATCAAGAGCACTTTATTATTAAAACAGAGTTCTGGTTTCGGGCAAAATAAAAGCTACACGGCAGAAATAAACAAATTTAACCAAATTTTAGGTACCTCAAACATAGGAAAAAAGAAAGAAATAAAGCATCTGAAAAGATAACTTTTTAACTTCATAGACGAGCAGTACATTTGATTAATTTATATTTAATAATTTTAAGTCTATGGGAAAAATATTATATAATTTTTAAGATTTTATTATATAACTAAATTATTTTAATAATGGGTTTATTTGAAAGTACGTAAGAAAGCTTAGTTTTATTAGTTTGACTTATGTACTTCACTTGGAAATAGATAGATTAGAACACATTAATCGATAATACATCAGCTGATTTGGGTGGATTCAGCTGTTTTCTACCATTTTAGCAGATTTCTTTTAAGGGAAATCAGCTATTGAGATTGTACTCATGGCGTGTTTTTTGAATATTGTAATCAAATGTCTCTCAATCGCACCCAGGAGGTGACGAAAAGGTGGTCCGTTCAAAACGCTCTCTCTCTCTCTCTCTCTCTCTCTCTCTCTCTCTCTATATATATATATATATATATATATATATATATATATATATAGAGAGAGAGAGAGAGAGAGAGATTTTATTGGCTAATATTTATTAATATTTTAGACTTAATATTATGAATATTAATATTTTAGCCTGAGTCTGACCCATTTAGTGTTAGTAATCTTACTAATAATACACAAAGAGAAAAGTAGTACTAAAATTCATTATAACTTAATCTGATTAATACTATTTAACACCATATGTATTTACTTTTCAAAACTGTATATATATATATATATATATATATATATTTATATTTATATATTTATATTTGTCTGTTACCGCTCTAGCGGTCGCAATTTTTGTTTGATCGTTACGAAACTCGAAAATTTAGTCGTTTTATGTAAAAAAAAGATCAAGTTCGTTAACGGCTGAAATCGGACCAGTGGGAGGGAGGTTTAGAGGGGAGGATTTTCGAAAATTCGAAATATCTCCGTTACTATACGTCGGATCGAAAAATTGTATAGAATCAATCCTATTGCAAACTACATTTACTATAAATATTGTTCTATACATATTTTACGTATAATGAGTATTAACCGAGATATTTGTATTTTTCGTAATGAGTTCCGCTTTCAGTAAACCCCCACTCCTACTAGGGACATATTAATAATAAGCTGATATCTCATGAACCACCTCATTATTAGGTTAAATACAATATATTGTTTTCAACAAAGCTTTATTTTACGAGGTACAAACAAATACGTTCTGTTGAACCCCCCCCCTTTTTCTTGGACTACAAAGAAATTATTTTGATTCATTTCAAATTTTATTTATTTGTTTACTGTGACGTGTTAATTGACTTCGTTGGACATTTCCATATCATAGTGTTTAATTACCAAGATATTATATCTGCCAAAAACCAATAGGAAACAAAATATCGCTATTTTTATTTTTAGGCCCACCTTACAACCCCCACTCCTGCCCCATCTGCCGGGCTGGTTTGTTCTTCCAAACCATTCAGGGCTTCACCCAAACGCATACAAAAAAAATCAGTCAAATCGGTCCAGCCGTTTAGAAGGAGTTCAGTGACATACACACGTACTTTATATAGTATAAAAATATATATATATATATATATATATATATATAATTTTGAACAGAGCTCATTTTCGTCATCCACTAGGTAGGATCGAAGAACATTTGAGGAACATATTCGAAAATCGCATCATGAATACCACCTCAATAACTGGTTTCCCTTAAAGGAAATCTGCTAATTTCCCCCTGTAACAATATTGCTCTAGAGAAGGATTGCAATGGGGTCCGAAACTGTTAGCACATAAATATAGTACATTCATAGATTAGACTAATTGAGGTCTTCTTCAGCTGATTGCCATCCTTTTCTATTATTCCTACTATTATTTTACATCAATTTGCAGCAGTGGCTGTATAAGTGAGGAAGAGGTGTTGAATAATCGGAGCGAGGTTTGATGATAGTTGACTGGGGAGAAATGAAGGCAGCTAGGGGAATGCTAGGGACTATCTCAGCCGGGCAGAGTGCTCTCACCGGATCCTTGAAGCCCTGCTTCATTTGACGACATTCGCCCTATCCTAATTATGATAACTCTTGCATGGGCTAAACTTGTGTTTTAACTTGAAGTAGATTTTGTCATTCCTCTGCATTAGACCATTGCTCATAAAGGCGGAAGGAGTTTCTGCAAAGGCCCGGGATACCTCAGCCCTTAATAACATTTTATTAGGTTCAAAAAGTTTGGAGCTGTAAGAGAGGAGTTGTTGGCCTGCTCAGTCTTCTCTCGCTCTCCTTCCATTTAGCAGTTAGACCGGGGCCATAAGTTATATTTATAAGGGGACTCCGGCTCTGGCTCAACTTTACTCTTTCAACTTTAATACATGATCAACTACATATCTTCAATGGCTCTTTATAACTTACATAGGTCCTTTGTCTTTCTTTTATTCAACCAATCCTACTTTCATTGCTCCCAGCGTATCGTTATTCAAGAAGCCCAAGGAAAATAGAAGGAAGTACATTTATTTTCATAATGCCGGAGAAATCCAGGGAATAATCATATCATTGCCATGCTCAAAACAGCGTTTAAAAAATTTACTAGTTGAGGTAGTCAGCTTTGATTAGGAAATAATTTAAAACTTATTATTATAAATGTATAATATATACACGAAGACTTTTTTATTTTCATTTTTTCCCATTTCGTTTTCCTTTGATTGATCTCTAAGAACCAAGACAATCTAGTTACTCTTGTAGAGCCTCAAAAAATAAGCATAAAAAATTCTGAAATCATTCCCATCTCATTATATAAAAGATTTTTGTACCATTATGATCATCATTGATTATTGATAATAATAAACATATACTACTAATAATAAAAAGCAAATGTATTAGTCCAAACATTAATTACAAGTAATAAACACAAAAACAACAACAATTTATAAAACCAAAGAATTTTTTAAGCTAAATAATCTGTAAAATATAATTATAATAATAAAATCAAGACTAACCAATATGATTAAAAAGAATAGGCTAAACAAAAAATTAATTAAAAAGGCATCAGTAGTTAAAATAGTACAGTAATAATTAAATTCGGGAAAAGATGTTTCTTAAAGTAATGGAAGGTGTTATTCAGGTGTGGACTAGTGTCGGTAAGGAAATTGTGCAACTCGTGTGGTACTTGTAAGTTTTCATGTAGCGGAAGGTCAACAGAAAGAAAACCATTATATGATTATTAAAGAAATTTTTATTCCTCGACTAGTATTTCGTCCATATGACGCCTCATCAGAAAAAAACTAAAACTAAAGTCAATATACAACGAGATTATCGTTACAAACCTTCAATTAACCGTGTTAATTTGATAATGTCCTAAAGGTTTGGCTGATTAATATCAATTCTTCAATACATATCAAGTATACTTACAGATGTGTAGTCTAAATAGTAATGGAAAATGTATGGTAGTGTTGGAAATTGCACGGACATTATGTTTGCACGTGTCCTGCAGTCAGTCAGTAAGTGTTTAACAGTCAGAGGCACATTACATTCCTCACATGTTTGGCCATATTCCTCTTCATAATGAAGGAATATTTGTCCAATGTGAAGCTGAGTAAGTGCTACATTTAATGCCAACTGTTTATGACCATGTTTGTTCCCAGTCGCTTTGTACGTACGCCACAGCAGATTCTATTTGGTCGTTCTTTAAACTTTCTTCTTTCAAATTTAAGTTCATTGATGTCAGAAGTTTTTTGGCTAGCAGGTCTACTTCAGAACTTCATCCAATGTCTTCATGTCCTGGTAAACAACTAAAAAAACTCATTTTTATGTGAAAGTTGATCAGGTTTTCCCAATCACATACTTGAAATTTTTAATGTATCCTTGAAACCTCTACTCATGATGTAGGCCGAACTTCTGAGAGAACACTCCAGGTAGGAAGCTATTTCATAGGGAAGCACACAGTGAGGGAGACGGGGACTTGACTCCCAACAAATAGCATTGGCCTATGGCTCATTTGCCTTTATGCTGATGTCGCACTGAGGTTCGGGTCGAGACGTGACCGGCACCCATCAGCCTGGGCTCCGAAGGATATTTGAATATTTCCTCCTGATTTATCGGGCCAATCCCTCGGAGTGGCCGTATTTATGCAGAGCAGAGGAGCGGGAGAGACCATTAGTCTAAAAGGCGGAACAAGGGAGACGGGTATCCACTATTTGCTAACAATAGTCCCTGACAAGTCCCAGCCGCCCCCTCCCGATGAGATGCCTTCCCGACCCCCGATAGGCACCGTTTTTATGCACCCCTCCGGACGATTTTCAATGTCCTCCTCTTTTTATGCCACTTCTGAAATATGACAAGGGCATCAACATTGTTATTCATAATCATAGGAGTTTGTGAGAGACCGCACAAAACATCCTGTTCCGCCTTTAGAGCTTCACGGTTCGAAGGGAATCGTCTTCTTCGACGATGCCAACCCTCCTTGAGCTGAAGGGAGATTTCCATAGGACATGAAACAAATCAGACGTCAAATCCTCCCTGGGGCTAACGGCCTTAACATTCATACAACAGAGAAGGCTTTATACTTGCTTCCTCCTACTTTCGCTAAATAAGATTATCAAAGGAGTAGCTATCTATTTGTCGAATCTCGTTGCGTAGTCATTAATTGTTTATTGTTATTGTAATTTATCAACGTCCAATTTTATACTACAATGGCTAATTGGGAGGGGTTATCTACAAGTTTTCACCCTTTTCTAGTCATGGTGGGACTAAGGATTTTATTTTGCGAGTTCGATACTCGTAATGAACCACGACTCTAGGTTTACCAAGTTTATTATGAACAACGCGTTAACTCACATAGCTAACCTGGACCCCCCAATTGTTTGTAAATGCTCAGTATAAGATTTAATATGTACAAATAAAAATCCGATGTCACTATAATTATGTTTCTTATCATCACACTTGGTCTTTTAAAACTAAAATATCATCATCAGATGCTTAGACTACTACTACTATATAAAAAAATACACATTATATTTTGTTGCGTATTATATTGAATTCATTCCAAAAATCGGCGTTGTATGCGACAATTGGGTATATCAGAGAACTAGAGTATAGTGAACATCTGTTTTGCATGTTTGTGTTTTAATAATAGACTGTTGCTCTTTTGGTCCTTAGTGGTCTCAAATAATACTAAGAGAGTATTTAAAATATCTCTAGGCTAAAAAGAATTCGAACAGTAGAAAAAATGTTTATTAAAGTACTCCACACTCGACAATGGCCATATAAAATGACATCTAGACTCCATTCTTCACTCCTAACACATTTGTAAGTTTGTTATATAAGGTGTGTCATAATTAGGATAAACGTTAATTGCTCTTTTGTTAAAATTGTTCTTTAATGACGAAATCATTTATTAAAGCTCAATAATAATGAAATTTAGGAGCACATATAGGATAATAATGAACAAGAAACTCATGAAGGATATTTATAATAGTGTGGCGGGAACTAGAATGAGTCACGGATCCTGATTGAAAACATATTATTAAAAATTTAAAAATAAATAGAATTATTTTTTTTTAATTTTCTTCTTTTGGGGAGTTCGCTACAGGGACGTCGTTGAACACAAATACTGGAGGGGTCAAAGAGTGTTCACATCTATTATAGGTACAAATCATTTTTCATTTTATTAATAATTGTCTCATTAGTCTCCTCAAACATCGTAATGAGTAAGCAATTAGAAGAGTTTGGAGAAAAATATCAACACATACTTTATATTATTCTGAAATAATCAGTCATGGGAACTATATGGCTGTATGTGTATTTCCAACGTTTAGTTTTATTTTATATCTTTCTCACAATAAACAAAACTCCAGTTTGCCTTAAGAAACATACCAACGCTTCTCCAGAAATGGTTTAGTTATGTTATATCCTTGACCCATCATCGTACAATATCCTTTGTAAGGATACTTACAGGAGCATATTATAACACAATAATATGTATGTAAAACAGCAATTGCAATATCGTTGTTTCATTTTATAAATCCAATTTACAAAAACTTAATATCTTGTGTAATTAGCGAACTGTCAAATTTAGTGGTACCTGTCATTGTCAAGAATGGCTATTCTTTTAGCTACCTTCCAAGATTTGACTTAAGCGGTCGCTTCAACCACACAAATCTCAATTGTGGATGGATTCAATTAATTGCTGTATTTCATCGGTTAAATTACTTGAAACAAGTTTTATTGGTAACGTCTCTGAATTTTCTATAATTCCTATACACTAGAGTCCTTCTAGGAACTAGGCCTCCTCCTAAGCATTTCGGTCTATCTTACAATTGGAACCCCCAGCCTCCTTATCCCAGACCCATCCTTCCTCTGCCTTTCCTTCTCCTTCCACGTTATGCCGTAAACGTTTTTCTAGGCAACATGTCTAGGGGGCCAACCTCTCAAAGTGACCAAACAGCACTGTCTATCCGTAATATCACAAATGAAATCATAACAAATCTATTAATTTGACATTGGTTCTGATATTCAACAGGACCGAAGAACTCTCCAGTTTTCCTTAGCGTGAGTCTATGCTTCGTTGAAGAATATATATATATATTACTGTCAGGGGAGCTGTCATTACCCCAACAGGTCTGACAGGCCTGAGGAGACCGACCAAGCCAGAAGTAGTACTAGGGCTTCAGATAAAAAAAAAAAAAAAAAAAAAAAAAAAAAAAAAAATATTACTGTCGGAATGATAGCCGCTTTAAGAATTTGCTCTTTTAGCTTTCTGGAGAGACTATTAAATCGAAGAACGTTTTCAAGGGATTGAAACATTTGATTCTGGCGGCGATTGTGGGTTTTAGACCTGGTCGACAATATTGGTACCGTAACTATCCGTCGATGTACATTTAATAGCACTGACTTATTTAATTGGATAGGAGAACCCATCTCCCTACATACTTTTTTTTTTTTTCATACTTAATTTTAAACTCCAGAATTACAGAACACGTGAATTAATAGCTGGTAAGAAACTGCGATTAGTTGTCAATACATTTTCAGCACACAGCGTGTGCTGTATGAGCTTGTTATATGTGGTACCACTAAGGTTTGTTCTTATTCCACTTCCAGGCCGAGTTAAATTGATTATAAAATGTGCTAATATAACGAGGTTCGTGCACTTTATATACGACTAGTACAGTAAATGAGCCGCTTTGTAAGGTGACTATATTTTAGAGGATTGCTGAGAGTAAAGTCTACCAAAGCATGGTGGTGGAGGTAAAGCGCTGTTGTAAAAGGGGTGAGCGCCGGTAAAACCCAGAAATCCAGAGGGAAAGCAATTTTAATTAAGAAAGATCGAGGAAAGGGATGATGTTATATGTCGTAAGGGGAAGGGGGTAAGGGGGCGAGGAAGGCGGCCCAATGCATTAACGGAGAAATGTTTTGTATCCATTAATCCGAGGGAGCACTAAGAACGCTGCCGTTCCGCGCTCCTCTAACCGAAAATTTATAGATATTTGGTGTTAATAAGCCTAGGTTAGCTGCCTATTATCGGGTTATTGCTTCTCTAATGCTGGGCTCGGAGGGCTTTATTTACATAGGGCCCCATGCGTCACTGGTTATGTATGCATCCCCCTAGAGGAGATCCCCCACCCCCAACCCCTTCCAGCCTCCTTATTAACCCTTTAGTCGCCTCCTTCCTCCTTCTATTTACTACCCACATCCGGACATCCTACCTCCAGCCCTTTTATTTACTGTCTTCCAACCGACTCGCCTTGTCCTCCCTCTCCGCTTCTTCCTAATCTAATTTACTCCCCTCGTAAAAACAGCAATGTGCTCTACTGTGACTTCACTACGCGCGCACAGTCCCAACAAGACAACATAGCATTGGGACTAGGCAGGTGAATTGCATTACTAAAAGAGATACTATTACCCATAGAAAACTAAATGATCGCTGAATTAATCAAATAAATAAGCGACACTTGTTTAAACTGTTGAGGAAGCTCACCAGTGTTGAATTCATTCATAATTAGATTGTGCAAAGTGACTCATCGTAATATTTCCTGTCCTTGACACAGGACTGCTTATACTAAGAGCTTACAGTGACTGCAAGAAGCTCCGTTAAAAACATCTTGAAAGAGTCCATCGAGAAATTCAGGTGACCAGAAATATGGGTTTGCTTGAAGCTAAAAACTAAATATAAATCTCCGTTAGCATTTCAGTAAAAAAAATGCATAACAACTTTTGTAGGAAACAACTTCAGTAACAAAGTTGGACATGTACACTTTCTAGAGTTTGACGGATAACTGGGGAATTTAGGATTTTATATTTCCCAGCCTATCTTATGCATCTTATCATGAGAAAATAAACAGCTGTTTTCATTGAGACAAATGCACCTTTATCTAACCAACCACGAAATAATCGTGTTCAAGGTTGACTTGTAAATAATCGATCTGTAGTCAGCTGATTTCGGAATCTCAGAATCAACGACCACCAAAGGGGCTCGGGTTGGCCGTGCGAGTTAGAGCGTTGGTCCTAATCTCCAATGGCAGACCTAGAGTGGCGGGTTCGAATCCCGCCCTGGGCAGTAGAAATTTATTTAATGACGGCCTCATTAAATAAACTCCTTGGGCCCAACCTGGCTAGAGAAGGGTGGTAACCTGTAGATAACCCGTCCCGATTAGCCTAGTTACTAGTAGTGGACGTAAAATAAAAACAAAAAACGACCACCTCAGTGAGAAGGGACAGTCGCAACGAACATAATAGGGAATGAGTACTTCAGAAATATAAGTAGCAATCTGCAATTAGATTTAATAAATATATCATGTAAGTAGGCACTAATTAATACATTATCTAGCGAACAATTATCATAGGGTTTTGTTAAATAAATTTTATTATTTTTTTTTTAAATTAAAGTTATTTTTTGAATAGGGAAGGCCCCCCAAGAGGTGGTAAATAAGCCTTGAAGCATGTAGGGCAGTATGAATAAAGTTTGCGCGGAAAAAAAATGTTTTTTATTGGTGATCCTTGTCATTAAACTATGAAGAACATATAAATAGCTCTCGATTACTTGACACATTTGTAAATATACATACATTATATTAAAAATTAGAAGTCACTGATGCACGGTTTTGAATATTTTTATCACGAAGGCTATATAAGTAAACTTTTAGATAGATATATATGGTATGCTTATTCCGTTTAATTACTATTGATCAATTTATCTTCATAGAATAATTGTGTCCTAGATACTTGCAGTAAGTCTTAATTCAATTTCACAAATATATAATTTAGAACTTGATAGCCATATAATTATGGATTTAGAGTAATAATAGACATTATGTATTCAACTCTAATTGGCGTCCAATATTTGAACAAGTATATTTTACACATAGCAAATGTTAAATGGTGAGAAATTGGTGACCTTTAGTTTGTATAAGAGCAGAGCACTAAATGAATTAAGTACTTAAGCAAATTATTGCTTTCTATTCCAGTATGTCCTCATATCTAGCAAAGTATGATTTTAGTTATAGTTTTACCTCCATAAAACAGAATACTCTTGCCACAAAACAGATTGATAAATACATCAAATATTTTTGGTACTTGCATAAAAAAAACTACTAACATTAAATCAAATTATTTCTTAACTCTTAAATAGTTATATAATACATTGGTTATAAACGTAATTCAATGAATACATTTTATAAAGTCTATCATTTTAATAATTATATATATAATAAATTTATTTTTTCTGTAATCGTTGAATAATGGTAACATTACTAAACTGAAATGAGTGAAGAAAGTGAAACATTTTGCAATAGAGTGAAGAAAGTCAATTGCCTTCTTAATTAGTAATAAGTATAAATTAAAAAATAATTTGAAGTTGGAAATTAAATGCTTTTAAATGTTTCTTAACATTGTAAGAATTTATTTTAACAAAATAAATTGAAATGTGAATGAATTATTGGTGGAAATAATCAATATATTTTAAAATTTAAATATAATAATAATTACCTTCCTTGTTTATAACCTGCACTTGTTTATAACTGCACTACTTCACAATCATCACTAGTTGTTTTATAACTATGCTTATAACCTTTCACAACCATGCTTATAACCTACCAACAACATACCATAATCTTCACAACATCCTAATTTTGTTCATATTCTGGTTAGATCTGATCATGTATTACACGATTACAGAAAAAATTTAATATTACACTCGTGACGAAAGTAGAATTTACAACTCTCGTGAAATTACCACACTCGCTTCGCTCGTGTGGGTAAACGTTTCACTCGAGTTGTAAAATGATCTACTTTCGTCACTTGTATAATAAATAACTATTTATGACAATCTTAATAACACTCTAAATGTATAACATTCATGTTTAATTTATTTACATAATTTGTAACTAGTCTTAAATTATTAAAGACGACATGATATAACTGATGAGAATCTTGATTCCACACGACCTTAAGAGACAATATACCTGATCATAAATTATGTTTTGAACAATTTTTAAGGCAAATATATTGTAGTTTTATTTAATACTTGAAAATGTTTGATAGTACTCATCTTATGTTTAAAAACGTCCTTCAGACAGGAAGTTCTTTCATTTATTTTTATACAAACAACATTATTTAATAGATTTAATACATTTGGCAGTGCGTTAAAATGTTTACTCTTGAAAATGATACGCTATTCACTAAGTACTTACGTTTACACGAGCACACACACCCACACAATCAGAGAATTAAAGAGAGAAGTTGGCTAATATGTGATGTTAATTTTAATTAAATCCAATGTAACGGAAAACTACATAACAAAAATGTTTAATAAACGCATAAATTTATATCCTTGAGTTAGAACTATAAGTCTATAGTATTGTATGCATGTTAACTTAGTGATTGTTGTCCATTAGATCCCCTTGTACCTCTTGATAGTGGAACATGAGTTCTGTAATAGTGCTAGGAAGAAAAAAAACTGAAACTGTGCAAGTAGAGCGAGTCATCCATAACTCAAAACTGTTTTTTGGTTTTTGCGGAACTAAGATTTGAAGGCGTAAAATCGGGTTTTACGTTTCTGCATGATTATTGTTAAAACGACAATAGTTAAAAAAAAAAAGTTTCAAATGATAGTTTTGTGGTTTTAATGTAGTTTAAAACTGTGCAATCAGATATTTTTAAATGTCATATTTTTCTAAAATTTTCCCTCTCCCCCTCAGTTATTAAGTGTTTTTTTCTATTTTGTTTTATAATGAATCGAATATCTTATTTAAATACAAATTCAACCACATGTTATAAAGTTGTATTCCGAAAACATTTTTCCAAAATAAGGTAAAAATACCTTTATTTTGTATATCGCTACCTCATTCATCACTTCCTGACTCCCTCCTTACGAAACCAGTTATTTCTTTTCAATCTCATAGAGACAGCTACAAATTAGCTACATATTGAAATGACAACAAATGAATTACATATTGAAATCTGATTGTACACTTTTAAAGTACATTAAACTATCGTTTGAAACTTTGTTTATATCTATTACCGTCTTAGTAATATTCACACAGAAATATAGAAACCAATTTTTTTCAAAAGGCAAATTTATCTCTTCAAATCGTAGTTCCGCACGAACAAAAACAGTTTTGTGTTACGGATGAGCTACTCTACTTTCACACAAAGGTTCAGAAATATTTTAATTTTCGGGTTACCTAACATCCCGTGTAAACTATGAACGGCAGGCACCGCGGCAATGCGGGCTTAGAACACCCTTGCCCCGTGAAGAGATTAGAACATTATATATAGAATTGTTACCCTTGTATTAGCATCACTTGCTTATCCTTTAAGTGAATGACATTAGGGAATGAGGAAAGCACTATATTCCTCAAAAATAAAAATAAGCTATTTTATTAAAGTAAGCATTCAACTAAAACAAGTGGAACACATAAGGATTAGATAATGTAAACCAGATTGTCAAATAATAGATTCAAAATAATGAACAATTTAATAGTAAAGGATATTAGCAATATTTTGTCGTCAATTTCTCATTTGGGAATGTGGACTATTACCTTAAGTCGTATGGTTAAGACATTAGCTCCTAGTTGGAAAAATATTCCTTGGTTCAGACTTGTATGCATTTATATAAATTACATATATGAGAGCGAGAGAGAGAGAGAGAGTAATAGTTTTTTTGTGTCAACATTTGTAGATCTAAGTTTTTAAACTAGAAAAAAAAATGTAAATAACTCCGCCTCCCAGAAATGAATAGAGAAACTACGAATCGGTGAGGGAAACATACTACAAATTATAACCTATCGAATTATTATCACTTCCGATCCTTGTTTACTCTAAATGTTTTTTAAAAGATTTCCCGTAAGGGAAATCAGCTATTGAGGTCATACTCATGATGCTATTTTCGAAATTTTTCTTCAAATGTCCATCGATCCTACCTAGAAAAAAGATCCGTTCAAAACTGTATATATATATATATATATATATATATATATATATATATATATATATATATATATATATTTGTCTGTTACCGCTCTATCCCACCGACACCGAGCTCGGTATTTATTCTCTTTTTGTATAAATATAGATAAAGTTCGTTAACGGCTGAACTCGGGCCAGCGGGAGCGGCGGGGAGAGGGGGGGGGGGGTTTCGAAAGATCTCCGTTACTATACGTCGGATCGAAAAATTGTATAGAATCAATCTTATTGCAAATTAAATTTACTATAAATATTTGTATATACATTTATTCTCTATCTTGAATATTAACCGAGATATTTGCATTTTTATTAAGTGTAACGGACGAGCTATGGTCGCTTCTATTCGTTCCCGCCTAAAGCTAGTTCGGCCGTTTCCGTAACTGTTCGGCACTCTTATGGAGATTTCTCTATTGTAGAACTTTACGCTGGAAATCTGCTTAGTTTACGCAGCCCATGCGAGACGGACTTTTTTTAAGTGTGAGTAGAGGGATGTAGAGGGAGTGAAAGACGGGAGTGAGAAAGAGAGAGGAGAAGGGGAAGAGTGAGGGGAGAGAGGAAGATGTAAATCTGCTAAAAGGCTATGATCTTTTTGAGCCACTATAAATGAAGGCTGTGATATTTAAACCACAATGGATGAATGAAACCAGACAGGAAAAATTCTGGATTTTATTTTATATGATACTGTACGAATTAGTAAGAAAAAAGGGAGAGGCATTGATAGCTCAGAATAGTAAAATTCTGGCTGATGAATGCAATAACTGATGAAAGATGGTGGGAGAGAGAGAGAGAGAGAGAGAGAGAGAGAGAGAGAGAGCTAATCAAATACTTAGTTTAACCTTCAACAAACTATTTAGAACATATTTTACGCATGACGCTTAAAAATAAGGCTAAACTAATTTTAGGTAAATATCTTTCAATTGCATACATGAACAATCAGTTAATCATAGAATAAATATGAATAAATGTAGTAATGAGGAGGCTCCAACTCCCAACACAAATTTAAAAAGGTTCAATTTCAAGTATGAGTGAAATACCTTCTCAAAATATACTGCGATTTGGCTAATATCTTCAAAGGAATATTGTAACTGCTAAAGAGCATATAGCGGAAGAAAGAGAAAAGCCCTCCTACTTTAATGAATTTACACACAAAAGGAGGTCAATTTTCATGTAACTCAGGTTATGTTTATATTAATCAGGTTCAGATAGAGCTTACATTGTAATGTGAATAAATTTTATTTGAAAAAACAAGTAAAAAAAAAGGAAAACAATTTATGAATGTTAATAGCTGGGAGCGGAGCTCATGAACTTCGAGTGTAGCGGCATTAATACGAGGTGGAGTATCCGGTGCGTTTCCTTCCTTCATTATTATAACAATAGGACATTAACATCTTATAGTACTTTTATTGCAGTGGGAAACTAAGTTGATCTTGCCAGCGATAACTCGGCCCTGATATAATGTAATGCTAATTGTGGCTGGATAAAGCGAAGAAACAGGGGCAGAACAATAGGGGCTACAGCCGGTAGTGTTTCTTCCTCATCCCACCACCTCCTCCTGGCTATTAGGGTCTTTCATCCACCCTTTAGAATGGAGGTATCTGCCTATGAGCTTAGGCCGAAGGGTTCAAATTGACAATTCTCAAATATAGTTCATGGCTGGGATAGGTTACTACCTACATTGGCATTGTAATAGGCGAATGTGTGTGTTTGTGTATGTATATATAAACACACACACACACACACACACATATATATATATATATATATATATATATATATATATATATATATATAGTGTTAAGTTTTATTACAAAATAACAAATAAAGTAATAAACTAAATAATTAAATAAGTAATAATTAAATAAGTAATAAACGTTGTTTATTAGAGTTCTTTTGGATTGCAAAATTAAACTCAAACAAGTTTCACAGTTTTTATCACTGCACAATTTATTAAACAATGCACTATACACTTAGTTAATTATTCTTAACTACTACTCACAGTATGCACTGATAGCTACACTGTTCTTGTTATTACATTGTCCAATAACTCCCTCGAGGTCACTGAAGTTCACAAGAAAAAAATACGGCACTGCACTAATCTTCGCCAAGTTAACGGTACTGCACTGTCTTAAACACGGCGCTATACTGTTCTTCAAAGAGTCACCGCACAACACTGTTCTTTACATGAAAACACTTTACCGCACTGCACTAAGTCGCACTGTTGCACTGATGATCACTTGAAGACAGCTGAGAACAAACTAAACTGTCGGGCGAGTTATACAAGCTTATATAGAGGTGCGGCAACATCAAAGGAAGATGCCTCAAACGTACTGGAGTCTTTAGTCTAGACACTACAGGCGCCAATAGTCCTCGGTCGGCTCCTTTAATCTCCTTCGTACTTCCCAAATACGTGACTATCTCTGTTTATTTTTTCATATATTTAATTTTCGCAAAACTATGAAATATAGATTGAAGGAGTCTAATGACTGGAAGAGACTGGCCCAAAATGAACATGGTTCAGAATAATCAGTATCCTCTCTGAAAGTGGGTGATATTAGAGGAAAAGAATATGGTGATGTTTTTTGAGCAAAGCCATGTTTAAGGAAGATGTAATTAACGGCAGCTCAATAAGTAGAGAGCACTCAATCTTGTGCAATGTCGGTAGAAAGCATTAATCCAGTGAGGCTCCCCCTCAAATATAATGTTAATCCTCGTGCTCATTACGAGCCTCTATTTATTTTGGCGGGGAGTGATGAAGACGAGATGAGAGTGGGCTGGGAGGTGCCAATATGAAGACAGCAGAGGATAGAAGGTAGCTAGGTAATGGCTGGTCATGAAGGGGATGGAGCGGGCCAGATCGGCCGAGGAGGCTTCCACGTTTGATTGCCATCACTAGATAGGAGGTGATGCATTACCCTAGAGGATTTTATTGGATTAGAGACTTTCCGTGGCAGAAAGGAGCCTCGGCTTTATTAAACGGGACAAGGATGAATTGGGGCCAGCGAGCAAGTACCTCGAGCAGATCCTTAGTGACCCCGGCTCCCTCAAAGCTACTCCCTTTCTTATCTTCCTCAACCGACAATATTTCAACAAAAGCGGAAAACGAGGCAGTGATCTGACAAGTTTTTTTTGAACGTGGCCGATTCGTGACTGTGGGATAATCAGAGACCTCAAAAAATAATAAGGGGGCAAAAGAATAATGCTAATATAATTATCTGGGGGTATGGGAAGAATATATAAATAAATAAATGTACAATTCAATATGAACGAAGTATACGAATTAACTTGCTCGTTGATATTGGACAGGCTGAGATGAGAATTAAAAGTCCGTAAACTAAGCAGATTTCCCACGTGACGTTTAACAATACATAAATCTACATACCGATAACACAACACCACCGTGAGTATTAAGTGAATGAATACAAACGATAATCCGAAATCTCCCGACGTAAAGCATCTGAAGAGTAAACAAATAGTTCTGCCAACTTCTTACCGGAACGAAAAACAATAACTGTAATATATCTGAATATAAAGTATTAATTTGATTGGAAACTATTTACTGTATCTAGTACTGTAATTTATAATGAATCACAATAATTTTTACTTCAATCAATCAAATTTTAGTAGTCCAAAAACTTAAGAACACCCCCCTTCTTAAGTCACCAGATCATATTTGCGTCTATCTTGTATAATAAATGTCTCCTGAAAACAATATTTGGTATTTAAGCTTCGTATATTGTGGTTTATTACATAAACGAGTATTGCTTAAGTAACCTGAGTAGAAGTAGGGGTTTCCTGAAGGTTGAAAAGTGAAAAATGCAAATATCTCGGTTAGTATTCAAGATAGAGAATACATGTATATAGAAATATTTATAGTACATTTTATTTGCTATAAGATTTATTCTATACATGTTTTCAATCCGACGTATAGTAACGGAAATATTTCGAGTTTTTAAAATTCTCCCCCTCTAAACCCTAGTCCGATTTCAGCTGTTAACGAACTTGATCTTTCTTTTTACATAAAACGACTAAATATCGAGTTTGGTAACGATTAAACAATAATTGCGACAGCTAGAGCGGTAACAGACATATATATATATATATATATATATATATATATATATATATATATATATATATATATATATATATATATATATAAATATATACTGTTTTGAACGGACCTCATTTTCGTCATCTACTAGGTAGGATCGATGGACATTTGAAGAAAAATTTTGAAAATCGCGTCTTGAGTACGACTTCAATAGCTTATTTCCCTTAAGGGACAAATTCAGTAATTGTTTTTCTTTCCAGTGTGACCCGTTTGTTTACATTTCTAACCTAACGCTTCCTTTCGGCAGGTTATTGAAATTGGATGAAACATTTCTTATTTCCGTTTGTATTTATTCACGGTGGTGTTGTGTTACCAGTATGTAGATTTATCTATTACTAAACTTCACGAGGGAAATCTGCTTAGTTTACGCAGCCCCTGCGTGACGGACTTTTTAAGTGTGATTTTGTTTTATATATATATATATATATATATATATATATATATATATATATATATATATATTTATGTATATAATACATATATATGTATTATATATGCATATAATTTATGAAAAATATTTGTAGCCAATAATCTAAGTGTATGAATATGTTTTTACCCACTGTATGTATCTCAATATATATATATATATATATATATATAGGCTATGGTAGTAAACATGAAACAGATATGTGGGAGGCTAACGAAGGGCTTGGGAATTAGTGGGACAGTATCGGGAGGATCTCTCGTAGCTCCGGCTTTATCCCGTTTATATAGCTTAATTGTGGAGGTAGATGAGCTGGAGGTAACTCTGTAACTAGTGGGGGGGGGGGGAGGCTGGTAAATAACTGATAGAGCGAATGGCAGTTTAACTAGGATATGTAGATCATTTAAAGTGGGCCGCTGTGGATTGGCTAGCCGCAGCCCCGGGCTCGCTTCCCCGTGTCCAACTCATTGCTCAACTCCACTCCAAATAACACCGTCACGCTACACGCAGCAACTTATCCGCATTATACCACTAACACTTACTCACTCATGTCTTTGAAAACTTGAACTATAAACGGGGAGAAGCTCACCCCAAACTCATTTGTATTTTTTTTATTTACCTTCAATTTCAACAGGAAAATAATTGTAAAAGTAAGAGTTGAATAAATCTCATTTCAAGAAGTTCAAGACATAATAACAGAGATCCGCTAACTTGTTAATAACAAAAAAATATTTCACAAAAATATGCCTCAGATCATCAAGTCAGATGAAATATGTGAGCTTAAATGAGTATTTTGGATGGGATCTTCGAAAAAAATCTTCAAATGTTCATCGATCGTGCATAGGAGATAACGAAAATGAAGTCCGTACATAATTATATATATATATATATATATATATATATATATATATATATAATTATAATTACTATTTGTTGGAAACAAGGGTGAACATTTGTTTTTAAAATATTTTTTAAATATAAACAGCATTGAAAAGTCAAATAATGTAACTATAAAATTAATTTATTTTTATCATTTAATATAATTTTTGTAAGTTGTATCGTACTGCTAACGTATTATAATTTCATAGTAAGTAAATAAGGTAAATGTATTTTCAGCAAATTACACTATAATTATTTCAGGCATGCATTTACAAAGTGCTTAGAATATACAATACCATTAGCACCGGTGACGCATGATATTGTACATTGTGAAACATTCTTCTATATAAAAATTTAAAATAAGATTATAATAAAACATTTGTGATTATGTTATGAAAAATTGATTTTGGATAACAAATAATAGCAACAGTAGTAATGTTTCCGTTACATAAGATCATAGAATTACAACTGGAGTCATAAATTAAACTTAAAACAAAGCAGTTTGCGTTATCTTCCAGCACTCTTCAGATATTTATACAAGTTAATGTTCCTCCGTTCAGGATGGCTATTACTTGATCCCTGCTGAGAGTAATTGGAGCAAATGCTGCAAGGCGGAACTGCCGGAGAATGGGACAAACAGCGAGGAAGTGATAGGTGTCTTCAGGTTCCTGGAGGTTACACAGTCACCAGTTGGCGGTGCCATGTCTAATCCATGGCTTTGTGTTCAAGTTGAGAGTTTCTGTCCTGGTTTTGGCTATTGCTCTCATATAGTGAAAATTATTTACCTTGGAATATTCTAATGCTTGGAAGTGAAATGAGAGTTCTTTGTATAAATCATGGAATTGTGCATCAGCAAGGTGATCAAATACTGACTTGACTGTATTTGAATTGTGATTTCTTTACAATTTTGTTCCTGTAGATACCTAGCTGATTCCCCTCCAAGGCTTTTTATTCTTCAACAACCGGAACTAAATCTAGAAAACTTTCTTTATTCAATTTATTAATTGGCAAATCTTTGCCTTTTTTCAGGAACTCACCAACTAGTGTGAATTTCGTCGGTATAAAAATCTTAAAGATAAAAGAGATAAAGATTCATAGTGAACCCCTTAAATAAAGTGAAAATATTACTCCAAATTGTCAATAAATTCATTAATCATGAGACCATGGGAAAATGTGAATATGTCATGAAACGTCGTATTCCAAGCTTAAATAACAAATATTGTTTTCATTGAACTTTTTCGGTGTATGTTACATGCAAATACGTAATGTAATAACGTCACCAATTAAGTTGATTGCGTTTTGTTTCGAAATGTTCATTTGATGTACCCTACTCGTAATTGTCAGTTTAAAAAAATGCCTATGCAACGCTCGGTAGAATAAACAAGAATTTAGACACACACGTGCGCGCGCAAGAGCAGACAGACCGAGGGAGAATGGCTCCAGAGTCCACTGGGCTGCGGATACACTAATATACGTTTATTTTTTATAAAAACGTAGCAAAAAAACCCAGAAAGCAAACAAAAAAAAAGGAAAGAAAAGGAAATCCGAGTATTTAAAAGTAAGGGAGGGGATGGTCACCTCGTTTCGTGGACAAGGAGACATTAAGGAGACTAAGAGAGGGCTGGCTCCTAGGAGGCGGTAAAAAATCTAAACAGAGGGACGTGTGCGAGGATTAGCGACGGCCCACTTTGCATTTAACGACTTGTTTTAAAATTCCTATCAGAGAGTAGGGCGTATTAGAGGGAGGAGCAGTCCGGCTCTAACGAACGTCCAGCTCCATGACTACCAAGTGGTCTAAGCACACTTTTCTAAATGCTTTAATCTCTCTTTCCTCGGCTCTATCTTAGAGGGCTAAGCGGAGATAATACCAGACTCACCGCTGATCCCTAAACTCTAGGCAATACGCTCTCCACTTCCCAATCACTAATAAGGTACAAGACTGTTTACTACGAAGGTATAGGATCAATTTTTATAAAATACAACAATTGTTAGATATGATAAAAGAAGAGATGTTAAGATGACACACTAAAAGCAAAATATATGTAGAATCCATGCTGGTACAACACACTTGTGATATCATCTCACCACATACTCCCTATGTCTATGTAAAATAAGGGAGATATATTAAATTTTCAAATTCCCTTCCTCTCTTACTTCCTCCCCTATTCCTTGTCCGATTTCAGCTAAGGGTGTTTAACATTAAAATTACGAGAAAGTTAATGGAATAACAATTGTAGAACGTCAATAGTTTGCCAATATTGGTTCTATAACATATTTCGATCCGTCTCATAATAACGGAGATATTATAACGTACCATACCAGACTCACCGCTGATCCCTACACTCCCGGCAATACGCTCTCCACTTCCCAATCACTAATAAGGTACAAGACTGTTTGCTAGGAAGGTATAGGACCAATTTTTATAAAATACAACAATTGTTAGATCTGATAAAAGAAGAGATGTTAAGATGACAGACTTTCGGCTTAACAAACTCACTAAAAGCAAAATATATGTAGAATCCATGCTGGTATAACACACTTGTGATATCATTTCACCATATATTCCCTATGTCTATGTAAAATAACGAAGAACTTTGAATTTTCGAATTCCCTCCCCCTCTAAACCCCTTTCCGATTTCTTTCTGATTTATAACATATTGTATATTCTATACATAAATTAGAAAGAAAATCTATGGAGTCTATTCTATGGAATATACTAAAAACAAATGTTCATCCTTGTTTCCAACTATATGCTTTTTGTAGTTATTGTTGTTTGTGAGTTTGAAGAGTGGATCAGTGTTAAATTACAAGCTTAGGATTAAAAAATATTTTTTCCCTCTTACGTGCCTCCATAAACTTTCTTTTTAATGTATAACATATTGTATATTCTATAAATAAATTAGAAAGAAAATCTATTGAGGCAATTATGTTTCAATGTTGACAGAAGGGAGGAAAGACCTTTATACTTGTATACAGAAACCCATCTGCATGCACTATGACTTGAGTCAAATAGTTTGGCTTTTAAAAGTAATTTTATTGAGGTTGGCAAAGAGCTGATGCTCCTCATAAGGGAAGAAAATTATTTTAGGACTATAAAATAAGGTAAAATTATATAAAACAATGGTAGCAAGTAGATGTTATGATATGCCACAATTTTCATAGTTAGTATAGTTTTATGCTGACAATGAATAATTATTTTAAAGGATTATCTGAAGATGGCCACAAATTTACTTACTATGAAATTATAATACGTTAGCAGCACAATACAACTTACAACAATTATATTAAATTATAACAATGAATAAATTTTAATACATTATTTAACTTCTCAATGCTGTTAATATTTAAAAAATATCCTAAAAACAAATGTTCATCCTTGTTTACAACTATATATGCTTGTTCTAGTTATTATTATTTGTGAGTTTGAAGAGTAAATCAGTGTTGAATTAAGAGCTCAGAGTTAAAAATATTTTTTCCCACTTACGTGCCTCCATAAATTTTCTTTTTAATTTATAACATATTGTATATTCTATAAATAAATTGGAAAGAAAGTTCATGGAGGCGATGATGTTTTAATGTTGAACGAAGAGAGACCTTTATACTTGTAAATACACTCCCGTCTGCATGCACTATGACATTAGTCAAACATTTTGGCTTTTAAGTAATTTTAGGTGAGATTTGAGGTTGACAAAAAGCTGATCATGCCCTTCATAAAGAAGAAAAGTATTTTAGGACTATAAAATAAGGTTAAATTTGTATAAAACAATGGTAGCAAGTAGATGTTATGATCCGTCACAATTTTCATAGAATTTATCACTTATAGGATCACTGATAATACCAGACTCACTGCTGATCCCTCCACTCTCAACAATATGCTCTCCACTTCCCAATCACTAATAAGCTACAAGGGTGTTTACTAGGAAGGTAAAGAATTAATGTTTATTAAATACAACAATTGTTAAATGTGGTAAAAGAAGTGATGTTAAGATGACAGACTTTCGGTCTTACAAACTCTCCAAAAGCAAAATATTTGTAGACTCCATGCAGACAATACAAGCAAGACGGATGTCGATGCAATTCAATTTCTTTAGCAAAGAAATAAATTGTGCTAATGATCAATAGTGTATCAAGGGGCTTCCTAAATTTAGCAGATTTCAAACGTGCTGGTATAACAAACTTGTGATATTATCTCACCACATATTCTCTATTTCTATGCAAAATAAGGGAGATATATTAAATTTTCAAATTCCCTCCCTCTCTAACTTCCTCCCCTATTCCTTGTCCGATTTCAACTAAGGGTGTTTAACATTAAAATTACGAGAAAGTTAATGGAATAACAGTTGTAGAACGTCAATAGTTTGCCAATATTGTTTCTATAACAAATTTCGCTCCGTCTCATAATAACGTAGATATTTTGTATTTTCGAATCCCCCTCCCTCTGAGACCCACACACCCCCGCCTATTCCTAATCCAATTTCTTTCATTAAAGAATATATTTGATGTTTGCTGAAAAGGTTAATAATGTAGTGTAGTATAATTCAAATAAACCTATTCAAGTCAAGAAATAAAATCTTAACTGGTGACGTTTTCACTCACCATATTTTCATATATCTCACAAAATAAAAGTCAATGAAAACAGTATTTAGTATTTAACCTTCAAATAAAGCTTAGCAGCTTCTTGTTAATATCACAATATATATTCTCTATTTTTAAATAAAAATTCGATGAGTAGAAGAGGGGGGTTAATGAAGACTGAAACAAGAAAGTGCTAATAACTGCCTTAATATTTAAGTGTCGAAAAAGGCATAGTACAATTGTAGGACAACAATAGTTTAACAAGATTGGTTTTATACGTATTCCGACTCATAATAACGAAGATATGTCGAATTTTCGAATACTCTTCCCTCTAACACCATGCCCCTATTCCTGGTCATGACAAGCCATTAACTAATATGATCTTTAGTGTTGAATGATTCAGTAAAATATCGAGTATAGTGTAGAACAAATAAACATTCTCGACTAAAAAAAAAGTCCGTCACGCAGGGGCTGCGCAAACTAAGCAGATTTCCCTCGTGAAG
Organism: Riptortus pedestris; assembly: GCA_019009955.1. Lineage (NCBI taxonomy): Eukaryota > Metazoa > Arthropoda > Insecta > Hemiptera > Alydidae > Riptortus > Riptortus pedestris. The sequence goes on from CM032233.1 coordinate 95,766,660, forward strand.
TTTAGTAATAGATAAATATACATACTGCTAACACAACAACACCGTGAATAAATACAAACGGAAATAAGAAATGTTTCATCAAATTTCAATAACCTGCCGACAGCAAGCGTTAGGTTAGGAATGTAAACAAACGGGTCGGTGGCCGCCTCACACCGGAAAGAAAAACAATTACTGTAATATATCTGAATATAACTTATTAATTTGATTGAAAACTATTTACTATAATTAGTACTGTTATTTATAATGAATCAGAATAATTTTTATCTCAATCAATCAAATTAGTCCAAAAACTTAAGAATGACCCAACTTCATATTTGCAATGTACTCGTATAGAATAATAGTCAGAGTATTAATGTGTATCACGTAACATGAGTAGAAGTGGCGGTTTGCTGAAAACTGAAAAATGCAAATATCTCGGTTAATATTCAAGATAAAGAATAAACGTATATAACAATATTTATAGTACATTTAATTAATAAGATTGGTTGCAATAAGATTGGTTATATACAATTTTCGTCGATCGATGCATAATAACGGAGATATTTGGAATTTTTCGAAAATCCCCCCTTTAAACCCCCCCCCCCTCCTCTGGTCCGATTTCAGCCATTAACGAACTTGATCTGTCTTTTTACATAAAACGGTTAAATATCGAGTTTCGTAACGAATAAACAAAAATTGCGACCGCTAGAGCGGTAACAGACAAATATATATATATATATATATATATATATATATATATATATAATTTTTAAAGTAAGTAAATTGACTGAAGGATTTCTCCTTACCGTTTGTATTTATTCACTTAACATTCTCGGTAGCGTTACCAGCATGTAGATTTGTCTATTGTAAACCTTCTCGTGGGAAATGTGCTTAGTTAACGCAACCCCTGCGTGACGGCCTTTTTTATTTATATACTGGCAAATCGTTTCCTTATTTCCGGAGCTCGCCAACTAGTGTGAATTTCATCGAATCGTCAAGTCATAAGGTAACGTATAAACATTCGCTATCAGTTGATCCTGAAGTCTATAATATAAATTGGTGAATTGTAAATGAAATTGACGACGTATTAATAGAGAATATTAAGATAACGAGTTAAATCCAAAAATACAGTGAAATATTACGCCAATATATCTATAAATTCATTTACGGTGTGATCCTACGCTCACCTCGTGTCAGCCTGTCGCTGGATAAAGTACAATTTTGAAATTAGCATGTGAGTAATACTGATACCTTAGTTTAGCAGTTTAATATTAGCAGTACTAATTCATTTTCCAAAAACACATAATTGCTCGTTGCTTGATCTTATGCCTACAGTCTACTTATTTATACTTTTAGAGGTCCTCCGTAAACTAAGCCAATTTCCCACGAACTGGAATATAATTCGCTGGTGATCTCAACTCACCATGTATTCTTTATTTCTCCCGTAGAAGTATATACAAACGGGAATCAAAATGTTAGTAGGACTTCAGATGTTTAGTGATTGAATGCTGAAACAAAAATAAATACAAATAGCTCCGTTAATCATCTCCAAGTCAGAGAAAACATATATAAAACAAAAGTTGTAGAAAATTCAAATTCCAACAATATTGGTTATATACAATTTTGCGATCCGGGTCATAATAATCAAGATATGTCGAATTTTTAATTATTCTTTCCTCTAACCTCAAAATTGCGCTGGAGCGGTAACATTCAAATACCTATAATTTTTAATACACACACACACACACACACACACACACACACACACACACACATATATATATATATATATATATATATATATATATATATATATATATATATATTAATTTTGAACAAACCTTATTTTCGTCATCTCTTAGGCAGGATCGTTGGACATTTGAAAAAACTTTTCGAAATCGCGTTATGTGAACACCTCAATAACTGATTTCTCTTCAGGTCCGTTAAAAGCTAAATAGATTTTCTTATTGTATCCCTCTTATTACTTGAATTAGGTATGAAATATCTAGATAGATTTAGTATAGAAAATATATATATCGCTTGCCCCCACTCTCTCAAATTCAGTAAATAATAAATTTGATGTTAATCGAGTTTTCATGATTCTAATATTTATTCCTAAAGCCTACTCTTAAAATTCCATTATAGAGCCTTATACTATTATATTATTTTATAAATCGCAGTATAGTTTAATGGGGAGTCGCTGATGTTGAATGACTGGCGCACTCAATTACCAGTCCAGGGGAGTAGGGTACAAGTTCAGGAATTATACACTACATTTTAGTTATTATTATTATTATTATTAATTAACGTCCACTTTTTGCAACTTAGGCTAATTGGGACGGGTTATCTACAGGTTACCACCCTTTTCTAGCCAGGGTGGGATTTTAGGATGTTATTTAATGAATTTCGTCACTAAATAATTTCCTTTGCCCAGGCAAGAATCGAACTCGCCACTCTAGGTTTACCATGTGAGATAAAGGTCAACGCTTTAACTCGCATGGCTAACCTGAGCCCCACATTTTAGTTAGTAGTCGCTGATACGGGTCTTGAAGGTCGCTCTTTTATCCAGTGCTCTGGTGACCTCTCAGCAACGTGAATCAGTTGATGATCTAGCCTTACAACGAAGAAAAAGTCCGTCACGCAGGGGCTGCGTAAACTAAGCAGATTTCCCACGTGAAGTTTTACAATAGAGAAATCTGCCTAATAACAACGGTAGTAGTAAGAAACCTCTTAACCTAAAACATTATTTAGGGCGTAATAACCCAGTAGTTTCTCGCCCCAAAAAACAGTTAACCTAACCTCTAAACCTATTCACGAGGGATGAATAGTTATAGAAACGGCCGCCAGAGCTCTCGGCGGAAAGACCGAACATAGCCTACTGGCGACCACACGCAGAATACAAATGCAAATATCTCGGTTAATATTCAAGATACACAATAAATGTATAGAACAATATGTATAGTAAATTTAATTTGCAATAAATTTAATTTGCAATAAATATTTAATTTGCAACCCACCCCGGGCTAGAAAAGGGTGGTAACCTGTAGATAACCCGTCCCGATTAGCCTAAGTTGCAAAAAGTGGACGTTAATAAATAATAATAATAATAATTTGCAATAAGATTTATTCTATACAATTTTTCGATCCGACGCATAATAACGGAGATATTTAGAATTTTCAAAAATCCCCCCCCTCTAACCCCCCCCCTCCTACTGGTCCGATTTCAGCCATTAACGAACTTGATCTTCCTTTTTACATAAAACGATTAAATTCCGGGTTTGGTAACGATCAAACAAAAATTGCGACCGCTAGAGCGTTAACAGACAAATATATATATATATATATATATATATATATATATATATATATATATAATTTTGAACGGACCTCATTTTCGTCATCTCCTGGGTAGGATCGATGGACATTTGAAGAAATTTTTCGAAACTCGCATCATGAGTACAACCTCAATAGCTGATTTCCCTTAAGGGAAATCTGCTAAAACGCGTCTCCCAAACAGAAAAGTAGACAAACTTAATCTCCCACCAAGTTGAGGCTTATATGTTAATTTTCATTATAACTTAATTGTTCAATCGATAGTCAAATTAATTAAATTAATCGATTTTACAAATTAATGTTCTCATTTTAAGAAAAGAAGAGAAACGACTCCTGAAGAGGGGGTTTATAGGTCAAATACGTGTAACACAATTTTGAAATAAGTATCCGTGGGGAAAAAAGAGTGGTCTGCCACTAAACTATGAAGAATATTTGATCCAGATTACTTTTATAGCAAACGGTCTATCTGTATAAAAATATATTGCTTTCAATGAATTTGTTTTTTATGCACTACAAGTTTCGTGTCTCTTCGGCACCTCTTCAGGGGCTTAAAATTTAGGTCCCACGGCTACCATGGCTTAATATTTATTAGTCTATGTATTTGTTTACACACCTAGCTACCGGTCTCTGATGCCGAAGATGTTTTGTACGTGTGCTAACTATTCCAATTTCATTTCTGGCACTCTGTTTCGGTAAGCTCTTTAAGGTGGCACAGGTTTCTCATCATTTATAAAGCTTGTCACCCTTTAATACATTTGCAAGTCAATAAATTAAACAACGTATGTTTTATATTTAGAGTTTTATAAAGGTTCTTAACTCAATTAATTTATTTTATATAATTATTAGTTTGATAGATTTTATAAAATGTATTCATGGAATTTGAATACTTTTATATTGAATGTATTATATAAGTGCAAACGCTATTTTATAATAAATAAAGAACTTAATTGACATAATATTAGTAAACTTTTTATAGAAAACAAAACTATTCCTAGGACGTATCATATTATGTTATGTTAACATATAATGGATTTTTTTTTTAATTTCAAGTACATTTCATCTCATATTATTTCATTTCATTACAACAGGTGTGGGTAACCGTTGTCATGTTGTGGGCCAAACTTTAGTGTGCAAATACGTTCGCGGGACGCTTTTAAAAATAGTTCTTTTTAAAGTAGTGTTCATAATTTTTAACGATACATTTGAGACATGAAATTATAACGACAACGTAATTATAATACAATCTATTAAAATAACAAAATGAAATGAAAAAAGTAGGTACAACATGGCACAATCAATGAGTTGGAATTTAGGAAACTAATTCATCGATGTTTGGATTAATTCCACTGATACAAAGACGAAAAGAATTTTCCAAATTATCGTCAGTCAGCCTTGTTCGATGTTTTGATTTATTAACTTCCATCAATGAAAAGAACTTTTCGCATTTATAAGTACTGCAAAACTCACAAATCACTCCTCATCTTCCTCATTTGGAGTTAGTAGTGTAATATTTTTTGTTTGATTGAGTTTTTCAAAATGTCTCGCTGGCCGGATCAAACCTTACGGCAGGCCGTGGTTTGCCCACATATGCATCACAACATAACTTATGTTCAACCAGCTCTCGATAAATGTGTTGGATTATAAGTAAATATCTTAAGAAATGCCTTCTTAAATACTAATATTCTCCATATATTAAGTAAGTGATAATTGAGAAAATATGACAAAAGAACATTCAATTAAATCTATACTAATATCCAAACTGGTGAAACTAGAAATTGAAAGAGCCGCTGAAGAAGAATTGATATACACAGTATTCGTTATTAAAAAGGGCTTGTAGAAATGTAAAATCTTCAATGAATGATGATATGTAAAAGGTAGGCCAAAGGTGATCTTAAAAGTTCCGACGATGAAAAATGTGATCAATCTTTATAACCAAGGCATATTGAAAAGTTGATATCGGACGCTGAGTAGGACCTGAAGCGTAAAAAGTTTATCTCTTGCACTTCCCGAAAGAAAAGGGCTAATCAAAGAGGTAGGTTTATCCACAACTGAATAATCTGATATTTGTCAGAAAGGTTTATAAAGTCAGTGGTTTAGGAACATATTAAAAGAATCAACTGCGAAACAATGTTTGAAAACGAGAAAGTACAGGCCATGTTTTCGTCAAATGTAAAACCCACAAAGATAGTTGAAAGTGATAAATAATTAATAAATAGAATTATTTAATAAAATATATTCATGGAATTTGAGATAATTTAATAACGAATGTATTATATAAGTATAAATACTATCAATAATATGTAAAGAACTTAATTGGCATGCTTTTAGTAAATGTTTTTAGAACAAAGATAGTTGACCTATCCTACTATGTTATGTTAACGATTAATGGAAATAAATACTTTTCATCTCAATTTATTTTTCCAGCAGAATATATTACAATTATTTTGGAAATGTATAGTAATTTACAAAATGCTTAATATACCAGTAGCACTACAAACTATAATATTCTTCTATATAAACATTTGAAATAAGATTTTTTATAAAAATATGTAATGAAATTTGTTATTAATATTAATAGATAAAAAGGACTGCAATATTAATAATGTTGTCATTAAAGATAAATAAAGTAATTGGAAAAGCTAATTGGATTTATATATTGAACTCTGAACAAAAGGAGTCTGCGATATCTCCCAATGGTCTTCAAATATTTATACAAGTTATGATAATCTCTTCCTGATGGTAATTACTTGACAACTGCAGGAAGGCGGAAGTCCCCGAGAATGGGACAAACAGCGAGAAAGCGATAGGTGTCTTCAGGTTTCTGGAGGTTCCACAGTCAGCAATTTGTGGAGTCATCCCTAATCCAAGGTTTCATATTCTAGCTGAAAGTTTTTATACTTTCTTTTGGTTCCGGTTTTTTTATTGATGTTTTTATGGAATAAATTAGCCTACAGTTCGCTTTCAATCATGTTATCTGTTTTAGTGGATTTTACATTTGACATAAACATCGCCAGTACAGTAAACGTACAACAAACACTCGACTCCAGAAAAATTCCTAATATGCACCGACTCGTTGAGTGCCCTATTGAGTATTAGTGATGTATTTGCAAACAATCCAATAGTACAAAAAAAATAGATAATTATATACAAATGCGACGAGAGTTAAAAAGGGTCGTCTACTTCATGTGGATCCCAAGCCACCTAGGAATAGTTTGGAAATGAATAAACAGATGTAGCAGCCAGAGAAGCCCGCCAACTCGACTCCATCACCCCAACAAAAATTACATCTACAGAGCTATATCAACCACTTAAAGAAGATATTGATTAAAACTGGCAACAAATGTGGAACGAAACCCAGAAAAATAAACTAAAAACTATTAAAACCTCCATCCGTCCATGGAAATATTCGACAAGAGCTAACAGAAGAGATGAAGTCTTAATAGGAACACACCCCGAATAGGGCACACAAGATTTACGCATGGTTATCTTATGACAAAAGATCAACCCCCGATGTGTGGGAAGCGTAACACAGACTTGACTATCTACTACATATTAATGGAATGCCGTACGTATACAAACGAATGCAATATTTGCAATAATATAGCATGGCTGTTGGAGATGACCCCAAAGAGCTAGATAAATTGTTTAATTTTGTGAAAATTACAAATTTGTATAAATAAATTTAAATTACAAATTTTTCGTATCCTCGTTCATATTGTAAAATTTTAAATGGCGATATGGATGAGCATATAATTACAATACAAATTTACAAAAATTACAATATTGACAATTTACATAAACACAGTTCACTCTCAAATGCAGGTACTTAACCAAAACGTTATAGATATTACAGGGCAATGATAGCCTAGTAGTTCTTCGCCCTAAAACCTTATGAAAAAAACAAAAACAAACATCGCCAGTACTTTCACGTTTTTAAGCATTTTTTCAGGGTGGCTCTTTTAATATGTCCCTAATCCACTGACTATACAAACTCTAGTTTTCAGATTATTCAGTTGTGAATAAACCTGCTCCTTTTACTAACCCCATTTCCTTCCGAAAGTCCAAGAGATGAACTTTCTAAACTTGAGGGGGTTCTCAGCGTCTAATAACATCTGTTCAATATGACTGTCGATCGTAAAGATTGATCACATTTTTCATAGTCAGAACCTTCGAGATCACCTTTGACTTGCCCTTTACGTGTCTTCATTCATTAAAGATTTTGTTTTTCTACTAGCCTGTTTTAATTATGTCTACTTTCGGTTCTTCTTCAGCGGCTCTTTCAATTTCTAGTTACGCCAGTTTGGATATTAGTATAAATTTAACTGAATGTTCCCTAGTCATATTGTTATTTTCTGAATTATCACTTACTTAATACTTGGAGGATATTAGTATTTAAAAAGGCATTTCTTAAAATATTTTCTTAACTCATTTATCAAGAGCTGGCTGCCGTAAAATGAAATGATATGAGATGAATGTATTTGAAATTAAATTAAATGTACTTATTTCCATTAACTGTTAACATAACATAATAGGATACGTCAAATATTTTTGTTTTCTAGAAAACTTTTACAAATATTATGTCCACTAATTTCTTTACATATTATTAGATTACATTTGTACATTCGTTATAAAATTAACTCAAATTCCATGAATACATTTTATAAAACTATCAATTAAAAAAATATATATATAATAAATAAATTTCGTTAACAATCATATATCACTCTAAATATATAACATACATTTTTTTATTTCATTGAAATGCAAATTTATTAAAGGTTGACAAGCTTTATAAATTATGGTAAACTTGTCACCTTAAAGCGATAATGTACCTGATCATAAATTATTTTTTGACCAATTTTTATGACAAATTTGTCGGAGTTATATTTAGTAATTGAACATTTTTGTAAGTATTCATCTTGTGTATAAAAACATCCTTTGGACATGAAGTAATTTTATTTATTGTTAAACAAAGAATATATATGTTAATAGATTTAACATATTCGGGAAAATCCTTAATGACTCCTGAAAATGATATGCTTTTTTCGAAATATTTATGATGTATCTCTTTTTATGATTGTGAATTATACTATTCTTGAAAAACCAGTTCACGTTTGGTTTTACAAAAAATATTGTTTGGTACATATATATTGAAGGAAAAGTCATTATTTTTGATTCCTTAAAATGAAGCCGACAGAGGTCTCGTTTTTCGGTTGAATATAAACCTTATATGAGTTGCCCCAATTCATAACGTTAACCGACTATGGTAATACCCATAGTACATTTGTAATGTAAATTGAGTTTCCATCGGAAGATATTTCTTAATACCTTTCAATAAGCAACAAAACAATTTTATTTTCTTATTTAATTCTTCAATATGACAGAACCAGTCTTGACTTTTGTCCACAGTCAATCCTAAAAACTTTGTAATGGAAACTGGTAAAATGTCCCAATTATTCATTGATATCACTCAAGAAGAATGTTAGAAATGTTTGCTGAAGTATGGTTGCTGTTGATGGGAAACAAACTGACCAAGAAACTTCTTATTGTTTCGTTATAAAATTTTTCGCAGAAGGCGAGAGCCAACAGAAGAGTCTAGCAGGAAGTCGGAAATATTGAGCACCAATATTTTTGCTGTAGTGGGCCGACACCCAGGCTGAACCCCTGCTGAAAAGGAATACCCGCCTCGTATAGGGTCTCCTAATCCCTCCATTCTTCGCTTCTGTAGCACAGCGTTCGAGGTTAAAAAAAGATTTCATAGGTGGAAGTGGATGCCGGGGGTAAGCTTGACAATAAATCTGTAGATATGAAAATGGTAGGAAAGAGGGAGAGAAAGGATCGTAATAACGGACAATATTTCACGAACGTGGCACAAGAAGACTACGTCCGCGGCCTCTATTTAGCATATCAATAAAAAATACAGCGAGGGAAACAATAGGGAATTATTGAGTGCTCCTTCACGAGGGCGTATTGTTTTTCAAATGAGGTTTAAGCTACGATTACCACAACAATAGCTAGCAAGGCAAAGGGACCGCAATACTTTTGTCATAATTATAACTGATGCTCTGGAAGGGTTCCTCAGTATTTTATTCAAATTCTTTTTTACCCAGTTTTGAATTGGCAAGGATCATGGCCTTTTCCTCTCCTACCCTGCCCTCTTCGTTACTATGTCCACTTCTTCCTTTTTCAATAGAACTTCCAAATCTCGAATTCTGCTCCCAACAGCCTCAAAATTATTTTAATTATTATTCCCTATATTTAGCGTCCCGAATATAAGTCTCACAGCTGACCTACAGAGGAGATGGCAGTTTGGTTTTAATGATTTTTTTTTCTAACAAACTTTACATACTTTTTCTATGTAATATAGTGCATTATTGTACATACTTTATATTTATATATTTCAACATAATTAGATTGGGATTTGGCTTTATTTGAGTTTGTGATAGTTGTCTTTACACAGATTATTATCTCAAGGCAATTATGTTTTACATATAATTTGAAACTAAAATATATTCCCTAAATTCTAGGCACCTAAGAAAAACCCCTAATCACGCCGGAGGGGCCTTTTTTTAAATTGGAATTAAGTCATTTTTTTACATAAACTAATAGCAATATTATTTATTTTCCCTAGAAACGTGAATTCATTGTCCATTCTGATAATTCAAGTTTTATAAATAAGTTATTTAAGCAAATCAATGACGAATATAAACAAGATTGGAGAGCGATGGCCGTGGGGATTCAAACAATGATGGCTTGTGATATTTATTAACACTGTTTATATCTTTATTTAAAGTTTGAAATTAGAAGTTTTGCCAAATATTAATTACACCCATAAAATAAACGCGTATGAGTAAATTATTAAAACATCTTAAGCCATGGTTTATTCATTTATTTAAGGACTCGTAGCAGTTTCTCTCCAAGAATGATTTAACTCTTCAAGATGGCTATAAAATTTTATGTGTTGTAAAATTTGTATTACTGGTGGTAATACTATAGTACAGTGGTAACCAACTAGAACCAAAAACCATCTTTATGCTGATTCAAATTCACTTATTAATACACACATTTTCTTCTGCTGAGTGACTAACAGGCTACGATTAGAAATCTTATCCGTTCCTCCATCCATACTAAGTATCTTTAGAAAATTGAATTCAGGAAATTTGTCTTTAATGATCGTTTTATGTAAAAAGAAGGACCAAGTTCGTTAATAGCTGAAATCGGACTAGAGGGAGGGTGGGTTTAGAGGGGTTTTCGAAAATTCGAAATATCTTCGTTACTATACGTCTTATCGAAAAAATGGATAGAACCAATCTTATTGCTAATTGAATGTACTATATTGTTATTGAGTATACATTTATTCTCTATCTTCGAGATTATCTGAGATATTTGCAATTTTCAGTTTTCAGCCTTCAGCAAACCCCCACTCCTACTCATGCAATATTAATAATAAGCTGTTATATCATGAACCACTTCATTCCAAGGTTAAATACCAAATATTGTTTTCATTGAACTTCTACTTTGTGAGATATTTGCAAACACGTTCTGTTGATCAACCCCCCTGACACCATCTTTAGTTCTTGGATTACTAAATTTTGAGTTACTGAGATAAAAGTTATTCTGATTCATTGTGGATTACAGTACTAGATATAGTAAATACTTTTTAATAAAATTAATATATTTTTTTCCCACCTCTGCCCCCGCTGTACCTTTGGGTTTCCCCATACCAGCGGTTTCCATTTAATAAGAGATATAAAATTTTGAATAAATAAATTGGGCCAGGTAACATAGCCTAGCTCACCGAGCACGGCTAAGCATAAACGTGCAAAAATTGGGAGATTTAGTTTAAGTCCGAAAAGTCCTAGGGGAACCCGCAGCTGCAACTCCTTTGAGTCGCAAAGATAAATAAAATGAATATGTTATATTTAGATTCAGCTCTTAGCGGTTGGCAGACCTGTTTGTTTACAATTCAGAAGTTTTCCGATGGGAGGTTATTAAAATTGACTGACAGATTTCTCATTAGCGTCGATATTTATTCACTTACTATTCACGGTGGTGTTACCAGTATGTAAATTTATCTATTGTAAAACTTCAAATGTGAAATCTGCTTAGTTTACCGCCCCTGCTCATGAGTGATGACCCTAATCCTTGAAGTGATTGGTAAATCTGAATCGGAGTTTGATGGGAGAGGATTGGAGGGCTAGGCTGGGAAATTACCTCGATCCAGGGAATAAAAAAGTTTCCCGGTGCGAGCTGGAGTAGAAGGAGAGAAGGAGAGCGGGGGGGGGGTTAAGGCGTAGAGAGGAGAGAGGAACTAAGACACACACGGCGAGGGTAGAAAAGGAGAGGGCGATTACAGCGTGGTTCAACTCGGGGCTTGAGTGTAATGAGGGGGCCTTTGTAGGTGGGGACCCGCATCCACTCAACCTCCACTCAGCCGACCATTTGAACCGACAATTCGACAAGTTCACGTCAAATGCGGGCCAATTTACTTCTAATTGCTCTATTACAATTTTCTGTAATTAATCCCCTGAGGGCCTTTCCGGACTTCCCTTTCGCCAGGATTTAACTTTTTAAACCGAGGAAATGCCGAACTCCTTTTTCTATTCAAGGCCTGAAGAATAATGCTTCGAGGATCCGTGATTGTTGCCTAATTGAGATATTCGACTCTTGGTTTAATTCTTCATTCTTTCAAAGAGGTTACATGTAGTATACAGATCTGTGCCATACAACCGACTGCCTCATATACCTCTCATTAATACAAGTCACGCGCTCAAACAAAAGTTTCTCAGTCACAAAAAAAAGCGTATATGTATACATATGGGTCGCAGGTGATAATCACTGGAGTCTTACGTCCCACACTAACATTCGGAACACACCTCTTTAGATTTCTTTTTCCATCCACTCTTCAGCAGCTTCAACAGTTTAAAATCTCTCCTCCTTGAAACATACTAAAACACCAGAACTACGTCAATTTCTCAACATACCAACAATCGTCTCTTTCGTAAGAGGACGCTACAATTAATTCTATGATGGCCTACAAAGTACCGACAACCGACTGTTCGACGACTTTCCACGACCGGTACGACCAGAGCGATGACAAGAATCGACACACCTTGCAACAAGAGTAGACTTACTGGAATTATAGACACACAAGAGGCGACACACCTACACACAGTCTTCTAAAATACAACCCAATAATTTTAAACAGTCACAAGTCTATATCTACTAACCCTTTCTCCTTTTGGACAACTCCTACTCTCCGACTATCTTCCGCTTTACCCTGCCTATCATTATCGACTGCGACCCTGCGTAGATCATCTTCAGCACGTCTCCTCAGACAACCACCACATAAAAACCGCCTTAAAATGATAATAAATAAATTACGGAAAAAGGCAATCCTCAGCCAACCATCCTTATCCTATTCTACATCACAGCCCGGTATGTATGTGTATAACCCATGTATATGCGTATGAGGTACTTGTTTTTATTTTCCATGCTTGCAAGTTTTTCTATAGCATAGTTTTCTTCGCATGCTCTTCTACGTATGATTTTTCTTTTGGTCTTTCTTTTTTAGTCAATTGCAGGGAAATAATAAAAACTTTTTTTTTTATCAGAACCTTACGTCTACCATTACCCTAAGTTTGCAGAAGGAGAAATAAAGTCCGTCACCCATGTGCTGCGTTATTCAGATTTCCCACGTATTTGCGTTTATCTGAAAAATTGAAAGTTCAATGAAAACATTTATTTGGTATTGAATTTTCAAATAAAGTATTTCATTATATAAAAGAGTCTTACTTATGTGACAAGAGTAGGAGTAGGGGGTTTACTGAGGGCTGAAAACTAAAAAATGCACAAGATCTATAGAACATTGCATTTTCAATTAGAGATTCTAATTTTTCGATACGACTAATAATAACTAAGATATTTCGAATTTTCAAAATTCTTCCCGTCTAACCCCCTCCCCCCAGTTTAGTTCAGCCGTTAACAAACTTGATCTTTTTTTTCAAAAAACAACCGTATATCAAGTTTGGTAACGGTATGGCAAAAATTTTGAAAATTCGAAATATCTTCGTTATTATGCGTCGGATCGAAAAATTGTATAGAATCAATCTTCTTGCGAATGTAATAATGTTGGTATGTGCATGTTTTCTCTGTATTGAATATTAACCGAAATATTTCCATATTATAGTTTTCGGCCATCAATAAACTCCCCACTCCTACTCTTGTCATATTAACAATAAGCTGTTATATAATTAACCGCTTTATTTGAAGCTATATACTAAATATGGTTCTCAATGAACTTTTACTATTTGATATAAATGCAAATACGTGACGCAAATGGGAAATCGGGAAATCTTCCTAGTTAACGCAGCCCCAGCGTGACGGAGATTTTAAAACTCCAACTCACTTCTGTTCTCGTATTACATCAGAATTGCATCACTGCTATCGCGAGTAAACTGAAGTGTATTTTATTCAATATTTTATGAAAACATGTCATTATCATTTGTGACATTTAACTCTTGTGGCTAATGAGCATTACTATTTATGTAGTTGAAACCTCCAATTAAAAGTTCTCAAACCAGACGTGCTTTCATTACCTAGCGCCCACAAAATCCTAAAAACCTTTTGAATATTAACAACTTGTTTAGTATGAGATGTAAGTTAAGCCTCTAGGAAATAAAATCTCTATTGAACTTCATGCAAGATTTTTTGTGACATTTTCGGTCGCTGGTTTTTTGGACAGGTCATATATGATATTTCTTATATCCAAAACTATTATTAGGATAGTTAAAACTTTTAACAGAATGAAATAAGAACATAATTTATAAAATTAATTATTAATTTGATCCTTGTTATACTAAGAACATTTTTTAAAGTTAAAACAAAAACTGTTTATTCAACAATTTCAAAACGGTTGTTTACATTCCATTCAAAAGTGGTTTAAACAAAGAGTATAATTTCTCTTCAATGCTTACCCACTAATCCTCATTAGAAACCCCATAATAAGATTTCGATTCGATTAGGTAAAATAGTTTGCAAAAACCAATTCAAACTTCTGCCAAAAACTTATTAGTTACCTTAAACTATAAATTATTTCTGAGTTGGTATTCTGGCAGGTGGAAGTGACTTCTAATGTAGGTGGGATGAAAAAATTAATGGCTACGCTTCCACTATAATAATTTATTGTAACAGCAAAGCGCTTTCGATGCTGTGCATCATCGTCAGTGCCCGAAGGTTTTCGATATTGACCTGACGGCTCTTGGAGCTAGACAGTCTTGCTTACATCCTACATACATTATAAATTGTTTGTTAGCTAAAGTTTTGGAAGTTAATAAAACAATAATTTGAATAAAAAAACGGAGGAAAGGCCTCAAAAAAAACTCAAAAAATTGATAGAGCCACTAAGCGAAAATCACTTACTGGTTTCAAAAAATATGGGAGTAGATCCAAAGAATTAAATGATGATATTTGAACAGGTCGGTGGATCCAGTCGAAATTAAATGGCATTGATTCACAATGTAATAAAAATAATATTTGTATTCGTTATTCTTTTGAATATTTGAGTAGAGATTTTTCTAATTATGTATAATGGTTTTGAATCATAATTTATGGCTAGTCGTATTTAGAGAATCGTGAGAAACTAAGAGGTTACCATGAAATAGGTAAGATAAAAGTATTCCCATATAAAAATACAAGGTTGCTTTTTTACTTCGGATTACCACTTCAAACACAAATTATTTTGACTAATTATTATTATTATTAATTATTTTTTACCCTAATGACAAATATCCATCTGCTTCAAAGATGAATCCCTTCGTCGAGCTTAAATATTGTACATTTTCAAGAAATATTGTCATATTCAAACACATTTTCCACATTCACATTTTCTAACGATATCATATAATTTCAGATAAAAAAGCTCATTAACATTATTTTAAATAACGTTATCATATAAATATCACAATGGTAATATATCCTGAACGTCTTTATGTATGTTACCTTAATAGTCACATACTTAATAGCGTAACATAATGATGTTTATGTGTTTAATTCAGTAACATTTTAAAATCAAATTAGCTAACAGTTGTCTTCAATTTATTGAAGTTATAATAAGCTTATTGTATGAATGACATATATATATGCATGTGCCCTGTAACCAAAGTTCTTAATTTTGTTTAAATATAGTACTTTTAAATATACAATAATCTGGTAATTTAACTAATAAATATATACTGATGTAGGTTAATACTGTCGGAGATGATGTTGATGGGTCTTCCAACAAAATATGCATTTTAAAATATTATTTTACTTAAATAATTTATAAACAATTGAACATAGTATTGTGATCATAAAGATTCAGTAGCAGTTATGGGCCATAAGCTGATTTGGCTAAGCTAGAGCGTTAACAGACATATATATGTGTGTTTATATATATATATATATATATATATATATATATATATATATATATATATATATATATATATATATAATTTTGAACGGACCTCATTCATTGTCATCTGGGTAGGATCGATGGACATTTCAAGACATTTTTCGAAAATCCCGTCAGAAGTACGACCTAATAGCTGATTTCCGTTAAGGGAAATCTGCTAAAAAAACTGTTTTAAAAGATAGATAAAGGAATCGATTTTCATTTTGGAAAATAAAAATTATATTAATGAGATATTAAAGATGTACATAAAATACTTCACAATCTTATAAACATTAAAAATGAAGTACAATATTTTGACTTTAAATCGAACTGATCAATTTTACTGCCGTTGATTCTAAGAATACATAGTATAAAATCCAAGAATTTAAAATAGTATATACAATAAATTAGTTTCATTAACAATCTTAATAGAACTCTAAATATGTACAATTTTTTTACAACTCAAAAAGATACATTACTTTACATGTTAACATGCAAATTTATTAAAGGATGGCAAGCTTTATAAATGATGAGAACTTTTCCTCACCTTATAGAGACAATGTACCTTATCACAAGTTATTTTAGACCTATATTTATGACAAATATTTAGTAGTTTTATTTAATAATTGAACATTTTTGAAAGTATTCATCTTATCTATAAAAACATCTGTCATTCATTAAGTTCTTTAATTTATTATTAAATAAAGAGTATTTTTTAATAGATTTGATACATTCGGAATAGAGTATAGGAGTTTTACTCCTAAAAATGATACACTTTTCTTGAAATATTTATGTTTGTGTTAGAGGGCATGAAGCATATTCTTATATCTTGTTTTATGATTATGTGTTATGCTATTTTAGCAAAACAAGTTCATGTTTTGTTTCACTATATTGTTTGGTACATATATATTCAAGGGGAATGTCATTATCTTTTTCTTAAAACTCCTTAAAAAGTGGACGACAGGAGTCTTTCAACTTTCTGTTGTATATAAACCGTATTGCTTTCTCTTGCAATAAAATATTAAATATGATTTTTGGAGTTCCTCAATACATAACACCCTAAGTCAACCGACTATGGAAATAGTTTCAATTGGGAGTTATTTTTTAACATATTTTAATAAGAAAAAAGCGATTTTAGCTACTTACTCGATTCTTCAATATGATTGAACCAGTCAAGGCGTTTGTTCACTGACAATTCTAAAAACTTTATCTTGGGGACTGGTAAGATGTCATGATTATTAATTGAGATCCTCCAATCTTATCTTTAAATGTTCTCTACACTGTTTATCAACAAAAAAAAACCTTTATGTCTTTAGTTTACATTTGAGTACTGAAAATATAATAATTTTGTATTACTTCTGCAGATTTTAAGCCGTTATAAAATAATTCAACAGTTTGTATGCCCCAAGAAGCAGACGGAAATGAGTAATTGACTGGGAAGAGCAAAATCTACACCATATTTTTTCTTGGTTGTTAATGCAGATTGAAAGTATTCCTTTCGCTGTACTTGAAATTAAATTTTGAATGTCAAAAATACCTTTGAGCATTAATATAATAATAATAATATTCTTATAAATTTTAATTTAATATTATTTAATTATTTCTTTTAGCAGTATGCAATTAGACAACGTGATAGTTTACAAAATTATCTTTTTTATTACTCACTTTAATAATGGGCCAGACTCAGGCTAAAATATGTATATATTAGCCAGTAAAATAAGTCTATCTAATAATATTATTCATTCAAAAGTGTTTGATTCAACCATAATAACAACGTTAACCTTAGAAACACAATTTATTGGAAAATATAGGCTTATGAACCATGTGTATTTTTCATGTCTCACAATTTTTTTGATGAAGTTAAAATGAGATTCGTTTTCCTGACTCGCCTTAGGCTGCGAGATTTACAGCATTTCCTCCCGGATCACGTAGGCCCCGCTGGCGGAATGAAGCCCCGTTTGAGGGAAAAGAACCTATAAACAAAATTTCCGATGATTTATGGCTAATATTGTGAGTGAGAGGTGAAATATGAGTTAGATATGTAGATAGAGGCGACAGTAAGAAGAGATTTATCAAGTTTCATATGTAAATCCAAGGAGCCAATTGTAGAAGGGCCAATAGGCACGCTGACGGCGAGAAATGACAGCCCCACGAATATATGTTCCCTTATATTTCAGTGTTAACACTTTACTTTGCTCCCTTTATACACTCAGCCATACATACTCCCGCTCCCTCGCCCCGTTCTGTATTTTTTTTCTCTTCGCATTTTTTTTTAAAACCCTCGAATCGACTGTCATTTCCCCTTCGCATCATTTTTCAAAACATTATTGAACGGGGTCGATTCATTTTTTATGAAGTCTGTTGAAAGGAGAAGGGTGGTTCCGAGCAGAAACAGGTGGGAGCTCAATTGACAGGCCCAATACATTAGTTGTCGATTCAAAGCTTCCCTTGACAAGCCCTCCCTCTTCCACCCGACCTATACGTCTTCATTTCCCACCCGGAATAAATAACCTCTCACACAACAAAGCGTGATGAACAAACAATGTAGTCAGACTTGTACAGACACCATTTTCAGCGTGCATCTTTCTGTCTAAACAAATTGGAAAAGTCCGTCCCGCAGGTGCTGAGTAAACTAAGCAAATTTCCCAACTCCTGGAATGCCACGCTGATCACATCATTCCAGATCCTATTCTCTAAATTTGTCATACGCCTATGTAAAGAGGACTTGAAATTTAGTCTGATCAAAAGTTTTGCATTGGCATTGTTTCTTTGAGTATAACTGGGAGTCAAATTAAGGCGGAAAACTAAGAAGTACAAATGTCTTGGTTCATCTCCGAATTACAGAAGAAAAAAAAAGTCCGTCACGCAGGGGCTGCGTAAACTAAGCGGATTTTCCGCGTGAAGTTTAACAACCGATAAATGTACATACCGGTAACACAACACCACCGTGAATATTAATTGAATAAATACAAATGATAATAAGAACCCTCCCGGCGGAAAGCATCTGAAATGTAAACAAACAGTTGTACCAACTTCTTACCGGAAAGAAAAACAATTACTGTGATATATCTGAATACAACGTTTTTATTTGATTGAAAACTATTTACTATATCTAGTACTGTAATTTATTATGAATCAGAATAAATTTTATCTCAATCAATCAAATTTTATTAGTCCAAGAATTTAAGACGGGGGCTCACAAGAACATATTTTCATGTATCTCGTATAATAACGGTCTCTGGATAACAATATTAGTATTTAAGGTTCAAATAATGCGGTTTATTATATAACAGAGTATTGTTTACGTAACACGAGTAGAAGTGGGGGTTTAATGAAGGCTGAAAACTGGAAAATGCAAATATCTCGGTTAATATTCAAGATAGGGAATAAATGCATATAACAATATTTGTAATACATTTAATTTGCAATATGATTTATTCTATACACTTTTTCCATCTGACTTATAGTAACGGATTATTTCGAATTTTCAACCACCCTTTCCCCTGTTCCGATGTCAGCCGTTAACGAACTTGATCTTTCTTTTTACATAAAACGATTAAATATCGAGTTTGGTAACGATCAAACAAAAATTGCAACCGCTAGCGCGATATATATATATATATATATATATATATATATATATATATATATATACATACAGTGTAGAACGGACCTCATTTTCGTCAACTACTTGGTAGGATCGATGGACATTTGAAGAAAAATTTCGAAAATGGCATCATGAGTACGACCTCAATAGCTGATTTTCCTTAAGGGAAATCTGCTAAAACTGAAGCTATAGTCGATCCCCAGTTGCTCTCTAATGCATTGAACCGGGAATAAGAGAAAGCAGGAGGCCCTCCTACCCCCGGTACTTGTACCTGTCATTTACTGCGAGTACTTCCGATGGAAAGTGGGTTCAAGGCTTTGCTCCCATGTACGGTCATCAATTATTGACGATTAACGCTGTCAACTTTGGGTGTGGGATATTGCTGTTCATTCCTTCTCCGTGGGTCAGGCATACTTTAAACATCAAAGCAACAAGGACTTCGGTAAATTTATAACAAAATACAAATACCCTATATTGGCTGCCAGGACAAGAGGACCTTGGTCTTAGTACGACAGCAGACTACCAGGCTAAACTAATTACTCAACAAACTCAATACACACAAACAAACTTATTATACGAAGACATAGTGAGACATATACGCTACCGAATCCTAAACAAATGACAATCAGAATGGATGGAAGTAAACAACCACCTCCGCAGTATCAAAAGTACTACTAAGGAGTGGCCATCGAGCCATAGGAGTACTAGAGGAGAGGGAGTAGTTCTTGCCAGACTCAGGATCGGCCACACACATGCACTTAATGACAAGGACTGATAACCCTATATGCAAATACTGCAATAAACACCTAACGATAGATCACGTACTGACAGACTGCATCCAACGAAAAAACCTTCACATACCCTACGATATGACAGAAATATTAACTGACAGCAGCCAATATATTCCACAAGTACTAACATATCTAAAAGATATAAACATTTACAAATACATATAGTATAAAATAGAATAGGTCTAGAGCATACTTAAAAAGATTTAAAAGGGATAGCTTTTATTATATTCATTTAGACAAAGGACGGATATGAGAAACACTCAGATATGTAAAGAATATTTTCCATGATATGAAAATAAAGTACAACCAAGGTGTACGTACATGAAGGAATAAATATATTATTCTAACTACCCCTTAACAATTAGAGATCTTGCCAATCACCATCGTTGTGGGGCACAAGCCAAATGAAAAAATTGAATACTCGAATAGAAAAGAAACGTATTTCCCAATATTTAAATAAAAAATTTAAAAATATTTAGACATTTTTTCGCTATTAGATTAAGTATTCTATGCTATTAAATCACTTTTGGTAGCTTCTAGCAACTCACTAAACTAAGTGTCATCCCCAATTAGTGTAATTAGCAAGACTGTAATGAATGGTTATAAACAATATTACAAAATAGCTTTATTATTTAGTGTAAATTTAAGAGAATTAATGACTTAATTAAAAGAAAAACTGTATATTTAAATATTTGTATTCAATATAAAAAAACTCTAAGCACTTTAATGAGGAAAATTTATTTTGCAACTGTTGGAATGTACATTACAATAAGAATTCCGGCAAATGAAAAGAAAAAAGTACCTTTAATTCCTAAAGGTCAGGTGGGGGAAAAGTAAGTGAGCTAAAAGGAAGCGATGGGGCAATATGTCAGAAGGAAGGGGTAGTCCCCCCACCTCATTTCGGTAATGTGATTTCCTTCCTGGAAAAGTGGGGAGAGGCTTTATTCGAGCTTCCCAGTCAAACGTGAAATTTAAATTCCCCCATCCGCCTGAGAGAGAAGAGGGAAGGCCGCCTGGGACGGAGGGCGATTAAAAATGGGTCGAAGGATGCATCGCTTTGATACATTGTTATGGCTCTATTTCTCAAACAAGATCCATAGGCTGCCCTCCCTCACCTCTTACTCGAATAATTGCTTTCAAGTAAGAATTCCCTAGAGAAGGAAGGGGAAGAAAAAAGAGGTACTTAATCATTTCAGACACCCTGATTTTAAGTGTATTTTCTTTCTACAGAATCAATAAATTCTAACAAAAACAATGCGCATAGAAAAAATATAATGGAACAATAATTTTCTTCAGCACTGACTCAACAACTTTTGAAGAGGCAAATTTAAAAATTCCGCAGTTATTTTTATTCACTTATTAGTCGTCCGTAAAAAATAGATTAACTACAAAACAATACTTAATAATATAGAAATAAAGACCTATATCGTTGATATTGTTGTTGTACGTACCCAGCAATTTTTTGACGAGGTGGGAATAGACAAGAAGGTTCTTCAAACCTTGGTCGAGGGTATCATTATCGATTCTTTAGGGATTAATTACCACCATATATTTTAATTTTAACCTTGACCAGTGATCTTATTATACATCGACGGATCATGTTATTCTAATAATAGAGTTTTTAATTTATATCTAGTGACATACACCTTTTAGGTTGCTGACTGTGTTAAAATATTTTAGTTATGTATTGTTTAAGCAGATTTCCCTTAAGGGGCATCAACTATTGAGGTCGTACTCATGACTCGATTTTCAAAAATTGTCTTCAAATGCCCATCGATCCTATCCAGGAGATGACGAAAATGAGTTATCTATATATATGTTACTGTAAAACCCCGGAGTGTGGTAAATCTTGGGATTTACAAGAAGCGTTGGTAAATGTCCGATTTTATCTTTCAAATCGGACTTTAGCCAGTAAATCTTAGGATTTCCCAAGAGGCTCGGTAAAAGCTAGAATTATCTCAATCACGATGCCAATTATTGGTATAAATGAACTTACATAATTAAATAGAATCTGGATTTACGTTCGTCGTCGCGTCGTCTATTCATACTCGTGAGTGTATCTGTCTGTTGGCTTCTTCGGTTTAAGTAGTTGCAATGGTCTGAATAACGCGTCTGAGCTGGTGTTGAACTGCTCGTTGATTATGTCTCCGTTGAATGTTCGTTGTTTGTAAATCTCCATACTCTCTAGTATGTCCAATCTTCGTCCTTTTGTTTGCTTGCGTAGAAATTTCATACTGTCGGATATATTTGTAGGGTTGTGGCAGTGATCGTTCAAGTGGTTGGTGAAGTTAGGGTCTAGGGGCGTATGTGTTCGGTGTATCGCGTTTTCAGTCTCCTCCCAGTTTGTCCACTGTTGTTGCAACTGCACGTGATTTTATATACTCAGTTCATATTGAAATATATATATATATATATATATATATATATATATATATATATATACTTGTGTTTTACCACTTAAGCATTAGAAATTTGTTATCGTTATAAAACTCGATGTATAAGCGTTTCATGTAAAACTAAAGATCAAGTTCGTTAACTACAGAAATAGAACGGGAAGGGGGGGGGGGAATTTAGAGAGGGGGCCAATCGAAAATTCAAAAATATCTGCGTGACTATGAGTCGGATCGAAAAATTATATATAACCTATTTTGGACATTTTATTTACTATAAATGTTGTTCTACATATTTTTTCGCTATCTTGAGTACTAACTGAGCATTTTGTTTTAATTTTCAGAGTTTAGTAAACCCTCACTTTTAGTCATCGCACTTTAACAATAGGCAAATATATTGAAATAGTAATAAGTCGTTACTATTTCTAGCTCAAAGGCATAATATTGTATTCAACCTATCTTTACTAGACGAGATATAAAACGTTGGATCTTTACAGTGAGATGAGATCAGTAGTGTGTCATGCAGCACCTGGGAAATTTGCTTAGTTGTTGCAGTCCCTAGTTTTTAATTACCTCGCCAATGTTTGGCCCCCGTTGAGAGGGTAGATCTGCTGTGAGTGTAGCTGAGGCTACAGGGGATTGAGTTAGGACTATAGTGTGCGGTTGGTAGGCGCGCTGCTTATGCTAAGATAATGTCCCGCTCAAAGTTGTTGACGTACGGTCCTTCCTCTAGTTTCCTCTAATATTGCCAATTCCTCCGACTGCCCCAGCTTCTGGGCTTCTTGAATTATTGACGGCCGTTTCAAATAGTCTTTCATTTGTTTGGGGCCTCGAGTCCTCTAACAGCCAGCCATTTAGCAACCCTACACACAATACGAAACCGAGGCGCTCTTACTGGAAACCAGTTTAAACTTGAACACCACCCCACTTTGTTCTTCTTTCAGGGTGTGGTCTGGCGAGTTTAGTAAATACTAAGGTTGATGCGTCTATAGTAAAAATGTCCGTCACGCAGGGGCTGCGTTAACTAAGCAGATTTCCCACGTGCTACGTATTTGCATTTATCTAAAAACTTAAAAGTACAATGAGAACAATACTTGGCATTTAAGCTTCAAATAAAGTGATTCATAACATAACATAAAATTGTTAATTTGAGATGAGTAGGAGTGGGGGTTGACTGATGGCCAAAACCAAAAAACATGCAAACATTTCGGTTAATAATCACGATAATGATTTCCCACGTATTTGCATTTATCTTAAAAAGTAAAAGTTCAATGAGAACAATATTTTGTATTTGAGTTTCAAAAATATTTCATTGTATAGCAGAGTATTGTTTACATGACATGAGTAGGAGTGGGAGTTTGTTGAAGGCTGAAAACTAAAAAATGCAAATATCTCAGTGAATATTGAAGTTAGAGAATAAATGTATATAACAGCATTTATAGAACGTTACATTTGCAAAAACATTGGCTATGTACACGTTATCGATCAGACTCATAATAACGGAGATATTTCGAAATTTCAAAATTCCCCCTCTAAATCCCCATCTTTCTCGTCCGTTTTCAGCCGTTAACGAACTTGATCTTTCTTTTCACACAAAACGATTATATATCAAGTTTGGTAAGGATAAGACAAACATTGCGACCGCTAGAGTGGTAATATATATATATATATATATATATATATATATATATATATATATGGTCCTGTTTATTGGAGTTTTGGTCAGTGTTGGTGAAACCACACTGTTGTTGGTGGTTTGGTGGTGTTAGTTTATTCCAATATTTCGAGAATATTTATTTTTTCTTCTTCAGGGAAAGACTTAAGATGATTAAAAGCTATTGTACGTAACTGTTGTACTTCTGGTTACATTAGGAGTACCCCTAATGTAACTAAGTACTCCTAATGTACCCAGAAGTATTGTACTCTGTGTGTGTAAATAATTCCTCATTTTCGTCATCTACTAGGTAGGAACGATGGACTTTTGAAAATTTCACAATTTAGAGAAATCTGCTAAAAATGAGAACCGCCCAAAATTATACACACACACAAACACACACACAGATATATATATATAACTCGATATATAAGTGATTCATGTAAAACTGAAGATCAAGTTTGTTAACGGGTGAAATTGAACCGGAGGAAGCAGACTTAAAATGATAATTCAAAATATATCCGTTATTAAAAGTCGGATGGGAAAAAAAAAAAAATCTTGTTGCACATTTAATTTTCTATGAATGTTGTACTATAATAATTCTACAATTGTACACAATCTTGAGTATTAACCGATATTTTTTCATGTTTTAATGTTCAAACTACAATAAAGCTTCAGTCATTGCACTACAAGAATATGCGATTATAACCTGAAACATCTTATTCCAAGCTTAATTACCAAATATAGTTTTGACCGGGCAATTATGAGATAAGGTACAATCAAATACGTCGTGTGAAAGATTTTACGTTTTTTACTCGAAAATGTTAATTTTATCTATACCATATTCGATATTTAACCGTTTGATTCAATACTAAAGATCATAATCGTTAATGTTTGAAATCGGACAAGAAACGGGGTGGGGGTGGTTAGGAGGGAACTCGAAAATTCTATATTTTAATATTTCAATTCTACAAATGAATTTTTTGAAGTTTCTTTTTCCGGGCGGACATTTAAAATATGTAAATGTCGAGACCTGTATTTACCCACCATTAGGATTAAATATGGGATTGTTTTGAAATTAAGTCGAAATTAGGAGATTATATATAAACCAAATTACATACGTATGGTATTCCTGAGTATGGCTAATGAGAAAAATACAGGAGAGTTGTAATGTGTGTGGATTAAGCCAAGGAGATTAGGAGCCAGCCCACTCAACCTCTTTCTTCTAGACCCTCATCAATGTTCGTTCATCAAATCCTCAATCTAAACTTAACATATTTATTTGTGGTTGGGTGTGTGTTGTGTTTGTGTGTGAGTACGTTTGAGGAAATACTACATAATAAGCAATGAATATCAAAAAAATAAGCAAACCTCCCATCTTCCGTATGTACAAAGCAATCAAATGTTCAATAACATTAATTAAATATTGTTGTTATCTATATTTAAAATTATCCTAAATTTCTTTGAAACTAAAAGATTAAGAAGTATATATTAATAATTATTTTAAAATGTAAAATTTGTATAGACAATAATGCCAAAATGTAGTACAAAATAGAAAAGAGGACCAGGGTTCCTTGCTATTTTATTTAAAATTGTTTCCCCAATCTCCGCTAAACTGCTCACCTTATTATATAATACATAATAGTTCTTAATTTATGTTCTAAATCGTTGTCCAATAATACAATGAACTTAATTTTATAATATCAGATACATACAGTAATAGTTAGTTACATGGGTTCCCCTTCTCTAATTCCGCCTTGTCTGTTTTAGCCTTAATGTCTTTAGTTTTACATTATGTGTGTTAACAAACAAATAAAAAAAATGCGTGTGTGTGCATGTGGAGACTGAGAGAGACAAGCCAGTGAAAGAGTAGAAAAAGACAGAAAGAGAGAGAGAGAAATTTGAACGGGTCATTTTTGTCATTTATGAAGTAGGTCGATGGAAATTTAAAGAAATTTTTCTGAAATAGCGTCAAGAGTAAACCTCAATAGATTATTTCTCTGAAGGGAAGTGCGCTAATATAGCCATGTAGGAAATCTGCGTGGCTAAGTCAAGATCTGCATGACGTATTTTTCTTACTATCCTTGATTTGATTTGATTGATTTAATAACCTAATACATTTAGGACTAATAAATAGTCCTCTCTTATAAAGCACAGGAAAAAATAAACTATTATTTACATACTCAGAGTCAAGGATACATAATAATTAGGAGAGGGAGAGGGAGGGAGAGAGAGAGAGAGAGAGAGAGAGAGAGAGAGAGAGAGAGAGAGAGAGAGAGAGAGAGAGAGAGAGAGAGAGAGAGAGAGAGAGAGAGAGAGAGAGAGAGAGAGAGAGAGAGAGAGAGAGAGAGATAGAGAGAGAGACAGAGAGAGGAGAGAGAGAGAGAGAGAGAGAGAGAGGAGAGAGAGTAGAGAGAGAGAGGAGAGAGAGAGAGAGAAGAGAGAGAGAGAGAGGGGAGAGAGAGAGAGAGAAGGAGAGGAGAGAGAGGAGTGAGAGAGAGGAGAGAGAGAGAGAGAGAGAGAGAGAGAGAGAGAGAGAGAGAGAGAGAGAGAGAGAGAGAAGAGAGAGAGAGTAGAGAGAAGAGAGAGAGAGGAGAGAGAGAGGGAGAGAGAGAGAAGAGAGAGAATCAGGAGAGAGAGAGAGAGAGAGAGAGAGAGAGAGAGAGAGAGAGAGAGAGAGAAGAGAGAGAGAGAGAGAGAGAGAGAAGAAGAGAGAAAGAGAGATTAGAGACAGAATGCGTTAGGCTGAGCACTTATTGCCTCCTACTGCTGGCCACCATATTATCCCTCATCCCCTCCTTTCTTATCATATATCCCTGTCTTCATATCCCCCGCTCAAACAGGATTTATCGATATAGCTTCCTTCCCTATAGAAATGTCAGCCTCTTTCCTACTCTTCACATAACGGGATTAAGACGAGAGAAGATGATTTGCCTGGCAAATGCTCAAGTACGCCTTTCCCATATAAACCACTATTTTCGAAGCTAAAAAATAAAAATGACTGAATCTGTTAAGAATTAATTAAAGTATTGCATTGCCTAATTTCTGTTTCGTTCGTCTTACATCTCTGTTTTACACCCTTATACCTCTTTAAAGGCTGAAGAACTATAATCGCTGATCAGCCGCCAGCAAACCTTGAACAGTGCATGCAGCCGATTCTCTCATCCTACAGATTTATGTGTCACGTCCCCATCCTGCTGGTAAGGTAAAGAAATGGTTGTAAGCAAGGTGATGGCCAAATGAACATTACTCACTGGTCATTTTGTCCTACACCGTTGGAAAGGTAATTAAATTTTACAACTTTTGTGAGATTCAGCAGTTTGTAGGATCCTTTTTCGGAAGATTTGTGATCCTCGAAACATTGTCGCTAAGTAGACTTTTTTTTAAACTTCTATTTTTTGATCTGTAATTACGGTGTGAAAAAGTTACTTGTGAGCATCGAACGTGCATAAGCCTTAAAGTAAATTTAATGCTGATTTCAAATATGTAATGTAAAGTTGAAAAAAAAAGTGTAAAAGTAGAGAAAATTGGGGGTTTCCTACAAAAAACATGATTTTCTCGAAATAACTTTTAGAACGACATATGTCCGGAACGGAATGAGATAGAAACCCGTGGTTGGCGGCGTTTAACTAAATTTTTGGTGTATTTTTACCGTTTTAAGAATTGTCAACTACTTGCGAAACACCCTGTATGTGTGTATGTATATATATATATATATATATATATATATATATATATATATATATATATATATCTGTTAACCCTATCTTGGTCGCAATTTTGGTTTGATCGATACGAAACTCGATATTTAAACGTTTGTTTTCTACACAACCAAAGATCAAGCACGTTAAAGGCTGAAATAGAACCAGGGGAAGACCGGTTTAGAGCGAAGAATTTCGAAAATTAAAAATATTTCCGCTATAATTATTACATTCATTGTACTTTTACTATGTGCGATATAATTTAATATGTTCGGAGCGACTTCACCAGTTAAGATTTTACATTGTTGAATACATCATTTATTTTTGGGTGTACCATACACGATATTTTACCGTCTCATGTAAAACTAAAGATTATATTTGATAATGGCTGAAATGGGAGAGGGTTAGAAAACACCAAATTTCTATCTCATTGGAAATTCAATTTCCTATAAATGGTGTTGTAGTTATTTTATCTCGAACATTAACTGGGGATATTTGCATTTTTTTTAGTATTCAGTCGTTAGTAAACCCCCACTTTTCTCACTTTGAGTTAGAGAGACAGTAACCATATCATATAGAACTTGTTTTTCGATTCCTCTTAACATAAACTTCGACCTAAGCAAGAAAGGAAGAATAGATTATGAGTTTGGATCATAAGCGCGGCATATACCATCTCATGGGTAATGTGTTCACCCACCACCTGCTTGACGGACCTCCACCCTAATGTTAGCATGTAAATGACCTGATTTCACCTCAAGAACTCGTTTAGTTCAGCTCTTCGTCTACATAAGATTCCCCTCTTTCCTATCCCTCATTGCAAATCAACCCCGATTTCTTGAGTTCTGAAACTTTAAAGAAATGCCTACTAAGCATAAATAAGAAAAACAATTTTAATTAGTGATATCACATTTGTTTTACAGGCATGAAGCTTAACATTTGATTTGAAAATCCCATCTTTTAACATAATTTCAATGAGCTTCATCATATTGAACAAACCACAATTATTTGTTAAATCACTATTTTGTGTGCAGAATCTAACTGGAAGGGGTCCTGTTGAGACTTCGAATGGATCATATCTTCTTCAAGCGCTAGGTTATTGAAAAAAAATTGACGACATTTAAAGAGTGCAACGTGACATAAACAATAAAACATACGCTGACTGAATGCAGATAGTCCATTTTACCCTTTTTGACATCAATGAAGTATTGACAGAAGGAAGTTTGCTGTTCACAGTTCTTTTGTCCGTTCAAACCACCGTAACACGAAAGATTAATATAACTAACAGAATTTTCATATACATGTATTTTTTGTATATACCATATATCTCCTTGGCTCAGGATAAACATGGGTCTTAAGTCATTGATCTTGCACTTGGTAAACCTAGAGTCGTAGCTATTTATTAAGTGACGAACTCTAAATAACATCTTTAGTCCCACCCTGGCTAGAAAAGTTGATAGCCTATAGATAACCCGTCCCAATTAGCTTTACTAGCACAAAGTGGACGTTAATAAATAACAAATGTTATATACGAAATTGTAATTTGATTTGATGATGCTTAAAAAAAAGATACTTTATACCATGTATTATCATTAAAGATGGATCATGGAAAATAAACTCCTATACTGCAGGGGTACTGCAGTATAGAATACCTTAACAAAGAAAAAAAAATGCATCATATACCTCCAGTTTTTTTTTCATGTTTCTTTATGAGTTCCTCTTTTATTTATAATATCGTTATATAGTTCGTATATTATTAGTTTATTAGGTTTGAAGTTAATGAAATACAATAAGGGTCCCAGATGTAAGTAAATGAGCTAGTCTTGGCATACCTAGATGTTGTGGGTTCGATTCAAGCAAAGGCAATAGTAATTCCTTTATTCGTCCATCGTTCTTTACCCTTCAACAAAGAAATAAATATGTTGATAATAGACATAGGTTTGATAATGTTTAGAAAATGAATAGGATACACGAATTACTACAAAGTGGTGATAAATTATCATCTTAATAATCTAAAACAGGAGTCTCTGACCAGTTCTACTTCTCTTGTTGAACTGGAAATAACATAAAAAGGACAGGGTATAGCCCCACTTTTGAACTATTGAAATATTTTTAATTAGACAAATGTAGACTTTTGAAATACGTTTAAGGCTTTATTGTGGATTTTGCCGCCTTGTTCGCCATAATAGGCATGCATGGGCAGGGTAATGTTACAACTGGCTTACTGTTTGACTTAAGTGATCAAGATCAAAGAGGAGAGAAAATTTTACATCTCGGTGTTGAGTTCCGTTTTCCTGCTGTTCCTCAGTGAAGTGAACTGTGATTTTTAAAATAAAATTAATAATTAAACAAAAATAAACTTAGAATACTTAATAACTTACAGGTGTGACTACTAGTGAGGTAGGCATCATTAGGCTTAAGGAGAGGAATAGCATGTGCTAACTGGGTGGGACGCGTAGTATTGGGTGATGGCTAGTGTTCCAGTGTTATTTGCGACGTTTTATGTCGCGAGAGAGCGAGAGCCGTTTTGGAAGCAGCGAAGCGGCATGGAATAATAAGGAGCTTATTAATTTCGTCTTAAGGAAGGAGGGGCCTTGGAATTGGTGTGTTTTGCATAGTAACTGGCCTCTGGCTCAGATAACCCGGGAGCGGAAGTAGCTAATCCTACCCCACCCCCTTTACCCGATTTATAAATTATCTGGAATTTTAATTGTTATAATTTCTCGTGGGAGGTGTTACCCTTCTGTCATAAAAGCGGATTGGGAGGGAGGCTATGTATACCCTCCGCTTCCATAGGGGAAAATTACACTCCGGAATCCGACAAGGAGCTCAAACGGATTAGAAATTGCAATTTAATCCTAGGACTGGGTGATGCTCTCTCCTTCCTCTCCGAAGGCTATACTTAGTTGCTCAGTACTTTATCCCCCTCCACGCATTCTCTGCACGTTTCCAAATTCAACAGTTAAATGCACAAGGATGGAATCTAATCTCCAAAAAGCTATCAAGGATTACTGTAATGAATTGCGATTTTGAAACTTACATGAGCCTCTCTCCGATTTAGCTCCCTTCTTATAAAGTCCAATTCCCAGTGGCTGTAACATCTTATATTCAAATGGAGAAATACTTGTGTAGCATGCCGATTAATATTTATTTGCGCTGGAATGTCAACAAAATTCATTCAAATCGCATTATGTAGTTTATATCTTTATAATTATCATTATGATCTAAAAGCCTTAGCCTTGTTGTTGCAACCATTGGGTTCTTTCGTGTTGCTGCTGTCACTATACCCATTTTACGATACACACCGAAATCCATAAAAAATAATGTCTTTAAATATCCCTCTCCCTTATGACCAATAACATCACATTCAAACATATTGTAATAAAATCGTTGTGCCTTATGACATTCCCAAGAAGATTCACCCTTCTTTTTTCGATGATATTTGTACGTGCCTTAGATTTACTTTCACTTACCTTATTTAGAAGTTCCACGTTGGTTTTTTTTAGTCCAACTTGTTCTGGTGCTTCTGCGTCAAATCCATATTTCCATCGTTTCCGGTCTATTATATCCTCTTTCTGAAAGGGGAAGCTTCCAGCTTTTGTTCCCGTAAAGTAGTACACTCCAAACAAAAGCTGAGCAATCATTTTTTCCCTATCCATACTCATATGCTTATTGGTTAAAATCCTCCTTTTGCTTTGGAAGGCTTGTTCAGCAAGTGCTATTCTTATATCAATTTCAGCTCTACTATCTTCAGTGAAGTTGATTCCTACATGCAACAAAACTCCTTCACTTTTGCAAATATAATGTTTCCAATTCTAATATTTATATTTTCCTAGGCTGTCCTGTTCTGCCAAAACATTAGCAGACCTAATTTCAACTGATATTTATGTGCCACAAAATTAAAATGTAATTATGAAACATTTGATGATATTTTCTACAATTAGGGATCGGTGTCCCTGAAAAAGGTATGTACTATAAAATTATTTCAACCTCAGGATAGGTTTTTCTATTTGATTTTAAATTTTGAATTACTTGATTCGCGTCAGTATAATAAACATGTCTAACACAAGCACAAAATTAACCCAAGTTTGAATTTTAAATAGTTATTTAAATATATATTGAGGATTTGAAGAATGAATGCCCAATAGCTGGAGAATTGTCTTTTTTTTCTTTTCTTTTTTTGTATTTTTTATCTACTTCCAGCCCTTATTATTCCGGTTAGCAGCAAAGTGGACGTCAATAAATAAAAAACACACGCTTCCACTTTTTTCACGTTCTTTATGAGTTTCTCAGTTGTTAATAATATTATTATATAGTTCGTATATTATTAGTTAATATGGTTTTGAAGTCACTGAAATATAATAAGCGGCTCAGATTAGATATACGAGTGAAAGCGTGAGCCTTGGCAAATCTAGAGTTGCGGGTAAGATTCAAGCAAGGGCCATAGGAATTTCTTTATTCAACAAGCCTTTCTTTAACCTTCAAAAAAGAAATAAGTATGTTGAGAATAGACATAAGTTTGACGATGGCACACATATTTAGAATGAACAGGATATATGTTTTACCATAAATCTATAAAGTGGTAGTCAACCATCACCTAATTAATCACCAGTTCTACTTCTCTTGTTAAATTGGAAATTATAGAAAAAGTTTATACACTTATACTATAGTAGTAATTTAGGAACCTTTACTCTTCGTATTTGAAATTTTGCCGATGGCGACTGTATACCACTGATGCCGTAAATTCGAACTGTTTTATGTAATTGATAAATTAAAAATGTCAAATTAAATAATTGATTCCTTTGTTACTGTTATTACAAAAAAAATATACTTGTATTTTTGTGAGGATCTATAAAAGATAGTACCCAATATGTTTCATAGGTATCCTTTTTTTCTAAGCCACTACTTTATGAAAGAAAACGTCAGTGTGGAAAATGACACAAATGGTTTTCGGTCATCGAGATAAAGAATGCATATTTTGCAGTTCGTGACATGAAAGTGAAAACGTATTTCAACTTATGTAATTTTTTTTTACTTATTAGCAGATTTCCCTAAAGGGAAATCAGCTATTGAGGTCGTACTCATGACGCGAGTTTTGAAAAATTTCTTCAAATGTCCATCGATCCTACCCAGGAGATGACGAAAATGAGGTCCGTTCAAAATTATATATATATATATATATATATATATATATTTGTCTGTTAACGCTCTAGCGGTCGCAATTTTTGTTTGATCGTTACCAAACTTCATATTTAAGCGTTTTACGTAAAAAGAGAGATCAAGTTCGTTAATGGCTGAAATCAGACCAGTGGGAGGGGGGTTTAGACGGACGAAATTTGAAAATCTCCGTTATTATACGTCGAATCGAAAAATTGTATAGAATCAATCATATTGCAAATTAAATTTACTGTAAATTTTGGTCTATACATTTTTTCTGTATCTTGAATATTAACCGAGATATTTGCATTTGTATGTATGTGTATGGTCGGCAGGAGTCGGCTATGTTCGGGACCCTCCGCCGAGAGCTAGTGCGGGCCGTTTCGGTAACTATTCGTCCCTCGTGAATAGGTTTAGAGATTCCCTACTACTACTGTTGTTATTAGGCGGATTTCTCTATTGTAAAACTTCACGTGGGAAATCTGCTTAGTTTGCGCAGCCCCTGCGTGACGGACTTTTCATTTGTTCAAAGTACATTTGTTGAATATAAAATTATTATAGGCGACATTTCCTAAAATTGTCAACATGTCGAATCACGGTTAATAGCGGTGAATTGTGATTCACCCCTTTAAGGTTTATATCATCAAAAAATAATGATATTTAGCTTTCAATCTCTAAATTACATCCAGTATCAAACTTTCAACGTACTATCTAGATTAGTTCTCAAGATGTTCTCAAAATATATGGGCATTTGTCTCATGATTCTTCATTAATTAAGTTTAATTAATTGTGATTAGATCGGGGGAAGGTCAATAGTAAAGGACACTAACTTCTCTTGATCTACTCCTTTATTCAATACTCTACATATGAAGCCTCTTCAGAAAATTAATATCACTTAAATTAATTAGCAGTCTCCTACAATACCTACCGCTCAGAGGTCCTCGTCAAGGCTGACTGTAAATGATATTTTGAATTTTCTACTTCCTCCCCCTTTAAACCCAGATCTATTAACGGCAATATTTACATGAAACGCTTATTTATCGAGTTCGGTAACGATCAAACAAAACTTCTGAGTGCTAGAGCGGTTTCAGGAAAGTATTTATGAATATAGGGAGGGGGTGGGACAGGATGTTTGTTAGGGCAATCAACAACGTGGTTTTATGCCCTTCAGGAAATGTAAAATTTAGTGTTGTGGTACATAAATTAATAAATAAATATTCGTATATTCTATTATTCAATACCTAAATTTTATTGTACACAGATAGCTTGTTTACTAATAAACAGATTTTGTACAGCTTGTGTCAAATTCTTCGAACATTGATGGCACAGATTGGCATTCGTCTATAAGATGGAGTATTGTGAATGGAACATGGCAAGTTTCGCATTGTTGTTAGTCTTTAGTAATTAAGTGTATGTGTGTAAACGTTTGTGGCCTATACGCATCCTGGTAGTCACCACCTCTGAAGATACTAAGCCATGTCCCAGGAGAATCTTTTATATTTCGTAATTTGTTTGTGAAGGGTACTTCCTTCCACAATGGATCCCAGCATTTATCGACTTTGCTATTTAGCCAGGTGCTTATATCATTAGCTCCATAGACATAAAGTTGGGTCCCTCTCATATGAACTGCATCTTTTGCAGCAATTCCAGAGCGTCCAGGTATCCACACACACACACACACACACACACACACACACACACACATATATATATATATATATATATATATATATATATATATATATATATAATGACCAGGACCGTGGAAGTCTACGAGTATAATAATATGATACTTAATTAATTGGCTAAAAAGGTCTCTAATGTGCGTTGCTTTCGTAGAGATACATAAAACTCGATATGGCAACCTATCACTTGGTCAGCTGCGGATGAATTTTCTTACCAGCTGATTATTGGCTTTTCCTGTTCATATTTTGTCTGCTCAATTTGTTATGTGAAGATCGTACTATAAACAGGAGGAAGCAAACTGATCTGACGGTGAGAAGCTCATATAACGTAATTCCCTAATAAATTGTGTAAGGAAGCGCTCCTAGAGGGGGTTCTGTTTTATGGATATTAAAGTGTCGTGCACGCACTCATAGTGTACTTAGTCACTAAAGGGGTAGTATGAATTAGAGGATCAGCACGATCAGACTGAAGAGGGAGATCATGCTATATATCGTTGATCACTGTGAGTTGTCTGTTCGAGAAATCAGAATAACAAGGGGAATAATTCTTTAATGCCTGACTGACAAATTATTTTCAGGTAAAATATTTTCTGGTTCAAAACCGCTTATCGTTGTTCGCTGTTAATGCTATAGACTGCTCATACTTGACAAGGTTATCTTAGTCATCATTCTGTTTTTATTATCAGAAAATGAGTGATCGTTTATTAACACCACTTGGTGATCGTTCGTCGTTGGACAGCTACTTTGCACATTTCATGTGGCCTGGGACGACCGCCTTATGGAGCTAATCCCCGAAATTGTCCAGTTTTGGGGTCTAACTCTTATTTAAAATTACATTTTGTTAATCAAATAAATTCTAGAAGTGTTATTTTGAATAATAAAGTGTTTTTTTTTTTTGTTTTTCTTAAACTATGACTTAATAATCGTCTTAAAGTCGGTGGCCTCCCGATAATCGATAAGCACCTTTAAAACATTAATAAAGCTATTTCTCAGTTAACATTTATTATTACCTTTGAAAAGTATAAAATTTAAAATCTCAACTCCGGAGTCTGTCCCCGCTTGGGTTAATCCTGCTAATCTATTTTAACTGAAAAGTGTTAAGATTAATCCCAGAAAACGGGTAACTATGGTTGTTAAACCAATAAAGTTGATTTTAGGGATTTTTATTAGGGATCGTCTAGCTTTGAGTCTGATTGGATAGGTCATATTCACAGTGAATCGGGGTAAAAGGGCTTCTATAGATAAGCGTAGGAGGGGGTTGGTAAAGGGATGGCCGTGCTTGTATAGAGGATGTATCGGCCCGCTCTCTATCTCTCCCCCAGTCAACAAGTCAGCATTTTTTATAATTCTGCTCGGACACTCGCTAATAATTTAATGGACTTGTAGCCACCCTCTAACTCTCTTTCCCTTATCGTCTCAACCCAGCTACTATCCTCTATCGGTGTTCTTACTATCATAAATTTATAACATCCCGATTCATAGGAACACCGCCTTTGCATTGAAATTAAACGAATTTATTTCCATTAAATGCTAACTATCCCAATATACAATATAGGCTATATGAGAATTAAAATTTTCAACTATTAGTGGAGAGGTATAACTTAACGTAAAAACAGGGTCGCCGAGCACATCAACCAAGAATTACCAAGAAAGACTGGTTCGAGAAGCTATAGAAATAGCGAAATGCCCTAACAACTTCAATAGAGAGGATGGATACAGACTCAGCAAACTCTGGAAGCCGGTCATTCCACAGAGACCTCGAATAAGAAACGAAAACGACGGTATAGGCGATGAACGACCACCGGACCAAGTATCCGTAGACACTTGGAAGGGAAGACCTCGCCCAAGGAAACCGGATAAGACTCAAATATATACCAGAGATGAACTAACAACTCTTCAGTCTCAGAGATAGCCCTGAGGAAGCTAGAAGCATGTCTAGCGAAACGTTGGCAACCAATATGAAGACACGGTCAAGACCCGAAGACCTTAATAGCATCATATTATTATTATAGAATAGGGGCTCAGGTTAGTTATGTTAGTTATGATGTTGTTCTTTATACTTGGTAAACCTAGAGTCGTGAGTTCAATGCTCACATGGGCAATAGGAATTTATTTAGAGATGAACTCATTAAATAAAATCCTTAGTCCCACCCTGGCTATAGAAAACCATCCCAATTAGCCTTAGTAGCACAAAGTGGACGCCAATAAATAACGTATATATTATAGAATAGACAGAAATCAGATATCATACATACAAAATGGCAGCCCTAGAGTTAAATAGCTCCTTATGAATAGCTGAGGATCAAGTGTAGATTAAAATGTTTGACTATTCCATAATAATTATATGATACTTTATTATGAGCTAGAAATACTTTTGAACGATAATACGATGCCATTGAAATAGATGTATAATGAAGGCACATGGTTGAAGCATTATTTACTGAAGATAGCAATGGTTTGCCAAAAACTCTAAACTAGGTATCACCTAGCCTCAAGCTGGCCTTTATAGTCTGCCCTTACCTTCTACGTACATTGACTTTGGATTCTTATGTTATTGAGATTTATTTATAATAACTTGATTCTCAATACCCCATACAGTTTCCTTCCTTCTTCTAAGATTATTATCGAATGCGTTCTTAACTGAAGGTTCCCCAAATTAGTGTTTTATATATCACATTATAAAGTAACCTTTAATATTAGAGTTGGCTCTAGCAAAGGCGTTCCGGATTGCGATAAAAACCATAAAGTGGGAGGTCAAAAACAACTTAAAATCTTTAAATTTCGGAATGAAGATTAGGACTATTATAGAGGAAAGGCATATAGAGGAGAAGTGGGTGGTAGGGAGGAGCTCGGAGGGGAAACGAGTGTTGAATATGTGAAGTTGTAATGGTTCCGCCGCTGGCTTGACTCGAAGTGGAAGGGGGTAGTAGTAGACAAATACTTGCAATCAAGGGGGAGGCAGCCAAGAAGAAAGGCTTGGAATGTTAATTCCCAACGCCGGCACAAACAATTCAATTAACATTTTCTGTTGCAATTCACTAGTGGGGAGTTGTGGAGGCCCTCCCAGAATTCCACATCGAATTACTCCATCTTCTATCTGATGTGACTGCTAAGCACCCCCCACCCATTCCCCCAAACCCTAAACGCTGCCCATACTTACCAACTTTCAACTGTCAATGGGAATCTGAAATGTAAAGCACTCTTATGACCTATGTAATCTTAAGGGCAAAAGAAATCGTTCGCCAATAAGACCCTTTTATATCCGTTTATGTAATTTCAATTAAAATTCTGCCCTAATCTTCAATTATAACCAAGATTATAACTTATATCTAGTGATCAGGTATTGTTTTAACGATATTAAATTTAATTACAAAAGGTAATTGGGATTCAATTTGAAAGGATAATTTAGCATTCTTCTTACATCGTTAGAAGTGGCCTTTTTGCAGCATACATAACAAAGAAAAGATAGAGATTTCTTCAAGTAAGCAATTTATATTACAAAAAAAAAGATTAGGTTTAAACGTTCGTAAAATAAAATAAGTACATCTTGAAAAAAAATAAATCCACTTACAACATAAAGGAAGAAGTTTCTAATATAGCATTGAAACTGCACAACGACATAAAAGAATGTTCTATGTTGTTGCGTTCTTCGTTAAAACTACAGCACTGGAAGTAATTGATACCATTTAACATATTTATGACCTTTTCGTGTCACCAATGTTTCCAACCAAATTATATTCTAATTCCTGTATTTTACACAGAACCAGATTATCATGTCGTTTTGGTGCAATGTAATATCTTTACACTGTCTCCAGCTGTTAAAGGATATAGAAAAAATTGATTTAATTTCCTTGGGATATAATTTTTGTTGCCTTAACAAAAATTATCAGTCCAGAAATTAATTAGAAGCCGTTGAATCCAACAGAGCCTTTATGCCAATTACCTTCCTATGGATAACTTGAGCTTCCAGCTGATTCGGTGTTGAAACAAGTTAATTTACGTTTCATGAGTCTGTCACTATTTGTTCACATTCATGCCGGAATAGTGACACCACTGAATTGACTGACTAAATATAACTTTGTCTTCAAGTTTTGTCATATAACATAACATTTTTCAATGTGATGCATTATGACTCTTTTGAAAAATGATCTCTCCTCCAAACTCCAATACTTCCTTTCTCGTTTTGGACATTAACCTACTGCGCCTATACTTTTTACATGAAACGCGTGCTCGAGTTCATCCATGCATATTAGATGAGACAGAAAATACCCTCAATATATACGACGAAGACATGAATATATGGTTGTCTCGACGTGAACCTCAAAGCTACGCCAGGCAAAAGTGTTGATCAGTACAGGAACCGTTAAATTATGTCCCAATTCTTGTCGGAGGTAGTGGCACTGGATGATACGGCTTCTACCTCCTTTTCTTTGTAAAATTGTGATTCATTTTCCAACTAGGAGTTCGTTTGAAAAGCATTGGCTTCTTTATATAGTATCAGCTCAGACGGACTCTGTATCGGCCGATCAAGTTATAATTAAAAAGCCTCTTAAACGAAATTTTATTTTCGTAATTCATCTCGTAAATTATTCAGTGCATCGACTTTAATAGATGTGAATATCAATATCAAAATATACTGAAATTAACTACCAAAATGACATACCTACATGGAGACGACCCAAATTTGGTTCTACTATTTCTACTCCCTCGGGAATTTCTAGGCTTCGAAATGAAATGTATATATTTTCATTAAATGTTAACATAGTATAATAGGATACTTCAAAACATTTTTGTTTTCTTTAAATACTTTACTATTATTATCTCAATTATTTTCTTTACAAACTATTGAATAGAATTTATACTAATATAATACATTCGTCATAAAACTAGCTCAAATTCCATGAATACATTTTATAAAATCTATGTATATAATAATTATATATAATAAATTAATTTCGTGAACAATCCCTCCAGGAACCCCCTGAGCTGACTTCAATGGCCCTTGCCAACTTAAAACTATATCATTTCTTATGCCATCATTGCTGACTTTTTTAGCAGATTTCCCTTAAGGGAAATCAGCAATTGAGGTCGTACTTATGACGCGATTTTCGAAAAATTTCTTCAAATGTCCATCGATCCTACCCAAGAGATGACGAAAATGAGGACCGTTCAAAAGTATATATATATATATATATATATATATATATATATATATATATATATATATATTCTCAATCTTGAATATTATCCGAGATATTAGCATTTTTCAGTTTTCAGCCTTCAGCAAACCCCCACTTCCACTCATGTTACAAAAATAATCCTGTTATGTAATCAACTACATTATTCAAAGCTTAAGTACCATAAATTGTTTTCAAGAAACCTTTATTATACGAGATAGACGCAAATATGTTATGGTGACCTACCCCTCCCCTTCCTAAGCTCTTGGACGACTAAAATTTGATTGATTGAAATAAAAATTATTCTGATCCATTATAAATTACAGTACTTCTTCTTCTTCTTCTACCTCCATCGTGCCGATAAGCGTGGAGGGGCCACCTCAGTCCACTTTGCCCAGCTGGGTCTGTCCGCCGCTAGTCTCCTCATCTCAGGCGCGGTCTTGCCCCTTTCTGATCCTAATCGAGCTACGTAGTCCTGGTAGGTAAGTCTAGGTCTACCACGGGGTCGTTTGCCTTTTTGCCGTGCTTCATATAACCATTTGGCCTTTCTTGTGTCCCCCATTCGGTTGACATGTCCAAACCACTTAAGTTGGCGCTCCTCAACTATCTCTCCAATCGGTCTCACCCCAAGGTCCTCTCTTATCCGCTCATTTCTGATGCGGTCTCGCCTTGTTTGGGTCGGAGAGAGTTGAACCTTATTGGGCAAGCACGCAAGCAAACTCAAGGTAGCAGAAATGAGATACCTATGGTGCATTGCGGGAAATTACAGTACTAGATATAGTAAATAGTTTTCAATAAAATTAATATGTTATATTCTGATATATTTCAGTAATTATTTTTCTTTCCTGTGAGAGGTTGGCACAGGTTGGTATGTTATTTACAATAACTTGTTACATGAAATACCATTGTTGTCTTGTGTTACAAAAGCACGTATTTTCTCCCTAGCCCTGACTGACAACGGCCTCCTAGCGTTCTCAAACTTTTGGCTACAGCTTAAGTTATAAAGATACGGGCTGCCCTTGCAATGCTTGATCCTTCTGTAGTCAGGGGACGGCAAATAATCTCACATCAGGAACAAGGCGGCTCATGTAACGCATGCTGTATGGAAATACCCTAAAGGACTATCCCAGTGGAAACCCAGCCATCTTATAGATGCAGCTCTGGCCTTGATATCAATCTTAGCTAGACTGTCCAGAGATAAAGCCAAGAACTAAGTCATACACAAACGTGCCATGTAGCGCAAGAATTGACAGACGACTGAGGGTCTCCCTGCTAAGTTCACCTTCCGTAAATGATCTTACTCTTCCAACTCTTATCAGTGAGACGGTTAACCCCGCTTGAGTAGATCCATGGCTGCTCGGAGAGTAAAATGATTTACTTTATCGACTCATATCAATGAAGACGATGTTCTATTCGTGGAGTAAAAAAAAATTTAATTTAAAACGTTAAAAAAATAGCACATTTTCTATCATCTCCCATTTCTATGAGGATACCCCCTCATGGGGGTCGTTTTCCCTGTTCATCAGATGCTTCTCAAGACTTAGTTTTGATTATTACATCCTTCCCGCTACCCAATTGACCCCCATGGGACAGTGTATTTAAAATGTTCCAACTTTTATTAAAACAGGAGTCTTTTTATTTCTTTTGTTGCTTTCAATATTAGAGTTGCTAATTTCGTTGAATTCGCCAACGGTAGGCTTTGTTCATATTCAACTACGTAAAAATGAATATAAAATATGTGTCAGAACAACGTGTAGACGATATCTAAGCACCACAGGGAAGATATCTTCAAAAATAAGTATAAAACCTCCAACTAAACTACACTCCACTTATGAAAAGCTGCTGACATCTGCGTTCAAGAGGAGAACATTAGCAAATCCTAACCCCACGCTCCAGTTCTCTCTAACTTGGGGCATTCGACATTTCTGTTATGCATCTTGTTAAATTAAACATTTTCAACCCTTTCATTCTTGATTATAAATCAGCGCTCTCACATTCTCACAATTGTATGCTCTTAACCATATTTGGTATTTAAGTTTCAAATAAAGTGTTTCATTATACAATAACTTATTGTTAATACATGAGTAGGAGTGTGAGTTACTGAAGGCCGAAAACAAAAAAATTGCAAATATCTCGGTTAATAATCAATGTGAGAAAACGTACATAACAACATTTATATAACATTACATTTTCAATAAGTTCTATACAAAATTTCGATTTGACCAATAATTACGTAGATTTATTGCCCCCTTCCACAGGTACGATGTTATACAACATTGTTAAATTAAACATTCTCAACCCTTTCATTCTTGATTATAAATCAGCGCTCTCACATTCTCATAATTGTAAGCTCTTGACCATTTTTAAACAAACAACTAGGAGAAAATGGAGGGCATTTTCGGAGGGCAAGGACTACAATAAGAAAATTTGAGTTTGTGAATTATTAAGTATGATTATAGGTGGTTCGTAGTGGAGAAGAAAGGGCAAAATATGATGAGTTAGGCGACAAAAGGCTTGCAAGAAGTGTTATGTGCCACTCTCTACTCCAACAATTCTTCCACGGCTATAAGGAATGAAAAACAAAAGACTGAGCCATCCCCCTCTGCCGCTCTTAAACTTCCATTAAAAGCGTAACAAATTTCAGTTTTAAACTAACCCAATTAAAACTGTATAGCCTTCATAGTTATATGAAATATGTTAATGTTTGGGTATATAACAAAATGTTAAGTTGGCCAGTGGACAAAGGGTGTGTGGGTGTGTGTAGGAAGGGGAGATTTGGTGATTAAGAAGGCTCATTGTGAGAGGAAGAGGGTCGCGTGTTCTTGGACATTTCCCTCAAAGGGAGCATTGTGTCTCGGAGCCTCTAATGCATCACCCCAAACAAAGCTACCTCAATCAACTTTCTCGACAACTATGTCCCACACAATGAATAGACCAGAACAAAAAAGTTATCTTACACTAAAGCGTTTGTTACTCTCTTCTCATAGACTTTATTGCGACGGCGTATATATGCGTTTTACACAACATAAAATCATGTGGGCCATGGAAAAGAAGCTATTTACGACGTCTCCTAAAAGGATTCCTTAAACCTTTCCACCACAATTCTGCATAGTACACAGGAGTAGATAGATGGATAGATAGATTTTATTGGCTAATATATACATATTTTAGCCTGAGTCTGGTCCATTTGGTGTTAGTAATCTTACTAATAATATTCTAAAAGAAAATATATATATATATATATAAATTGAGGTTTTAGTGGCCCAACGTTTGATTCAAATGGCTTAAATGGTTGCTTTATTTGTGTTTGTTTTTTTTAATCTAATTCTACTTTTAAATCAAAGTTATGCTACTATATACAATAAAATAATACTTTCTTGTTAACACTTCACATTAAACAAATAAATAAAAGTAAATACATATGATGTTGAATAGTACTAATCAGATTAAATTATAAAGAATTTTAGAAGTTTAAGCCCTACTTGAAAACATTTATTAAAAAAAATGTATTATTTTATTGTATATAGTGGGTTAATATTATGACACTAGTTCTATATATATATATATATATATATATATATATATATATATATATATATACGTTTTTTTTCTTTTTGTTTATTATTAGTAATATTACTAACACCAAATGCGCCAGACTCAGGCTAAAATATGTATATATTAGCGAATAAAATCTATCTATCTATCTAGTACACAGGAGTAACTACAATTAAAAAAAAAGTCCGTCACACAGGGGCTGTATAAACTAAGAAGATTTCCCACGTGCGTCGCGTATTTGCATTTATCTCAAAACGTAGAAGTTCAAAGGAACAATATTTGGTATATAGGCTTCAAATAAAGCGTTTCATTATTCAACAGCTTATTGTTAATGTATGAGTAGGAGTGGGGAGTTACTCAAGTCCGAAAACAAAAAAATTGTAAATATCTCGGTTAATAATCAAGGTATGAAAAAACGTACATAACAAAGTTTATATAACATTACATTTCCAATAATTTCTATACAATATTTCGATTTGACCTATAGTAACGGAAATTTTTCAACTTTTCGAAATTCCCCCCCCCCCTACAAACTTCCCCTACCACAGGTACGGTATCTGCGAACATTAACGAACTCGACCTTCAGTTTTGCATGAAACGCTTATACATATATCGAGTTACGATACGACAA
The DNA here is from genome assembly GCA_019009955.1 of Riptortus pedestris. Taxonomy (NCBI): domain Eukaryota; kingdom Metazoa; phylum Arthropoda; class Insecta; order Hemiptera; family Alydidae; genus Riptortus; species Riptortus pedestris. Next base: position 95,810,750 of record CM032233.1, read on the forward strand.
AAACTACGACTGATAGAGCGGAACATACAAGTGTATGTATATATGCATATATAAGTACATATATAATTTTAAACGGACCTCATTTTCGTTATCTACTAGGTAGGATCAATGGACATGGATTTAGGAAATTTTTCGTGACTCGAGTACGACCTCAATAGCTGAGTTCCCTTAAGGAAAATCTGCTAAAACTGTTTACAGTAGGACCCCCATTATCCGTGGCTCTATTAACCGGGATTCCAGTTAACCGGGGTTCAGAGTAGCTTTTTATTTTATTTATTTTTTTTTTTTTGTTATAAAGTGTTTTTTAATTCTTACACCATTTATTTTATTTGTGTAATTTATATTTAAAATAAATGAATACGTAAGAATATTTCTAATGATTACAATAATTTTTAACTATGTATTGTTCTTAAATAATAAAAAATAAAAAGAATGGAAAAACACGGCAACTTGGTACAATTTAATGAATGAGATGTTTCGGCATTTCGGGTGACTAGTGGTTTGATTCATATTCTAGGAACGGTAATGTTTTCAAGTCTTTCTATGAAACCCATACTGCCCCTTCTGCTGTTTGCCTACAAACAAAATTCTTTGTCAGTTGTGCTTTAGTCTCCCTTTAAATTCAATCTAAAATGTCGCAAAAAAGAAAACGTGTTGTGTTAACACTCGAACAGAAGTTAGCCATTATAAACCGTGTAGAAAAAGGTGAAAGTGTTAAAAAATTATCCACCGAATTCGGAATCGGCGAACAAACCGTTCGTGATATTTTGAAGAAGAAAAAAGACATTTCCGGCTTCGTATCGTCGTCAGCCCAAACAACGTTTCCTCGGAAAACTATGAAGACTTCTACATTAAAAGACGTAGATGAAGCCGTCTATCAATGGTTCATTCAAAGACGTGCCGAGGGAGTTCCCATTTCTGGGCCAATGGTGAGTGAGAAAGCTTTATGGTTTCATGAAAATTTAAAAATTGAGGAGCCATTCTCCGCTTCTCAAGGATGGCTCCACAAATTCAAAAAAAGACACGGTATCAGGCAGTTGGCAATTCAAGGGGAGAGTCTTAGCGGTGATAATGTTGCTGCCACGTTATTTATTGAAAATTTTAACTGTTTGGTCAAAAAATTTGATTTAACTCCTGATCAAATTTATAATGCGGATGAATCGGGTTTGTTTTGGAAAATGCTTCCTTCAAAAACCTTAGCAGCTCATTCCGAAAAATATGCACCTGGTCACAAATCCAGCAAAGAACGGCTTACAATTATGACATGTTGTAATGCATCAGGAGATCATAAATTAAAATTAACTGTTATAGGGAAAGCGAAAAAACCTCGATCATTCAGAGGGACTGAAATAAGAAGTCTTCCGTGTGACTATTATAACCATCCTAAAGCTTGGATGAATCAGACGATCTTTTCATCATGGTTTAAAGACAAATTCGTACCTTCCGTAAAGTCACCACTTAAAACAGAAAGGTCTACCAATTAGAGCTGTTTTATTACTCGACAATGCTCCTTCTCATCCAGCTGAGTCTACTTTGACAACCGAAGATGGACAAATTTTTGTTCATTATCTTCCACCAAATGTCACATCTCTGATCCAGCCAATGGATCAAGGAGTAATATCCAGTTTAAAGAGAAGGTATAAAAAAATATTCCTGAGATTTCTGCTTGAGGAGAATAATAGTACTGACTCATTAAAAGAAATCGTAAAAAAGTGGAACATAAAAGACGCCATCTTTTCAGTTTGTGAAGCTTGGGCAAACTTATCCCCAACAACATTGAAACTTTCATGGGGCAAAATATTGGAACAAGAAGATTTTGTTCAGGAATCCTCAGAAGAAGTTGAAACAGAATCATTTCTCGAAATCGCCAAAGCTCTCCCAGATTTCATCCATGTTGATAGAGATGACATGAAAAAATGGCTGGAAAGTGAAATAGACGAAGAGGGATTCGAACAGCTGACTGATAACGAAATAGCAGATCTTCACAGAAAAGACGAGCCATCGACTTCGTTGCAGTCTGATTATGGAAATATGAGCGATGAGGACGAAGATTCGCTTATTTTTTCGGAAATAAAGAAAATTAAACACAACCAAGCATTGGAGGCAACCGAACTTCTATTAAACTATTTTGAACAAGAGAACGCCGATTATAGCAGAATTATCTTGCTTCGAACAATGAGAAGTGATATTAGAAAAGAGATGCTTAATAAAAAACAAACTAAGATCACTGATTTTTTTCTCTAAATGAAAATTCAATATATAGTAAAACCTACATATGTATATTTATACTCACATGTATTTTTAATGTACAGAAAACGTTTGATCGTTAATAAATCTGGCATTCTACAGAGTTTTGTTTTTTAATTAACGTTCTTACCTATCACATTAAAGCAATAAAATATTGTAATTCGATTATCCGGGGTTTTCTATTATCCGTGAACACCCATGCCCATCATTACCCCGGTTAACAGGGGTTCTACTGTAATTTAGTTTGGCACTGACAAACATTTTCAAAATATCAATATAACATTTAATGTTACAACAAGTGCTCAAACATGTTTGGGTTTCATTAAAACGAACTCAAAGGCACATGTTAATAAATTGTATTTCAAGGTGTATTGACAGCAGAACTAAGGGGATGGACGAGCCGAAATTGTAAGAGGGGATAACTACTTCACTGATTCCTCTCCTCTCAGCATTATTCCGTGCTAGTAGAGGTTTCATATAATTTTAATAAGATTCAAAATACTCATTATATAATTTCAACCATTCACTTACAGTGTATACAAAGGCGGAATTAACTGATTAAATGTATTCTTACTCTACTTAACGGTCTTTCCAAAATTATATCGTGGGTGTTTCATAGAGGGAAAGGACATTTTTTTCAGTTTTACTCATAGGAAGGGAGACGGAACCGCATAGAAATATTTTTTATCCGATTTATAAAGCGATATTTATTCTTCTACTCCATACTTACAAAACATATTTTTACTTCTTTGAATATTTTGGTCTCTGAAATTCATTATGCATGGCCATTACGGCATAAATGAATTTCACCCGACATAACTTTAAGCTGGCTTACAAAAATCCAAGATGAACTCAGGGAATGGCCAGAGAATCGGTGAGAGATCTCTAGAAGAAAATAAGTCAGTCACGCAGGAGCTGCATAAATTAAGCAGATTTCCCAAATCCTGGGATGACACACTACTGATCTCTTCTCACCATACATTTTTCTATTAGTAAGTACAAATAAGATGAATAGAAGTGGGGGTTTACTGAACGCTAAAAACAAGAAAGTAAGAATGGCTCACATAATATTTGAGTTATAAATAAATGTATAGAAGATCAATTGAAAAGCATGAATATTGGTTCTACGACATTTATCGATATAACACATAATAACCCTCCCCCTATTCCTCATCAGATTTCAGACATTAACTAATGTGACAACCTTAAATACGACGTACTATTATCATTAGACAAGGAAGAGGAGGTTTATGAAGAGTAAAATAAAAAATTCCAATTATCTCCGTTATTATAAGCCGGATCGAAAAATGTTACAAAACCGATCATTTTGAAAATTTAACCTCCTACAATTGTTGTTTAATACATTTTTTCTCTCACTCAAATATTAACCAAGGTAATTGCACTCATTTAGTTTTCAGTCTTCTGTTAACCCCCCCCCCACTTCTATTCATCGTATTTGTACTTACTAATAGAAAATATATGGTGAGACCAGATCAGTAGTGTGTCATCCCAGGATTTGGGAAATCTGCTTAATTTATGCAGGTCCAGCGTGACGGACTTATTTTCTTCTAGAGACCTCTTAACGCTTCTCTGGCCATTCCTGAGTTCATCTTGGATTTCATCTTGAATTGGAGTAAAACATAAAAAAATCCGCCATGCAGGGGCTGCGTAAACTAAGCAGATTTCCCATGTGAAGTTTTACAATAGAGAAATTTGCATACTGGTAACACAATACCACCGTGATTAAATACAAACGGTAATGAGAAATCTTTCAGTTAATTAAAATAAATTCCCAACTGAAACGGCTACTGAATTGTAAGAATAATTTATATTTTATTTATAACTAAAATTTATATTTTAATAACTACTAATGGAATTTTCATTTCAAACTCCTGAGCCATTTAACATTTCATGACCATCTTATATTTTAAGTCCTTTTTATGTAAGCGTCTTATTAATGTAAAATGCAGAATAAATGGTGTCAAATCAGTAGCGTTGTCCAGCAAGTGGGAAATCTGCTTACCTTCCGCTTCCGCGCGCCGGACTTTCTTTACTTTATCAAGTTTCTTTGAAATACAAATTTTGTCTCAACTGTTAATAAAGGAACTAATGATTTACGTATTTCAAAATTTTACCTTTCCTCCTTTTGGAAAACATGTTTCTATTTATATACAGTTCATACATAACTATTTAAACATAAGTACAAAGATTAGAAGGAACTGACGAACAGACATATCGCATCATCCCACCTATTTCAGAGTGGTCCGTCTTCCCTCTCTCTGGAGGTTGGCTTTCCATAATTAGTAATTACAAATGATAACTTATTTACACATAAACACCTGAGGCCGTTAAGGAAAAAGGCGTGCCACGTTAACAGATAAATTAAGATAAAATGTAAAATAATGTATGTGTCAATTGACCTTAATTTTTTTTTCATAATACATTCATATGACCTATTAAAAATAGGGTATGTACCCGATATTTAATATAAAAAAAAGTAATTATTTGTAGAAACTCTGAAAATACTCAACCACTTTACTTCAAATTCGATGAATATAATTACTAAGGAGAGTAGACATCAAGAACTAAGGAAATCCTTAAATAATGCATTTAATTTTGATCATTTACATAAACCATTTGGTTAAAATACCTTATAAATCAATGGGGAAACTTTCCCCTTAGGCGTTATAAAATAGGGCTTAATATCTCTCAAAAAACTGCTAGGCCATTAAAGATAAAATTCTTTCTTATTTATACTATCGGATACGGGCCCGAATAGGGGGAAAGAAAAATATTACCCTTATAACGTGAGCAGGTGGTTTCAGCTTAAACCCTTAACCAATACTCTCACCCTCAAACCATTATTAGCGATTATCTCACTGCCATTAAGCTACTCTTGGATTTCAATTATACAGGGGTAAAGGAATTAATTAAATTATGTCAAATTCAATGGAATCCTGTCACAATTATGTTTCCTAAGAATGATTATTCTCTTAACCCACGATTTTCCGTCTTAGGATAAATTCTAACTTACAACATGTCCGTGGGCAAGAGTGGAGAGTAGATTAAAGTTTTAGCCTGCATACTCATACTGGCTAATCCCTATATTAGTCAACTTATGCACTGGCTACGAACGGACGTCTGTCTAACAACTCAGGCCTTGAGTGGCTGTTTCTCCACCCTTGCCTTTATTGGCGTGAAAGGAATTTTCCTCATGATGCCTTTATTAATGGACGGCCTGATGCAGAAGGCAATGGGAAACCACTGCAATCGTGACCCTCTTGTTCATTCCTGCAAAAATCAGGTTTACCTGTTCACGGGATCGATTATGTAGCCTGTAGATATTGAAGGCTTCCATACACAAACTCATTAAGCACTTCTTTTTTCTTTTTTAAATACCAGTATAATATTTGATCAAAGGGATTCCGAGCAAATTATGAACTACCACAAATTATACAAAAAAAGTCAATACAAATACAAATAGGGAATAGATAGTCAGGCTATATCAAAGTGGTATTGAAGTAGGTGGGAAAACTGTATAGTTTACCATGATCTACGTGATCAAGTTCGTTAATGGCTGAAATCAGACTTGTGGGAAAAGGAAGGGTTGAGAGGGGGAATTCGGAAATTAGCAATTTCTCCATCATTATACGTTGGGTTGAAAAAGTCTATAGAACCAATCTTATTGAAAATTTGATTTTCTAACAATTTTGCTATGTACATTTTCCTCTTATCTTGAACATTAACTGAGATATTTGCATTTTTTAGTTTTCATCCTTCAGTAAACACCCACTTCTACTTATGCCATATTAACAATAAGCTGTTATATAGTATCAAACACTTTATTGGAAGCTTAGATACTAAGTATCGATTCCAACAGATATTGATTGAGATACATGCAAAATACCTTGTATTAAGCCCACTTCAGGTAAATTCTCTTTACTGTAAACCTTGAGAATTTTTGTAACCCTTAGGGGGCTAATCAAAAGAAAGATAAAATTTCCCCAACAACAAATTCTGTGTGTATCAAAATTATTGCTCAAATGGTATATGCTCCAATCCATCACCAAGTAAAAACAAACGTTACTTCCGGATTGTTCCACTATGGCTCTTAACTGCCTCTAACTCCTTGGACGCTGAACTAATCACCAATGGTTTATCAGGCAGGCCTCTCGATCACAAGTTTAGGAAAACACTAGACATCAGATCCGAGTCACAACGAGTTTCCATAAAGCAGTCTTCAAGGTAGCATACCAGCAGTCTTCTAGTTAGGGCAGACGGTATAACAACTGACCACTGCCAGTTCTAAGGACAGGCCTAGACATAATCCTCTTATCTCCTAAGACCTAATGAGTATTAGAGCATCTCATGCTACCTACTAGCAAATTTTAGAATAACTACAAATGGCATAAACAATGAAGTCATCAATTCATATTTTACGTTCATAACTCGAAAATGTTAATTCGATCGCTTACTATTGGTTGTACCCAATATTTATGCGTTTCTATAGACACTAAAGATTATATTCGTTAATAGCTGAAATCGGACCTGGAATAGGCGGGCTTTAGAGGGGGAATTTCAAAATATCTTGTAATACAACAAATCTTGTTAAACTAGTGTTGCTCTGCATTTCTCATTGTATACTAGCATATATACAGTTGAGCTTGAAGCCCTGAAACTTACAATGGACAACATGCCTGAAACTACGGACCCGGTCATCATAATTTTCACTAACTCTCTTAGCTCTTTGCATTCATTAAAAACACATATAGTTCACACCCCCTCATCTTATACATATTACACAAAATCTAGACATTAAACAAAAGAATAACTATGTACCGATTACCCGGACATACAAACATTAGACAAAGGACACAAATAGACGAACTCGCCAAATCAGCTGCTCAAAAAAGAGCTCAGGACAACACATATTGTACACATCAAGATATTCAAGCCCAAACCAAACATATGCTACTTAATTCATGACAGAAATCTTGGTTTGCCACAACTGACAACTAACTTCGAGAACTGAAACATATACTTCGTGAATGACCTTCCCCAAAAAGGCTATTTAGAAGAGAAGAAGTAGTTTTACCGAGGTCAAGAAATGGCCATTCACGACTAACTCACACTTACTTACTGCAGAAGACGAACCCTACTGCCAACACTGTAACCGTACAGTTACTATACAACATATACTAACTGACTACTATCTAAGGACTCATATAGATCTACCATACACTTTGACATTGATTACTATATGACCGTAGCCAGTATATAGACCACGATAACGATATTTTCAACAAAAAAAATAATGTAGGACAATACCGAAAATATTTGTAGAAATGAGCATACTTGCGTTAATAAGATAAACTGATGATAAAAATTTAACTGATATGTCGCTTAATCGCTATGCGATTACTGTAATAAAATATTGTTTTGTAACTCATAATAAGCAAATAATTCGTGCTTTTTTGTTTTCACTCTTCAGAACCCCCCCCCTTCTACTCATCGGATTTTTATTTCGAAAAGATAAAATATAGTGAAAAGAGATCAGTAGTGTGTCGTACCAACACGTTGAAAATCTGCTTAGTTTATGCAGATGTAGGGGGATTATTAACCCTTGAGAATTTTCATGTGCTTGTGATAAATTCTGCGGCTGCTATGTGCCGTGCTGGTATGTGTGTTTGTTCTTACGCATTCATAACCATTTCCTGGCTCTGTGAGACCAAAAAACCATTCTCAATCAATTATGAACCCTAAAAGAAAACTGAAAAAGTAAAGGAGCGCTAAGAGCCGTGGGAGTGGGGGTTGGGTGGATGAAGGCGATCGAGGAGCTATGTGTGCATAAGCAGTAAATTCCGGCGGGGAGCTATAATGTGTTATTAATGAACAGCAAGAATTTCATTAAAGATTACTCGGACGGAGCCGAGAGAGAGGTCCCCCCAACCCCCGATGTCAGTCCGCTACTCTCCACTAAATCTTCTCTAGCCCACTTCATTACCCTCGCCCTTCCTAGCTACCCCCCCCCACCCCTACACACTATATCATCCCATTCAAATTATTCTACCATAATCTATACACTATTCACTATCTCTAGCCCACGGCTAAAAAGGATTAATGCAAGTCAGTCCGACTCCTCACAACTAAGTCGTCTTAGAGAGATACCTTGAGATTAGGGCAACATCAGTCAAGGCCAAAAGAAAAAAAAATTCCGTCACGCAGGGGCTGCGTAAACTAAGCAGATTTACCAATATAGCACTTGTGATTACATAGCACCATGTATTCTCCATCTATATGTAAAAAACCGATGAGTAGAAGGGGGGGGGGGGCAAAAGGTAATAAAGGCAAAAGAAAAAAAGAATGTGCGAATAACTCCCTTAATACTTGAGTTACCAAAAAATGCATTGAGCAAATATTGTAGTAAATCAAAAGTTTAACAAGATTGGTTTTATAACATTTTATGAACCGACTCATAGTAACGAAGGTATTTTGATTTTTTTAAATCCGCCCCTCTCTAAACGGGACCCACTTTTCGTTATCTCCTGGGTAGGATCGATGGACATTTCAAGACATTCTTCGAAAATCCCATTATTACAACCTCAATAGCTGATATCCCCTAAAGGAATCTTCCTTTCCTAAAGGAATAACAACAGTAGTAGTAAGAAACCTCTAAACCTATTCATGAGGGACGAATAGTTACGGAAAATGCCGCCAGAGCTCACGGCGGGAAGTCCGAACATAGCCGACTCCTTCCGACCACACGCAGAATACAAATGCAAATATCTCGGTTAATATTCAAGATACAGAATAAATATATATAACAATATTTATAGTAAATGTAATTTGCAATAAGATTTAATCTATACAATTTTCGATCCGACGCATAATAACGGAGATATTTTGAATTTTCAAAAATCCTCCCTCTAAACCCCCCTCCCACTGGTCCGATTTCAGCCGTTAACGAACTTGATCTTCCTTTTTCATAAAACGATTAAATTCCGAGTTTGGTAACGATCAAACAAAAATTGCGACCACTAGAGCGTTAATAGACAAATATATATATATATATATATATATATATATATATATATATAATTTTAAACGAACCTCATTTTCGTCATCTCCCGGGTAGGCTCGATGGACATTTGAAGAAATTGTCGAAACTCGCGTCATGAGTACAACCTCAATAGCTGATTTCCCTTAAGGGAAATCTGCTAAAAATATAATAACGAAGATATTTTGAATTTTCAAAATCCCCCTCCCTAAACTCTCCCTTTGACTGATCCGATTTCAACCTTTAACGAACTTGATCTTTAGTTTTATATAAAACTTGTAAATATCGAATTTGGTAAAGATAAAACAAAAATATCAACCCCTAGAGTGTTACACACACACACACACACACACAAACACACACACACATATATATATATATATATATATATATATATATATATATATATACTAGCTAAGGTACCCGGCTTCGCTCGGGAATCATTAGTCTTAACGTGATGGTATTTTTTATTTGGCAATGCTACAATGTGTACAACTACACTTCCCGTCTGGGCTAATGGTTTTCCCGTAAGAGTCAGGTAGGGGACTTATAGTATAGAAATTTTAGTTTTGAAGAATAAATGAAAATTAGTCCCTAATCAATCCCTATCCACTGTTTGATACACCATGAATAATCATGGATAACATTCATTATAATTAAATTCAAGTAAATTAAATGTACATATTTCCTCTCAAAAACCAATCCGAGCAGAACATTATATGCATAATAGTAAATGCGATTGATAAAAAATACAACATTTCACAGGAAATTATTTCATACAATTAAATTTTTAATTTAATGCATTACTTAAATACCTGTAGTTCATATTGGAAAGAATTGTTGAGTATTTCAATATTTTTACGCAAATTATTTGTTTCATACATTGTTACCGAAAAAAAAGTATAAAACAAACGTTACTATAAATAACAGAGTAAACAACTTTTGTTACGTGCACATTTGCCTTAAAACAAATAGAAAATGAAATATCGCGTATTCATATTTGAGGCTTCCCTTTTAACCCCACTCCCGCACCAATATGAAATTTTAATACAGCTTATAATCATGAAAGAATTAATGCTACTTCAAATATCGAGTTTTGTTAAACTCGGTTCAATCATTAGTGCCCAATAAAATTATTGGCTCCCGCTTTAGTTTTTAGTGTATATCTCGTTTATACTTTGTTATATGACAAAAGTGAATATAACAAAGGTTGCTCTAAATTACAAAATAAACAACTTTTGTCAAGTGCATATTTGCAGAAAAACCAATAGGAAACAAAATATTGCTATTTTTAATTTCAGGCTATCCTTACAACCCCCACTCCTGCTCGTCCCTAGAAATTTTGGTATAGCTTGTTATCATGAAGGAGTTACTGCAAATACACATATTGAGTTCGGTTTAGTTCTGTTTGAGTCTTTTGTGCCAAATAAAATTGTTGACTCCCGCCTTAGTTTTTAGTGTATATCTCGTTTATAATTAGGTATACGAAAAAAGTTTCTATAACAAAAGTTACTCTAAATAACAAAATAAACAACTTTTATTATGTTCATATTTGCCGAAAAACTAATAGGAAACGAAATATGGCTATTTTTAATTTCAGGCCTCCCTTATAACCCCCCACTCCGGTTCGTCTCAGAGAATATTAATATAGCCTAAAGTCTAAGTTGTGTTAGTTAATATACATACCAAGTTTCACAAAATTCGCTTCAGTCGTTTATGCGTGAAAAGGTAACAAACAAACGAACAAACACGAAAGAAACAAAATGTAGTTATGGTATCTATGATGATAGTGTGAAGCGAAAAAGTATTGTGAAATTTCGAGAAAAAAATCAATGTACAGACAGAGGTTATAATTTTATATATATATATATATATATATATATATATATATATATATATATCAAATTTTGATTGGACCACATTTTCATCATCTCCTAGGTAGGATCGATGGATATTTAAGGAAATTTCAATAAATGATCTCCCTTAATGGAAATCTGCTAGTCCCTACCGCAGAGGCTGCGTAAACTAAGCAGATTACCACGTACTCGAACGATGTGAGTGTGTGATCTCATGTCAATAACTATACTCTTTTTTTCCATTGAATAAGAATTAAAATTTAAGGCTGGATATGAGCTTTTTAGACACTCAGTTGCCCAAAGTGAAAATCGGATAAGCGAAATGGATAATTACTCATACAACAAAAAAATTACAACTTCACAAGAGTTACAAATGTCTGCAGAACAATTGGAGGACATTTAATAATTAACAAAATTGTTTTTTTAATATTTTTTGACCCGACTCATAATAACAAACATTTTGAATTTTCGATTTCTCCCACGCTCTCCCCTCATCCCGAACTGAGTTCAGCATTATATGAAACGATTAAATATCGAGTATGGCAATGATGAAATAATTGCGTCCAGTAGAGCCATAACAGCCCAATATATATATATATATATATATATATATATATGTATGTATATATATACACACACACACACACCCAAAATTGAAGAACCACCTAAACAATTCTATATATATTTTTGTTAGTGATGACGTTAAATATTTTTCTGGTACTAGATTGGAATGGCTGTAATCATTTATCAATTGCAAATAACATCCTCAATCTATAAACATGATTCGCTCCTTTGGATTAATATAATAGCTTGAAATGAATTCTAATGCTTGTGAAATATAATGAATGATATATATATAAAAGTAGCATCTATATGAACATTGAGATTTCTTTAAAAAATTTGCGATATCTTCCCGCCTAAATGGAATTAAAACGACATCTAACAGATTTTGAAAATGGTACTTATTTTTCAGCTTTTTAAGCCTAAACGACTTACCAGAATTTGTCGAAATTCGTAAAATAATTACGGGTAGCCCTACATAGACTATAGGATATACTAATGGTCTTAAGGAAGGCACACACGACTCAATGAAACTCAGTATATGAGTTACACCAACGCTTACTACATTATAAGCTATGTTATTGCTCAAAAATTGTTTATTTAGTATTATTTTTTATATTTATTTAATTATAATAGTAATTTTTGCTATATACATTTTTTTTTTGGATCAATGTATTACAGTTGCCAAGGCATAGGCTAAATTTTGTAAATACGTGACTGGAAATAGAAACTGAAAGATATTGTGTGTAGAAAAGCATTGCTTTTCGAAATTTATGTATTTCTTTGAAAAGCATCATTATCCAGTCTAGTAGGAAGCTGGAATATTGTAACATCTGTCTGTACATTGATTTTTTTCTCGAAATTTCATGATACTTAACCACATACATTACAGCATGGTATCACATGCCATTGAAACGATATCAACAAATTTAGACATTGGTGTTTGTTTATTGGTTCATTTATTAAATTTTTACTCCTAAACTACATAACAAAATTTTATGAAACTTCATATGTGTATATATATAACCCACCTTAGACATTGGACTTGTAATAATATTCTCAAAGACATGCATGAAATCATCCATATTCCATTTTGATATACATCAATATCACAAATCCCCTCTTTCTTGGACAGTAAATATCGTCATTTTTTTGTAATGCCTAAGAAGGCGTTAGACAAATTTATGGAAATGAATTGATGTAATAATGGTCTCCTATGAAAATCTAATTAAGGTTAAGCTAATCCCCATTTCTATCATTGGCAGAGGTACACTATATAGCCTTTGTGTGATAATATTTGTTCCCTAAAAATAGACAATTAAAGATTAAAATAATGAAGTGATACTGTAATTTTACAGACCAGTTTATATACAAATATGAACGGACATCATTTTTCACAACACTTAATGTCCTAGACAGGATAGGTGGACATTTGGAAAAAATTGTCAAAAATCGCTTCATAAGAGAACCTCAATAGTTGATTTCCCTTAACGGAGGTGAAACTAATGGTAAAGGATAGACCTTACTCTCTGATCTATTTTTGAGGAGCTGGGTGGTGAAATAATTTGGTATCTCAGGTAAGAAAACAAAGGCCTTGTTCCTTCTCTGGTATTTATTCAAAGTGGCAAAAGGAGTCATTTTATTTATTTTAGAGGATTTTGAGGTTTGGGGGACACAGCCCCTCAAAAATGGATATAGAAGCTTGCCAAGCTATGCCTGGAGTTCAACGTTGGCGCAACGTGAGTCGGCACTGATGATGGAGCATATGCTCTGAAAGCGCTCTGCCACATAGAATAGATAACTGTAAAGAAACGAGGCCTTTGCTTCCTTACCCGAGTTACTCTATGATAGTTCAGGAAGAAAGTATGCCGAGTGGTTTTAAGGCCAGTCGTATCTCTTCGGGTTTTGATGATGGCCCGAAAACTGCTAAGCATTAATTATGAGTAAGCACAATATTAATCTTTTATGTACCAAATTTTCAACCTCAACACCAATATAGAAAAATACAGTTATTAAGAAACCTAACCTTCACATCATTTCACGCAGAGACTAACAAGGGAGGTTGGGGAACCCGGAAATTCCAAAAATTCTGAAACTTTGTGAGCAAGTTACGATTTGAAGGGGTAAAAACGCCTCATGAAAAAAAAAACAAAAAACAAAAAGAACGGTTTTTATATTTCTAAGCGAGTATTTTTAAAACGGTAATTGTTATAAAAAAGCGTTTCAAATGACAGCTGTATTGTTTTTAATGAACTTTAAGACTATGAAATCAGATTTGTATTTTTTTGAATGCCATATTTTTTTAAAAAATGTTCCCTCCCTCCCCCTCAGTTTTCGAAATTGTTTAAATTTCTTTTATATTGTATCATACAGCATATTTAACGACGAATTCAACCACATATGTTAAAGTTGTAATCCGATCACTTTTTTTTTTAAATAAGCTAAAAATACAACTTCAAAAATTCATCCCTTCATGACTCCCTACTTACGGCGGCAGTTACTTCTTCTAAATTTCATAGAGACAGCTATAAATTATCAACAAATAAATTACTATTGAAATCTGATTGAACAATTTTAAAGTACATTAAAAACCTTAAACTTGAAAAAAAAAATTTATATCTAATACAAGTTTTAACAAGTATTGTGATTTTACCCCTTCAAATCGTACTTCTGCACGAACAAAAAATGGCTTTGTGTTGCGGATGAACAAGTCTGCTTGCACACAAAGTTTCACAAAGAATTTTTTTTAATTTTCGGGTTAAGTAAATTATGCAGATTTCCTGTATACTGGAATTACACAATGTTACATCATGCCAATACAGATGACTTAACCTGCTCATGGCAATGCCTTCTTCTCCCTTTCCATGTACACTATGTAAACATGACTTAAATTTTGAGATGAACATATGATGTTCAGTGGTGCAGTAGCTTACAGTGAAAATTTGAAGGAGTGGATTCCTAAAAGCCTTAAATGCGAAATACAAAAATAACTCGATTTATCTCTAGTTACAGAAGATAAGTGTAAAAGTAATTGTAGGGGTATAAGTTCCATCAATTTTTCAAGGTGAGCTACCGGGTAACGCGAATAATAAATTTATTCATTTGAAAGAATTGTAGACTAACAATATTTCCATGCAAATTACTTGCTTTATACATTGTTATACAACAACAATGTTTAACAAAAGTCACTCAAAAAACAAATAAAGAAATTTTTGTTATGGGAATTTTTAGAAAAAAAAAAACTATAAGAAAATGAAATATCGCACATATACGTTTCTGGTTTCATTTTCAACCCCCACTCCTTTTCGTATCGAAGACTATTAATATAGCTTATTATCTAATATGGATTGGTGCTAACACAGATCCTGAGTTTTGTTGGGTTCCGTGTAGTCAATTGTGCCCTTTAAATTGTGGACCCCTTCTGTTGCCTTTAGTGTATATCTTGTTTATACTTCGTTATACGACAAAAGCGTATATAACAAAAGTTACTCTAAATATACAAAATAAAAATTTTGTTATGTACATGTTCATCGAAAAACCAATAGGAAACGAAATATCGCGAATTTCAGTATCAGGCATCCCTTACAACCCCCACTCCTGTTCTTCTTGAAGAATATTAAACCATAAGTTGAGTTACTGGCAATACTCAAATCAAGTTTCATCAACTTCGGTATGTGTGAAAAGGTAACAAACAAACAGAGACTAAGACCAAACATAGTTTATATCGTTTTAAAACCATGTGAAACAAAAATGAATCGTGTGAAATTTTGAGAGAAAAAAAATCAATGTACAGAACGAGGTTACAATTATATATATATATATATATATATATATATATATATATATATATATATATATATTGTTGATAATTCTAAAATAAAAGGAAAAGAAATATTAATAATGGAAATGGGTAAATATACGGTGAAGTTACCCGTATTTTTTATTCTATTTTATTATGTTACTTTATTAAAACATTTGGGAAACTATTAAAACTTATATATTATAAATTGTCAGGAAATAACAACTATCCTATGTATTAGATCAAAGGTGGCTTCCCCTAAACCGTTGAAAAAAGGGAAATTTCCTTTCCATTTATATCTTAACGAACATACTCGCACGCACGTACAAAAGCAAAATACACTCACCCAAATATAAATTCAAGAACACATTTGCATGTATCTCGTATAATGAAGGTCTCTGGAAAACAATATTTTTTATTTAAGCATTGAATAATATGGTTTATTATATAACAGAGTATTGTTTATGTAACACAAGTAGAAGTGGGGGTTTACTGAAGGCTGAAAAATGCAAATATCTCGGTTAATATTCAAGATATAGAATAAATATATATAAAAATATTTATAGTACATTTAATTTGATATAAGAATCATTCCATACACTTTTTCGATCCGACTTATAGTAGAGATATTTCGAATTTTCAAAATTCTCCCCCTTTAAACCCCCCCCCTTCCTCTGGTCCGATTTCAGCCATTAACGAACTTGATCTTTCTTTTTACATAAAACGACTAAATATCGAGTTTGGTAAAGATCAAACAAAAATTGCGACCGCTGGAGTGGTAACAGGCAAATATATAGATAGACTAGCTAAGGTGCCTCATGCTAAGGTCGCTCGGGAATCATTAAGAGTCTGAATGTTGATGGTATTTTTTAATTGGCAAGGATACAATGTGTACAGCTACACTTCCCACCTGGGCTAATAGTTTTCCCGTAAGGGTCATGTACGGAACTTATAGAATCGAAATTTTAGTTTTGAAGAATAAATGAAAATTAGCCCCTAATCAATCTCTTTCCACTGTTTGACACACCATGAATAACTCAGATCATAATCATGGATAGCATTTATTATAATTAAATTCATCTATAGTGAACATATTTCTTGTCAAAAACCAATCCGAGCAAAACATTATATGCATAATAGTAAATGCGAGTAGAAAAAAATACAACATTTCACAGGAAATTAGTTAATACGATTAACTGTGTTAGCCAACCGACAACTTCTGCTCCCTCTTGAGTCTTATCAACATTGCTTTACTTAAATACCTATAGTTTATATTGGAAAGAATTGTTAAGCATTTCAATATTTCTACGCCAATTATTTATACATTGTTACTGGAAAAATGTTTAAAACAAAAGTTACTCTAAATAAAGTAAGCAAGTTTTGTTATGTGCACGTTTGCCTTAAAACAAATAAAAAATGTAATATCGTGAATTTTTATTTCAGGCCTCTCTTATAACCCCCACTCCTGTTCGAACCTAAAAATTTTAATATAGCTTATAATCATGGAAGAATTAGTGCTAATTCACATACAGTGGTTGTTAAGTTCGCCTCAATCGTTGGTGTCCAATAAAATTGTTGGATCCCACTCCAGTTTTTAATGTATTTCTCATTTATACTTTGTTATATCACAAAATGTTCTCTAAATAACAAAATAAACCACTTTTCCTATGTACAAATTTGCCGAAAACCCAATAGGAAACGGAATATTGCTATTTTTAATTTTAGTCCTCCCTTATAACCCCCACTCCTGCTCGTCCCTATAAATGTTGGTACAGCTTATTTTCATGGAGGAGTTAGTGCTAGTTCGCATACTGAGTTTTGTTAAGTTCGATTCTATCGTTGGTGCGAAATAAAGTTGTTGGCTTGCGCTTTAGTTGTTCGTGTATATTTTGTTTCTAGTTCGTTATACGACAAAAGTGTTTATAATAAAAGTTATTCTAAACAACAAAATAAATAACTTTTGTTATGTGCGTATTTGCCGAAAAAGCAATTCGAAACGAAATATCGCTATTATTAATGTCAGGCCTCCCTTATAACCCCCACTCCTGCTCGTCTCTATAAATGTTGGTACAGCTTATTAACACTACGGATTTAGTGATAATTCGCATACCGAGTTTTGTTTAGTTAGGATTAGTCTTTTGTGCCTAATAAAATTAGTGACTCCCTCTATAATTTTTAGAGTATTACGCATTTACACTTCAGCATACGACAATAACAAAATATACACCTTTTGTTATGTGCATATTTGCCATAAAACCCATAGAAAGCGAAATATCGCTATTTTTAATTTCAGCCCTCCCTTATAACCCCCCTTCCTGTTCGTCTCAGAAAATATTGATATAGCCTAAAGTCTAAGTTGGGTTAGTAGCAATATACATGCCAAGTTTCATAAAATCGGTTCAGCCGTTTATGTGTGAAAAGGTAACAAACAGACACCAAAGAAACCAAATGCAGTTATGGTATCTATGAAATATGAAACGAAAAGTTATCATGAAATTTCGAGAAAAAAATCAATGTACAGACAGAGGTTACAATTTTATATATATATATATATATATATATATATATATATATATAGGGAGAGAGAGAGAGAGAGAGAGAGAGATGTACACATATATATATATATATATATATATAGAGATATATATTCACACTTTTGAACGGACCTCATTTCCGTCATCTACTAGGTAGGATTGACGGACATTTGAAGAAAAATTTCAAAAATTGCGTCATGAGTACGACCTCAATAGCCTTAAGGGGAATCTGCTAAAAGTGTCCCCAGTATGCCAACCTCCAAGGAGGTACCAACACTAGGTCATCTGCAAACGGCAGATAGGAAACCCTAGCTCCTTCAAGGTAAATACCGACCTCTCTTGGAACCGTCTGAAGGCCCCAATCTATCGTGAGATTAAAAAGACATTGGAACAATGGATCTCCCTGTCTAATCCCCCTCCCGCATAAAATTGTGCCAGTCGATGAACTGCCATGGGCAATACGTGTTAATCCCCTATAACATGTTCAATGAATGCGTTTATGAGGCCCTTGTAGGCCATGGAGAGCATAATGGCTTAAACTATCAAAGGCATTGGAGAATGCTAGTTTGGATAACCCTGGCAATGTCATGGGCGACGACATGTAATTCATGCCTTCGATAACTCACCTCCTTGGACACAGAATCTAAAACCAATGTATTCTCTGATGTTCCATCCGAGCATATGATCCCCCTGTCCTCCCTCTATAAGATCAAGCGTACGGCAAGTATTTTGCGTAACTCTGAGAGGAAGGAATCATTATTATTTATATTAAACAATTCAACGATTTCTTTTGAATAAAGGTCTCATGGCAGAATGTAAATGGAAAGTATGTTTAGACACTTAAATAATTTAACATTACAATCAAAGTCTTCAGGTACTGGCCGTGTGTCCATGTTTCTCGCCAACGTTTTATAGAACCCTGAGAATTCTAGAAGTATGTCTAGTGAAATGTCTGCCAGAAATATGAACACACAGTCAGTACCTGAAGACTTGGATTGTAATATTGGCTGTGGAAGTCTAGGAGTATATTTAAATATTACCCAACATAACTATATATTTTGATATTTATTATGATGATTTAGAGGGAATTCCTCACCTTTTCAACAGAAACTCAGAAATTCCGTACATCCAGAGGTCTTTGATAGGCTTTAGGAAAATAAATAAGATACAATATGGATTTCATATTTGTTCATGAACACACGGTCAGTACCCAAAGACTTTGATTGTGATATTTACAAGGGCTATGGACGTCTATGAGTATATCATAAATAATTTTCTGAAAGCTTAGCTATTTTAAATAGGATACTGATTTGCCATTTATCACACACAAGTCCGTGAAATACCCAGAGATTTGTAAACAAATATTGAAAACAAAAACTAAAATTTAACCTTTTTTGTAACTTTAAAGTCCTTAAACAGCATACGGATTTTACAAAGAGACATTGTAATAGGATTGTGGTATACAGTTAATACGTACTAGTTTTGATTTTTTCTGTTTCTTTTTGGTTTTTTTATGCTTCCATTACAAGGGTTGTTACTTCCTTCTTAAAGTAGCACTTCAATATCTTCACAGTACTGAGTGGGATATAGGCTATTTCTTTAATGGTGCAGCAACCAATATGTGGCTATTCAAATACTGAGTAAGCAAACTTAATTAAAATTATTAGAGTCATCTCCATGTGTACTGAGAGGCTAAGAATTTTAATGAAAGAAAGACTTTATTGACAGTAACTTGTTTTCTCTAATTTCTTTAAGACCTATTAACCCATCACATTCAGCATGACTGAAAAATAAGCATCATAAGTAATGTATAAGGGAAAAAACTTGATAGTTAAAAGTAAAAAAATAAAAACGCACTGTTTCAAAATTATTATTTAAAAAATTACACTTCTTAGAAATAATAGAGGCTTAATAAATAAATACAAATACTTTTTCTTTGAATAAGTTACTACAAAGCTTGTCTGTTTTATAAAAATAAATTGATATTTTATCCAGTATTGTCTACATTTAAAATTAATGAGCTTGTAAATATATGTATATCTACATATAAATCAGTAAATATATATTCATATATGAAAATTTCAAACATGACAATTAAACTGAAATGACAGAAGGCACTACTTAACAAACAAAACTAATTAAAAACAAGTACACAGTAAAGTCTTCTTAACTAAAGAACATAAAGCAATGTTATATACTTACATGGAAGTAATGTATAAAGTAAAATGATTTTTTAGAAATAAAAATTTTCTGTCATTTAAAACCAAATTCATTTATTGAGTAAGAAAAAAAGTAATGCCAATATAATGAAACAATCAATATTTCTATTGAATTCATAGAAGTAAGAAGGATAAAAGAAGAATCAACTTATAGAAGTGATATCAACAAATCCAACAAATGAAAAATAATTACTCTTAGGACTAAGATAAAAGAAATAGGATAATTAACAAAGCATTATGTTGCTTTGGCAGTCAGTTTTATGGTCTAAATTAGCTGTCTGAGATCTTTTTTACTTGGCACCCACATTTTCACAAGTTCCTGTTTTACGGATTATAGTGGTAAATCATCTGTGATAAATCATGATGGTTTCCATAATCGTTCTTTCTAAAATTTCCCATTCCTGAAGTGAAGGTCCATACTCTTCCCCACTTAATACTCTTATCCCCCATAAACTCTTCATACTCTTTCCCCCTCTAAATTTGAATACCTTATAGTGTAACTATTCACCCAACCAGAAGTTTCACATCACTTAACAAAAATAATAGAAAGAGGCGTTAATCTCACAGGCATGGAGGATGCTTCAGCCTATGAGAAAGAACTTGAAATTGGGGATACTGCTTTATGTAATACTGCTTATATTCCTCTAAACAAAGAATAAATTGAAGAGAATATCCAAAATCTAAAAAAGCAAGTGTCCAAGGAATTTATATAAATTGCAAAATCATATTACAAAGCTCGTCAAATCTATGTGCTAGCTCATAACATTACAACTCATAAGAACCGAAGTATTGGAACATCAAAAGGTTCAAGCTGTTCGCCTATACTTACCTAATAGTACACCAATTTTTATAGTTAATAAACATGAAACATAAGGAAATATATGCATTTGCAAAAGACAAAGTAATATTAATTAAGTCAAAAATACCTAAACAGACTAAGACAATCATAAACATTACCATACTATACATCACTTTAAAAATTCCGATTTGGAAATTCTAATTGAGTCAAGTAAAGCAAAAGTCTTATCAAGGCCATGGAAAAAAGGAGAGTGGAACATCTGAGACATATCATAAGGCACAACAATTTCATTACAAATATATTTGAAGGTAAGATCCTTGGGCATAGGGGGAGAGGGAGGCCTAGAAAATCCTATTTTGAAGATATCAAGTATCTTATGGATTTTAGTAGGTATAGTATATGAAAAGAGCAGCTTCTGAAAGAACACAATAGTTGACACTACACAAGACAAAGCCTTTGGATCGAACAATACATGCTAATGCAGTCGAACCAGTTATGACCTATGGAATAACTATGGTATTCGGGGTTCCAATGTACTTTTTTTTTTTATTACATCAAGAATAATGTAATGCATTAAATGGTAATTTTCTTAATAAAGTTAAAATAATATTTTTATTGGATTGCTTCACTTTTTCTTTTGTGTTTTGATTTTCTTTATAACTATGATTGTTTTTTTCTTTCTTTATGCATATTACTTGTTTTCTTTCCATTATATTTTTTTCCAAAAATTATAAAATTTACATTTATTGTATTCAAAAACCATTATGTGTTACAAGCATACATGTTATATACTAATTGCATGGTACATGTAGTAAATAAATGCCCTTTGTGCATGGTTAATGTGAGTGTGTGTGTGTGTGTGTGTGTGTGTGTGTGTCTGTGTGTGTGTGTATCCTACATGTTTGGTAGGAATCTGAAGGAAAAAATTGTGGTGGTTGACTTGCTCCTACCAAACAAAACAATAAACGAAGAACAACAACAGTTCCTGTAAGTTTAAATGCCACAACCAATGACTATAAAGCTCTTATTTTTGTATACAATTATATGGTTTTTAATTATTTTCATATTTTGTTTCCATCGATTTCATAAACACAAAATGTGGGTGGCAATCACAGGAGGAAAGAGTGTTGTGGTTGGCATATACCATAAAATTGTTTTCTCACAGAAAAAAAGTAATCATAATATAAAACATTTTCAAAATCTGTACAGGACATTGTAAAATAATAAACAAAAGAAAGTTGTATGCTGCTGGGAGGGGAAATTAATTAGCACACAGAGTAGTGGTTGGGTAGGACAGTCATATGTAGACGCCATCACCACTACCCTGCCCACAGCGAAATAGTTAGATTACTCAAAAAAACTGTGTGCAGGTTAAAGTAAAAAAGCCTCATCCTCAGAATAATATTAACATAAATAACAAAGATGAGTAAAACTACAAGATACAAAAATGCATGTAAGCTTATATATATAAACGTACATACAACGTATATATCCCAATATTAAAAAAGTGATAATCTTTGGCTCGAAACCCCATGAAGAGCCAAGGCCTGACATGGCTTTGGAGGGAAGTCAAGAGGTGAGCTTGACGAATTCTCTGTCATATTATAATGGTATTAGAGACCAAAGACTGTTATTTCTTTATTCAGGTAACTACTCAATGGTCTCATGATCATGAGTGGGTACAGATGAAGTACAACATCAAAGCTCATTGACCACATAGCTAAATAAAATTTAGTGTGTGATCAAATGGTCTGAAATTGGTACCAATAGCATAGTGATACAGTGCTTTAACCACAGGGCAATTGTCTTTAAGAAAAGGATAAAATGTAACATTGGAGCTAATAAATCCATTAAACAATTAATGGAATTTCATTAACTCAAATGATAGATTATCACAATATTTATAATTATTTGGCTATTACCATTGGAAGTTTCTCTAATGGGCTGTCCATTATGAAATGATTTATGGAAAAAATATGGACTCAAAATTGCATATTAATTAATGATAAAAAGCAGATTTTAAGTCAAAACAGATAATGTAATAAAACATTTGTTTTCGTTAATGGATAGTCCATTTCTCATTTTTATATTTAAATGTAGATATTGAAACAACCATAAATATATTAACTCCTATAATACTGAATGAGCAAATGTTTCATATGTCATAATTCAACCTCCATATGAATACCCAGTACTTTACACCAATTATCTTTCAAGAATAAATTATTTCATTGAAGAACTCGATATATCACAGATTTATTTCAATTAATAAATATTTGAGACTAACACTTTAAAATCATTCATGTTTGAAAACTTTTTTTTTTTTACAAGTCACAAAATCATTTTTTTCTAATCAAAAAGACATAAAAATTAGGTAACTGAGTGCCATAAAAACTGTAAAATAAATAACTATATCAAATGCAAACTGATGTTAAAAAATAAATGCTTTTTAAAAAGTAATTGTACTCCATACACTCAGATGACCAAATTTAATTCAATACTATTCTTAATATAAATATATGTATATATAAACACAGGGCATTCGTTTATTAATTATTAAAGTAATAAACAAATGAAAAAATATTTCATTAACCACAACCTGAAATAATAAAAGGGAAGTTAATTGCAGTTAAAATTGTGAAAAAGTCTCTTCATAAGTATATATATATATATATATATATATATATATATATATATATATACAATATCTATTTTATCTATTTAAATGTTTAAATTAAAAATAAACCTAATTCTTACAAGGTTTTTTTTTTTTTAATTTCTACAAAAATATGTCAACTATGCTTCTTCTATAGCTCTTTTAACAATTAATGGTGTGCAATCAAAGATGGAACATATCTAATAGATATTTTAATTACCAAGAAGAAGCATACTTTAGTTCCAATATAAAACAACATTAAAGCAAGATAAGTACATTTTCATACAAAGGAATCAAGCAAAACTTAATCTATGGATTTTTATGTCTAAAAATATTAGCACAGAATGAGAATTTAAACCTATTTTACAGAATCTTGTGCACGTTTGCGTCTCTTATCTAGAAGGGGGTTGCTGGAATTATTAAGGGATTTAATGTGCACTTGATCATAATCAACTCGCATAGTGGCTAAAGACCTCATCATTTCTTCTTGAACTTCAGGCCACACATCTTCGCCTTCCTTTAGCATCTGGCCAGTATAGAGGGGTGTCTCAGGGACTTCGGTGAATTGCTGGGAAAAAAATTAAAAATCTCAAAAACATAGTAAATTATCCTAAGTATTGTTTAAGACCTGTTTTCAATTGTAATTTTAGTGAACTCAATTAAGTTATTTCATTAAGTTTGTAAGAATAAAACAAATTCATACAAAAACACCACAGCAATTAAAATATAATCAATTTATGTATATGAAGCTTGTTGGAGTTAAAAGTGTATTTGAAGAAGTGAATTAAACATTGAGTGCTAACATGAGTAGTCATGATGATACAAAAATGAAACCAATCAAATTTAAATATATAGACATAAAACTTAACAAGTAAATTTAGGGCATGATTTTTAATAACTAGCCGAAATATAACATACATAGGTGAATCAAATGAAAATCTTAAAAGTGCTGAGAAAGTTATGCTCAACTTTTAAGGTTTTCATTTGATTCACCCTCGTATATCCAATTTAACTTCATATGGCAATTCATGAATTTGTGAAAGGATTCAATTGTCCCTGAGCCATAAAATAAGGCAAAATACCAGCCAAATACTGGATGATTGGAGAAGTCCAAGATCTTCCTGAATTTTTGAATTAAAAAGTATCTAAAACAAATATAATAACTGTGACTCATTGCAAATTACCTCTAATCATTTCATAGGATAGTTGTTCTACTATAATATATCCTTTTTAAATAGTTCTTAATGACAAAAGTCCGTCACGCAGGGGCTGCGTAAACTAAGCAAATTACCCACGTGAAGTTTTACAATAGAGACATTTCACAGGGTCCGAGCAGTCAAGGAAACGGCCGAACTAGCTTTTGGCGGGAAAGTCACTCTCGTCTGTTAGCTGCCCAGATTTAATAAAAATGCAAATATCTCGATTAATATTTAAGATAGAGAATAAATGTACATTACAATATCTATAGTAAATTTAATTTGCAATAAGATTGACTCTGTACAATTTTTCGATCCGACGTATCGTAACGGAGATATTTCGATTTTCGAAAATCCTCCCCCTCTGAACCCCCCCCCCCTCTCCCACTGGTCCGATTTCAGCCGTTAACGAACTTGATCTTTCTTTTTACATAAAACGTCTAAATATCGAGTTTGGTAACGATCAAACAAAAATTGCGACTGCTAGAGCGGTAACAGACAAATTGAGAAAATCACAAAAAACTAAAAATAGTTGTGCAAAAACTAGTTAAGGCCAATGGAAGAGCGGATTTTATTCCTTGAATGAATTTTAGCAATAAATGTTATTCCAATACAATTATTGTATTCTAATCTTATACTAACAGAAAGGTAATTGAAAAAAAAATTATTTTTTATTAAGAAAAAATAATAAATACTTTTTTATTCAAATATTCATAGTATAAAAAAAATTACCTATTTAAAGTAGATAACATTATGAACAATAACTGAAGATTAAAACATAAAAAAAAGATTAAAAATTTAGAAAATTAATAAAATAATTAAATATTCTTACTTGGAAAACATAAATGTTTCAGTTTTTATATGGGTCTACCTTAGTGAGAAAAAAAACCCTGAAAATTTTGAAGGTTTTACCTTCTCTAAAATTACATCGTTAATTTCTAAAGCGTCAACGTAAATGTTGTTCGAAGTGCTGGCCTCTCGCTGCAATACACGTATCACATCGCGTACTCACAGATCGCACTGCATCTAAACATTGTTCTGCGGTGAGCTGGTTGCAAACCATTCTGATGCGCTCGATGAGGTCATCCCTTGTGCGGACGGGCTCTCGGTAGACATTTTCTTTCACGTATCCCCACTCGAAGAAATCTAGTGGCGTGAGGGCCGGAGACCGGGGAGGCCAAGGCACCGGCCCACCTCGTCCTATCCAGTGACCTGGGTAGATGATGTCCAACCAGTCTCGTACGGCCCTTCCGTAATGTGCAGGACAACCATCGAGTTGAAACCAGCTCTCAAGCCTTGTTTCCAAAGGGATATCTTCCAAAAGTGCCCGTAAGTCATTCTCCAGGAATAGATGATAACTTTCAGCGTGAAGTCGAGCAGGTAAAAATACGGGACCTATTATGAGATTATAACAAAGACCGACCCACACGTTTACAGAAAACTCATGCTGGTAGTGAAATTCTCTAACAGCGCGGGGATTTTCATGTGCTCAAAGGTGGTAGTTTCTTTGATTGAATGTACCCGCAGGTGTAAAAGTCGCTTCGTCCGTCCAGATTACTTTCGAACTTAAGTTTACATCGTTTTGCAATTGTTCTTTGTACCAATTACAAAAATTTAATCGGCGGGGATAATCAGCGATATTAAATTTTGTACCTTTTGTACATGGTAAGCATGCCTGCGGTCAGCCCTTAATGTGCGCCAAATGGTTGTCTTTGGTATGCTTAGAACTGAAGCAGCTCTCCGGACGCTTGTGCCAGGGTTGGTATTGAAGTGCCTCAGTATCCTCTCCCTCCGCCTCAGGTCGGCTACCATCGGAGCCTGCATACGGTTTCCACGACGATTACATGAGAAGGACCCAGTCTCTCAAAGCCTTCTGAAAGTGCTGGTAAAAACACCTCTGTGTGGGGTTTCTCAGTCAGGAAACCGTCTGCGATATTCCCGAACTGCCTGACCTGCATTGCCATCGCAGAATCCGTAGACGTAGACTATGTCCGCGTATTCAGCGTTGGTAAATCTAGCCATATTTGTTGACTTCACTGAACAGTACTAGCAACACCACTAATGTGAGAATGCGAGGCTGGATTCCCCCCAAAAAGGATTAAAATGATAGTAAACATTTTAATCCTTTCTTTTTAAGTTTAAACACTCAACCTTGACGTTTTATTGATAAGGAAAGCGTGAGAATATTCATGTTTTCTAAATTTACTCCTTGTAAATTAAAAAATTAAGCTCACTCAAAAAGCCAATAGTTTTTTGTAATTTAAATACATTATTAAAAAAAAATACACTTTTTGCACAACTATTTTCAGTTTTTTGTGATTTTCTCAAAAACAAAGCGAAAATGAGGCATATGCCAGAGGACTTTTTTTCTTAGTTTTTCAATCCTCTATCGATCCCTGAAGTTTGGCCGTTTGGTTTGGGGACACCCTGTGCATATATATATATATATATATATATATATATATATATATATATATATATATATATATATATATATATATACAGTTTTGAACAGACCTCATTTTCGTCATCTACTAGGTAGGATCGATGGACATTTGAAGAAAAATTTTGAAAATTCCGTCATCAGTACGACCTCAATAGCTGATTTCCTTTAAGGAAATCTGCTAAATGTTATTACTTAGATGGTAAAATTTGTGAAAACCCAGTAATTATTCTACAAATTTTAGGCAATAATGATAAATGCAAATTTTAGAGTCACAACTGTAGTAATTTAAAATAAAATAAATGTTTAAATAAGTATTAATAAAAACAAATTAATTAAATATGAATATCCATACAGCTATCCATTTGTTTGACATAACTTCATCAATAGTCAAACGATGTTCTGGATTAACACAAAGCATTTTTTTAATCAGATCCTTTGCTTCTTTTGAAACATTATTCCACTCAGGATTTGGAAAATCAAATTGTCCTGTTCTTATTCTTTTCTTCATGCCAGGTGAAATAGCTTGTCCATGGTTGCTAAAGAAAGGAGGATATCCACAAAGCCTAAAAACAATTGTTATTTATTAAAAATAATTCCCAAAATAGAATTTTTAAATGTGAACAGTTAAAAAAAATTGAGAAACTTTTAAATGAAGGTGATATTTATTGTTTTACCCCTTCCCTAAAAGGTGGCCCCTTTCTCCACTCCTGGCCAAGGTTTGGTCTTAATGAGATCAATCATTAGTTTTATATGGAATATATATTAATATCATTTCCTATTGATAAAATAGAAATTCCAGCAAACATATATATATATATATATATATATATATATATATATATATATATATATATGTATATATATTAAACATTATAGCTATTATATATATATATATATATATATATATATATATATATAAATGCCTATGCTGCAATATAATAAGCTCTAAAAAAAATTAGATATAACACGATTGGTAATTATATGATGCTCCACTGATACTAAAATGGCATCATTTAAAATCAAAAGTCTTATCATTTTTCCCAAACATATGTTATAATTCCTGAATTCCTTACTTGCAGGGCTTGAAGGACTTTAACAATCGTATACCATTCAGTAGCCTGCCCTTTCTTCGTTACCCCTCCCTCCCTAAATGATGTTACAACATTTTTCAGGCAGACTGTTGAGGTTCTTTCTCTCAGGTCCTACCCAGGACAATCTACCCTTCTTAAATATAGCAAAGATATCAGACTCACCAAATAACTCCATCAGATCGGCATATAATCTTGTTTACGGCACTTATGCTCAAAGAAAAACATGACGTCTAATTTCTTGCCCAGCTGACCATCCGCCACGCCGTGCCCCGATGACTACCTCCATGGCCACGTGGTAGGAGAAAAAAAGGACAGTCAGAAAAAATGGCGACACAGGCATAAAACCCACAAACAGTACTTGTTGCATAAAAGGAAAATAATGCTCGCCATGGAGTAGAAATTCACGAAAGTAGCTGAGTGTGGGCGGAAGGAGAGGATAGCGGGGAGCGGCAAACAATGAGGTACCTTATTTTATGAAAAAATATGTTCAGAACTAAAGGAGAAAGAACCATCAAGTCCATCCATCATCGGCCATGATGCCCAGTGCCCTTTGACAAAATGCAGCGTTGTCTTATATATACTTATATTCACCACGACCCTTCAGGCAATATTAGTTGTAGACATTAAAATATATCATGTTTATTCGTTAATTACATTCCAGTCTTTCTTTATAGAGTCCACTCACACCTCATTTATTATTCCTTGGCATATCTCCCTTAAAGAGAAGCCTCAAATTACTTTGTTCAACTCTGAACATCCGTCCCCAAGCCCGATCCCTCATCTTTTACCCAGGCTTGAGACTAGCAAACTAAGGCATCACAGTCTCATTACCAAGATCAGCGCAGCTCCTTCAGTGAACCCAATACCAGTCATGACAATACTAAGCACAACTCCAGGGTACGAGATCTGGAAAGCTTTATTGGGTTTGGCTCCACTACAAATATCTCCAAAACCTCTATGGTACTTTTAGGTACTTTGTAGGCTTTAATTCAGGGGTCTAAACATGCCCTCCAGTCAGAGGTGTGTTGGATTCTGGAAGTCAACATACTTACAACACGAAGGCCCTAGCTGACCAGTTAGGCTGTCAAATCTCAGAGTTTAAAGCACATGTTACAGGCCTGGGAGGAACATCAGTGTCCCAACCCTCGGGATCATCAGTTGCTTCATCAAGCCTCACAATAGTAACATAAAATTCAATATTGAAGCAGTCATAGTTAATAAAATATCACCTTCATTACCATCTGCAACCATCAACGATGACGCAACCCACGAGATCAATACGGCTGATCTAGCCGACCACTCCTGTAATGCTCCAGGTCCAATAGATTTATTATTAGGCATAGACATATACCCACTCATAATGAATGGAGCCCCGAGGCGAGTGGGAGTTGATCATCTCTTCTTTCTTCCAACAGTCTTCGGATTGGTGGTTATGGAAACTGCAGAGGGTACTACTGTTCAACCCAGTACTATAACGTTTTTCACTGAATCTTGCGAACTCCCCTACAGAGAATGTCTTCCAGACATAGCCATTAATGAAGAGGCAGTAGACTGCATGATAGCTGTAAATGTTCAAAAAGAGAATCTTGAACAGACTTTAGAAAACAAATAGATAGAAGGGTTTTCTTCGTACAGAACTCTAATCAGGACGGTTGCTCGCATGTTGCACCTCGTTAAACGGACGAAGCCAGTTCCAGAAGGCCCTGTCACAGCTGACGAATTTAAAAATGCTAAGTTGAGAGGCATATAGTTGGAGCAAAGACTGTAACTTCCGAGACCGATGTTCGGAAATACTTCCGTCCCAAAACCTTATGACCAGCTCCACCCGTTCGTTGACGAGCATGAGATTGTCCGGATGGGTGGCAGGTTGAATTACGTCCCACTCGAACCTTGCTGCCGGCATCCCATACTTATTCCATGATCTTGTCATTTTGCGCAACTAATTGTGGATGACATACACCAAAGGCATTATCATGTGGGGCGAACGCTTGCTTCGTTACGCCAAGAGTACTGGATCCCCGGAGCCATGAAATTCATTAGAGGGAGAATTTTACATTGCGTCCCATGCCGTATAGTGCGATGCAAACCTGTTCAGCCACTTATGGCATCACTTCCTCCAGAACGTTCTACTCAGTTTAGAGCCTTTCTGCAAAATGGATTAGATTATGCAGGGCCCTTCTTGATAAAGGAATCTACGCGCAGAAATGCGGCTGTTGGAAAGGCATATCTATGTATTTTTGTCTGCATGGCGAGAAAGGCCGTTCACTTAGAGGCAGTATCTTCATTGCCAACCCCAGCATTTTTATCGGTGTTAGACAGATTTGTAGCCAGAAGGAGTCTCCTGCAGAAACTTCACTCCGAACATGGCTCCGACTTCATAGGCGTGTCACGCTTCCTTAAGGAAATGTATAAGTTCATTGCCAAGAACGAACCAAAATTCGTGGAGTATCTGGCACCAAGAAATGTAGAATGGTCATGTATTCCACCAGGAACCCCCCACTTTGGTGGACTGTGGGAAGCAGGTGTGAAATCTGTGAAGAACCTTCTAGTGCAAAGCATTGGAAAGCATCCCTATATACTTGAAGAGCTTTCAACGTCACTCATCAAAATTGAAGGTCTCCTCAATTCACACCCCATGTATGCACTCACAGAAGATGCCGATGACTACAATAACTTGACTCCCAGACACTTCCTTATCGGCTCCTCCTTATCCCAAATCCCTGAGTCTAGTGTGAACCCGACTCTGAAGAGTAACATGTCTCGATGGCAAACTCTTAAGGATCAAATCATCCATATGAGGAACAGATGGAGAACCCAATATCTCCATAGTTTACAGCAGAGAAGAAAATGAACCAGAAAGGTCCAAAACTTAACCCCGGTGAGTTGGGGATTTTGTTGGAGAAGAGAGACCTCCCAGACAATGGCCATTAGCGAGAGTTGAGCAAGTCCACCCTGGTAAGGATGGGATTATACGCGTAGTCACTGTCAAGACTCTGGCTGGTAAAACCTTTGTTCGTTCAGTTTGTTCTCTGGCTCCTTTGTTTTTCCCTGAACCTGACCAGAAACCATACACAGACAAGACACCAAACATGACAGATACAATAATTATAGAATAAGTAATATAAAGGTATAAATTTAAGTGTAATATATCAAGTATAATAAGTATACTGTTTTTTGGTATTTCTTTGTGTGTGTTTAGAATACCTAGATGGATATGTAGATTATTCCACATTATTATGTTTTTGTTTTGTTCCTGTTTCATTATATACATTTATATTTATAGTTATAAACACAAGACAATCAAGATTTCGCTGCACCAAGCATTAAATTTGTCACACAAATTTAGGTGGGCGTTTTGTTTACGGCACTTATGCTCAAAGAAAAAAATGACGTCAAATTTCTTGCCCAGCTGACCATCTGCCACGCCGTTGACTACCTCCATGGCCACGTGGTAGAAGAAAAAAAGGACAGACGGAAAAAATGGTGACACAGACATAAAACCCACAAACAGTTTGCATAAAAGGAAGATAATGCTCGCCATGGAGTAGAAATTCACGAAAGTAGCTGAGTGTGGGCAGAAGGAGAGCACAGCGGGGAGCGGCAAGCAATGAGGTACCTTATTTTATGAAAAAATAGGTTCAGATCTAACAGAGAAAGAACCATCAAGTCCAGCCATCATCGGCCATGATGCTCAGTGCCTTTTGACAAAATGCAGCATTGTCTTATATATACTTATATTCACCACGACCCTTCAGGCAATATTAGTTGTAGACATTAAAATATATCATGTTTATCCCTTAATTATATTTTAGTCTTTCTTTATACAGTCCACTCACACCTCATTTATTATTCCTTGGCATATCTCCCTTAAAGAGAAGCCTCAAATTACTTTGTTCAACTCTGAACATCCGTCCCCAAGCCCAATCCCTCATCTTTTACCCAGGCTTGAGACTAGCACCAAGAGTGGTTCTACCATTTCTAATAAAACC
Source organism: Riptortus pedestris (assembly GCA_019009955.1). Lineage (NCBI taxonomy): Eukaryota > Metazoa > Arthropoda > Insecta > Hemiptera > Alydidae > Riptortus > Riptortus pedestris. The sequence continues at coordinate 95,843,200 of CM032233.1, forward strand.
TGGATCAGCAGCATCAAACCTCTAAGTGGAAACCTGATAGTTGCATTGTGTTAATTCTTACCCCCCCCCCTCAAAAAAAGGGAGGGAACTTCAACCTCATCACGGTCTTAAAAATAATATTGTCTAATGTCTATATTTAAATTAACAAAGAATAATACTTACAGAATATACATAATGACTCCTACAGACCATATATCACAACTTTTATCATACTTCTCAGGCCCAAGAACTTCAGGTGCTGAAAAAGCAGGTTACTATCAAAATAAAAATGATTTACTGCTTTGAAAATATTATATCAAGATTTGTGTCATTGACATCATAAACAAGCTTAACATCATAAGCAAATTCATTTTTCATAACAAGTAATAGACATGGGCCAAAACTACTATTAATATAAAAACAAAGTAAATACAACATTGTACACACACACAGACACATACATATATATACTAGCTCCAATACCCGGCTTCGCCCGGGAATTGATTTGAGGCTGAATGGTGATGGCATTTTTTTGGCAAGGCTTTAATTTGCACAATATTTTGACATTTACCGGCCCCAGTGTTTAGGGTTAATGCCCGTTGTTGGCATTTATTAATAATAAAATTAATTTTTTATGTAAGTCTTCACTGTCCTCCAAATTGTCATATTTCCCGTCTCTTGTGCATTATGCATAGATTTCAGTTATTAAGGACAAAATATTAACATAGATTTGAATTAATTTTTCCAGGTGAGGTTCAAATTGGAATGAATTGTTGAGCATATCAATATTTCTACGCAAATTACTTCCTCCACACATTGTTCCTAGAGAAATGTATAAAACAAAAGTTAATCTAACTAACAAAGGAAACAACTTTTGATATGTGCATGTTTGTCGAAAAACAAATAGACAATGAAATATCGCGAATTTTTATTTCAGGCCTCCCTTATAACCCCCACTCCCGTTCTAACCTAAAAATTTTAATATAGCTTATAATCATGGAAGAATTAATGCTAATTGACATACTGAGCTTTTTTAAGTTCGGTTTAATCGTTAGCGCCCAATGAAATAGTTGACTCCCGCTTCAGTTTATAGTATATATCTCGTTTATACTTTGTTAAAAGACAAAAATGAATATGACAAAAGTTACTCTAAATAACAAAATAAACAACTTTTGTTATGTTCATATTTGCCGAAAAACGAATAGTAAACGAAATACCGCGATTTTTAAATTCAGGCTTCCCTTACAACCCCCACTCCTGCCCGTCCCTAGAAATGTTGGTATGGCTTGTTATAATGAAAGCGTTAGTGCTAATACACATACCAAGTTTTATTTATTTCGGTTGGGTCTTTTGTCCCAAATAAAATTGTTCACTTCCGCTATAGGTTTTAGCGTATATCTCGTTTATAATTCGGTATACGGAAAAAGTGTATATAACAAATGTTACTCTAAATAATAAAATAAACAACTTTTGTTATGTTCATATTTGCCGAAAAACCAGTGGGAAACGAAATATCGCTATTTTTAATTTCTGGCTTCCCTTATAACCCCCACTCCTGTTCGTCTCAGAGAAAATTAATATAGCCTAAAGTCTAAGTTGGGTTAGTAGTAATGTGCATACCAAGTTTCATAAAATTCGGTTCATGCGTGTAAAGGTATCAAACAAACACACACGAAAGAAACAAAATGCAGTTATGGTGTCTATGACATGTGAAACGAAAAGTTATCGTGAAATTTTGCGAAAAAAATCAATGTACAGACAGAGGTTACAATTTTATATATATTATGTAGTAATAAAATAGAAATATTTGAAATTAATTAATTATTATATTATATTATATTTTATATATACCCTTTGTGGGTAAATGTATTTATAGTTAAGTGTCATTAGAGACAAACATAAGATTCACTTAATGTGACCAAACAAGTACTTGGCTTATGCTCATAGTACAAAAATTAATAATTAATTAAATTATTACGAATTTTTAACTCTAGGCACTTAAGAAGTTGATTTATGTACCACATAAAATATTATTATCCTTAATCAAATTAAATAATTCACTAATGATCAAATTTATGTCTAGCAACTTAAATTATCAGATTGTTAATTTGTAAACATTGATTTAATAAGGGAAATTGAAAACCGTAGAACAGATAAATTGATATTTATTTTAAATCAAATTGGCCTATACATCATTATAATATTCAATATATTTTTTAAACCCTATATAAATCATTAGAAAAAATGCTAATTTCAACTCGAGTCATTCTTCTGGTCTTGCAACTCATCCTGCCTCTTCTCAATAACTGTAAGGTTCCAGTTTCATAAGCTAAGTCTACAATGTATGCATACTAACTTTAAGTAGATTTAAGTTATCCAAAAGCAAAGTGTGTGCATGATATTCATTAACCCAAGTATTTCTTGAATAAGAGTACTGAATTGTAATTTTGAAGAAAGGTAAAGTGACTCAACACCATTCCAAGTACAAGTAAGACTTAAGGTAATCAAATGAAATGGAAAATATGAAAACAAAGGACACATTTTTCTTATAATGGATATACATTCTGCTTCTATAATATAACATCAAAAAAGGTTACTGTCCTTTACCTTTTCAAGAATTGCCCTGTCTAATCACATAAACAATTCCATTTATAACATACTTATGCTAAACAGGGTAAAATATATCAACCAAAGTATTCTATAACCATGAAAAAATTTGGAATATTTTCCCTATCTTGTATTTCTATATACCTCCCTCCTCTGCCATTACCTATTACCAATCGAGAGCTACTTCTTCATTTTTAGCGCATAAGCCTATTTTTTCCTTTTTGATCTTTTTCACTGTATTTTAATACAAACAATGTAAAAATAAAAAAAAAAGAAGAAAGCTACAGGGGAGAAAACATTCATACATGTACAGTAATAAAATTTGATTTGCCTTTCCTGTCGAATTTATACTCATAAAAACCACCACAAGGTAATTAATATATGAACTTACAGCAGACAAAATACATTGAGGAGCGAGAGTCAGAATGAAGAATTATGAGTATGCAAAACCTGAAATAAACATGACACTATTCCCTAACTAATTCAATTAACTTTTGCACGACACTCGTTATTTTCTTAAGATCATGTATACCTACATTAGTCCATGAAAGTGAGCATAAGGACCAATAAAATGGAAAACAATTGCAACTTTTTGGTCAATTTAGGGATTTTGCTCCAATCAAAGAGTTGAACGTAACAATTCAGAGAATATTCAAAACACTATAGTGCATATGTGGGAACCACCGGCCCACGGGCCAGATCCGGCCTTCGGTAAGGTTTGATACAGCCCACGAGACATTTTGAAAAACCCAATTAAACAAAAATATTACACTACTTACTCCAAATGAGGAAGATGAGGAGAGATTTGTGCGTTTGACAGTACTTATAAATAGAACAGTTCTTTTCAATGATGAAAGTTAATATATCAAAACATCGTACAAGGCTGACTGACGATAATTTGGAAAATTCTTTTTGTCTTTGTATCAGTGGAATTAATCCAAACATCGATGGATTAGTTTCCCCAAATTCAAGCTCAAGTGTCTCATTGATTTTGGTGTCGTTATTCACTTTCGTTATTTGTAATAATTCAAAATTTTACAATTTAATTATAAAGTTGTACCTATTTTTTTCATTTCATTTTGTTATTTTAATAAATTGTATTATGATTACATTGTCATATAATTTCATATCTGATATCTATCGTTAAAAATTATTAACACTACTTTAAAATGCACTACTTTTAAAAGCAGCCCGTGAATGTATTTGCTCACTAAAGTTTGGCCTGTAACATGTCAAAGGTTGCCCATACCTGCTTTAGTGGGACAAATAACATGTCACAAGCAACCTACTTTCTATAAATTAGGTAATCAAATTATAAATTAAAATAATATTTTACTCACCATAAATAAAAATATGTAACTACATAAAAAAATAGAAAATCAGACTTACCCACATAATAAGGTGTATAGCAAGGAGTTTCCAACTTATCATTAGTAAAAACTTCTTTGGCAAAGCCAAAATCTGTCAACTTTAAAATTCCATTTTCATCTGGAAAGATATAATTACAAAAATAAAAATTACAAGTTTTAAAAACTAAGAACCAGCACATGTGTAATGCTTGTAATACGTATATGATTTTAAAAAATACTATCAAGATGAAACATACCACACAAAATTTACAACATATAATACTAAGTTTATTTCTATTACTGGAAAGTTTAATTTCAACCAAGCATGCCAGAAAAAGTTCAGTGGTTTCATTTTTATCCAAATTATACACACACGGTATTATTTATAAAATTGAGCCCGCTATAAGTTCCTTAGTCTCTAATATTTGATTGTGATTGTAGATTTAATAGCTTTATCTGGCTTTTTTTTTTATTATTGTTGCCATTAAATTTTTTATATATCCACAATTCCAACAGGTTATTCATATTTCAAAATACATTTTTTCTTTTTACAAGTTCTTATTAATTTAAAGGCAAGGGTCTGTCATTGACCCTTGCCATTAAACTGTAAAGAACATATAAAAATAGTGGGTCCAAAATAAGAAGATTTTTTTTTTCATTAAAACAATTGTTCTTTTTAGCACTGGGGCTCAGGTTAGCCATGTGAGTTAAAGCGTTGACCTTAATCTCACATGGTAAACCTAGAGTGGCGAGTTTGATTCCTGCCTGGGCAAAGGAATTTATTTAGTGACGGAATTCATTAAATAAAATCCTTAGTCCAACCCTGGATAGAAAAGGGTGGTAACCTGTAGATAACCCGTTCCAATTAGCCTTAGTTACAAAAAGTGGACATTAATAAATAATTTCAAATTTCTTTTTAGCACTTTATTCTCTTATTTTTTCCTATGATAGGTTTCTTATTCATGGATTTGTATAAGATAATATCAGTAAAAATTCCTGACAAACCCCAACCCTCTTCTGGGCAACAGAAACTTTAGGAAAATTTTGTCATAGAAATTTTGAGGTACAATATAAAAATTTAAACTTTTTCTAGCACAAACTAAAAGGTTCCTCAGTCAAAGTTACAATTGGTTTGTAGTACTAAAGGTTATTATTATTATTTATTAACGTCCACTTTCTGCAACTTAGGCTAATTGGGACGGGTTATCTACAGGTTACCACCCTTTTCTAGCCAGGGTGGGATTTTAGGATGTTATTTAATGAATTTCGTCACTAAATAATTTCCTTTGCCCAGGCGAGAATCGAACTCGCCACTCTAGGTTTACCATGTGAGATAAAGGTCAACGCTTTAACTCGCATGGCTAACCTGAGCCCCTAGTACTAAAGGTACAAATGATTTGAAGTACTAATTGATATTTCTCACAAATATCAATTCCACCTTGTTTTGATTTTTTTTTTCTCTAGTGGGTATGACACACTGACCACTACATTTCTTCACTTAAAATCCAATCTGCAGAGTTGTAGTTATGCTTTCTTCACCCTATTGTTCTCAAAATTTTGTATTCCCTAAGTAATAGTCTCTTCAAAAGTAGCAACACTAGGATTAAAATGGACCATGTCAACAATTATAATTCCCTTTCATCTAAATAAAAGTTTTAACATTTTAAAATAAACAAAACTTAAAAACAATCACTCATACTTATAAATACTACATGTTAGCAGTCACCAGACCTGGAGTTGTATATAGAAGATTTTCAGGTTTAAGATCCCGATGAGCAATGTTCATGTCATGTAAATATTTGACAGCAGAGCAGATTTCTTGCATTATTTGAGCAGCTTCTAAAATGTGGAGCATATTAATAGAAAATATATAAATGAAATAAAGTTACAAAAACAAGAAAATTTAATTTTCAATCGTATAAAATTCTAATTTAGAACAGGATATGTCCAATTCTTATTTTAGAGAAGATACATTTCTATAATACTTCTGTTAAAATGGGGAGGGGGGGGGACAATGAAAGTAATAAAACAAACGTAAAAAAATATTTATCCTCTAAAATATAAATTATAATATATAATATTATATAATTATAATATAAATTTTAATAAATAAATAATTTAATACATCATTCATCTTTAACATACAAGGTATCCCTAGGAGTGAGGTGCTGCTAATCCTGGTGTTAATAGGAATTGAAGGACCACATTCACTGCCAGGCTCAAGCCTGGGTAAAAGAGGAGGGGTTAAGTGAAGGGAGTGGGCATCCTCTTCTCTAGTTAAAAAAATAAACTATCTAGTACATGTAAACTGTGTAATCTACTCACAAGGAGATCCAAAAAGAATCACAAATAGACATGCTTATTCTGAACTAAATAGCCCCTATTTATGACTAAAAATCAACAACACAATCCTCTAAAGCTCCACACCTGCAGATCTACATTCTGACTAGACCAGCAAGAAAACCTTTCACAATTGTGATAAAATCAAGGGTAGGTCACAGAACAATGAAGGGAGAGTGGCCAGTAGATTAAAGATATGTTAAATTCTAGGACTGGTTAATCAAATGCCCATTGAATAGACCATGGAAATGGAATCCAAATACATAGGAGATCTTCAAAAACACAGAATACTTGTGAAAATAGATCTATATATAGAACCTGGAAGGCAAAGATAACTCGAGGGATGGTCAAGACAGTGATCTAGTAGCTAACTGACAAGTGTATGAGAAATGAAAGCAACAGCACGGGTATGTGAAGAAGCAGAAAATGATTACATACCATAACAAAAATTTAAATATGACTTCAAATTATGTTTACGAAACAATAGGTGAATCATCAACTGAAGTCAGCAGAAACAGACATAAAAGTTATTTAAAAGTTGCTTAACTTATTCAAACTCAATAAACTTAAGAAAGCGCTGATGTTGGGTAAGCTATCAATTGTGAATATATCAAAAATAAACAGACTCGTCTTTAAACTTAAAGTGAAAGAAGAGTAATGACTAACATAAAAAGCCTTTTACTTACTTACATACAACTCAGTACAGTCCTTAAAGGACCTGGACCACTGCCACCAGCCTTGTTGGCCATTAATTGCAGTTCTAAGCCAAGATTTTTCAATTTGAATTTGGCGTTCCTTAAAGACATCATATATCTTCTGGGACTGTCTAGCAGGATCCATTCTTTCCACAAGGCCTAACCACACCTGTCTGAACTTCTTGATAGCAAGAATCATATTTCAGGGTCACCATCTAAATCTATTATTTCAATGTTATTTGACATTTATTCCGCTATTTGATGGGTTCAAATATTTATACTCAGGCTCATCTTCTCAGACCAGCAGCAATCTACTTTTCTCTTTTTTTTACTCTAATATTCCACTATTCACTACCATACATGACCACATTTATAAACTGTTTTGTAAATGATTAACTCATTTTCCAAGAGAAGTGGTTGAATCTGAAAGCTTTCAGTGAGATATAGAAGCATCTGTTTTAACCCTTTACAGGGCAATGCCTGCAAGCATAGCCCCTTCCCACACTCAATCAAACTCTGACTGAGAGGACTACGAGTAGTTACTAGGATGTCCTCCGCTAGATGTCAGGAGAAAAGGAAGAATTATTCCTGAATGTTCGGCCGCCAAGAGCCGAGAACCCCCTCCTCATTCAATGTACCAAAATTTATGCAAAAATATTTGATGAAACTACTCAGTTGGGGAGATACGAGACAGGAATGTAATGAGCCAAACCTCTTTCCGCCCGGGCAAGGACAGATAGAATTCTGGCTTCCCCGCAGCCAGTAATCCCCAGGTAGACCAAATCGCTTAACGGTCAAGGCCTGATAGCTTTTTCTAGAATTTTTATTAAACTATTCTGTTACTATTAATAGTCATTTATAGACTCCCTAACACCATTTTTAGACAAATACAATTTTTTTGATAGCCATCGAAATGTGCCCTATAAAGGGATAAGAAAAATTTCTAGCTTCAATATCAACTTTTATATTAATGTTATTCTAGTGTGCACCATTCCTCCTTGATATTTACATGATATATAAATAAGAAATGTGTATCCAATCGTACGGCAGAACCCCTCTACCTTGCTATTCAGTCCTGATGTTCTCATGTACTTCGTCTTATACTTGTTTATACTGAGCACCTCTAAAACAAAATCTTCTAACACATCAGCTGACTCCACAATGTTTGTACCAATAATAAATACAAAATTAGTATACAATATTTGAAGTATAAGCTTGTATATGGTAGTATCCCACAGCTCAGGTGATAATGGGTCACCTTGTCTTTTACCTAAGCTATCAGAGTTGCTTACGTTGGATTTGACTTTGCAAAATCAGATGATAAGATGTTTGATTTAATAGATTTTATGCTTAAGCCATTAAGCATAAAAGCTATCTTAGAGCTACCAATAATGGACGTTACCTATTCCTGTTAAGAGAGGAATAATGTACATGATTTTTCCTTTTGTATTTAAATTAATTAAACATTCTCACTAATGAGATGATGAGATGTAATTTATATTTTTAATTGGGAGCATATTTATATTTTTAATTTAGCAAGCATTAATAGCAGTTCTAGTTTTATTAATTTAACTTAAAGGATATTTAAACTACTTTGAAGCAAAACAAACCCTTAGAACAAGTTGTACTTAATATGTAGTGCTAGTTAAATAGTATATTTTAATTATCATTGGACAGGGCTATTTTAATGACAGAGAGGTGAAATAAAGAAAATGGGCAAAACATTCTGAGAAGAGACAATATTTTCAGCCCTGACCAAGAGCTTGGTCTGTGGCTGGGATAATGGATTCTGAACACTCATATAAATTGAAAATATAAATAAGAGCAATATACATTATTCCTAAAAATGAATCTTTTTACAATTAAACAAGATTTAACATTAAAAATAATAATAAAAAAATAACCTCTTTCTGTAAATGCCCCTGTTTGCTTCTCTTGAATTCTCTGAAACAGTTCACCTCCTTGCATGCTGAAATCAAAATTATGATATTTATACTTGTTGACAACTTGTAAAACAAAGAACAGAAATTACTGACCACTCCATAACAACTAGAAGGCATTTTCTTCCAGCATAAGTGTTTTTATAAACATCCACTATTCCCACTATATGCTTGAAACCGCTAACCCTCCAGTGCAATTCAACCTCTCTTCTAGCTTTAGTAGATTCTTGAAGTACCTAATGACAAAGAAAAGAAAAGTAAATTTTATTAATAAAACAACTAAAGTGTATATTTATATGTAACACAATGAATAAAATGATATTACTCAAATAGATAATGTTGAAAAAACAATTTTAGCATATTTCCCTTAATGTAAATGAGCTATAAGGTTGTACTCATGACACGATTTTTGAAAAAAATATTTTTTATCTATATTATTCAAGAAAAAAAAATTTTACTCATGCTGTACATGGTATATATTTTTGTTTCTTCCCCAACGTATTTTGAGCTGTAGGTCCTTATTAAAAGGTTCATTTCTTTCTTAAATTATAATTTAGAAATTTTGGTTAATTTTTAGGTTTATAGGACTAGGTTTTTTTTTTTTTTTTTTTTTTTTTTTTTCTACAACTATATAAAAGTACCAAAGTAATACTAGAAAAGGAATTTTATGCTATCACAGGTTCATAAGCTAACCACCTAACAACAAAGTGGGCTAAAATTATGATTTAAGAAATGGTAATGATCTTCTTGTAACTTTTAGGAATATTTATAGTCATAAATCCTTTATGATTCATGAATGCATAAATCCTTTATGGTAGTAAATGTCTCACTGAAATCACAAATTACTATTGATTTTATGAAAATCTGAGATATTTAAAGTAAATTTCTCCCAAAATGTGTTGGTTTGGCATTTATTAAGTAAGTATTAATTTCTCACTTAGTAGATTCAGCATTAAAATCAATTTTACTTGTGAAATTGCAAATTAAAGAGTTGGGAGAAAAACTAAATATAGTTTGTTACTTTTATTTATTATTATTTTTATTTCTATATGCAGATAGATCATATGAATGCAAATTCAAAACTCAGAATAAGATCAAGCAAGCCACATTTTTAGAAGAACTTTTAGAAATGTGTATAAATGATATACATTATAATAGATAATAGTACAATAGAATATTTAAAACTTAAATAAAATAGATCTAATTATTATTAAATAAATAATCCTGAAGAAATAAAAAATACTTATTCAGGAGTCCTTAATGAGCAATATTACCTTCAATGCAAATATTTCTCCCGTTTTCTTCTTATAACACTGAACGACTTTTCCATTTATTCCTAAACCCAGAACCGTGCTGGAAATATTGTAATCTTCAGTGATTGGGTTCGTTTTGATACATTTTGAGGTGTTCAAAGATCGGTATGTTCCTTCGTCCATCGTAAAATGTAGTAAGCAAACAAACCTTTAGAGGCTTACTGATAAATAGTAGGGTTGTGATAACAGGAGTCCAATATCTGAGATAGAATTCAATTGACCAACGAAGTATAACAGGTATTTTGAATGCCATACAATATCCTGGAAAAATATACACTACATTATCTTTAAAATGGGGCACTGTTAAAAATAAGATAATGTCTGTTTTAACGAAGATAATGTCTGAATAGCTATTTTACCTAGAAAAGACTGCGAGTGTCTCCTCAACCGGCCGAGGAAACTCAAATATGATGACAATTACTTACAAGAAATTCGAATCTTAAATGTTTTGTTTTTTACTTTTGCTTTCGGCTTTTGTCGTTTTTATTCGCCAAAACCCGTAAAATCTTAAATATCTGAATTAATATCTCCTAAAAGAAATATTCAACTGACAGAAGTCATTAATAATATTTGTTATACTATTTATTTTATATTAATATTCAAATAATAATGTGTTGGTACCATAAATGGTGAAAGAGTATTTTAGTTCCCTCTTGGTGGCGCACGATGACGACGGCGGCCATTTTGTTTTTCTAACTTTATATTTTTTAACACTTTAAAATTTCCATAATACGCCATTGGTGGTTAAAACCGAGGGTGGGGGGTTTTGTTTTTCTAACTCTTTAAAATTTCCAAAATACGCCATCGGTGGTTTTAAGCGAGGGCGGGGATTATAAGGAAACAAGATGGCGGCGTAGGGGGGACTAAACTGCACTTTAGCCCCATAAATAATGCTGAATGTTCGTCCCTGGACATTTATCTTCTATGAAGGTTTGCTTCAACAGAAGCTAGTATGCACATAAATATTTCTTTCATTACGTGACTGCGGTTGAGTAATACCAGTTGAAATCTTAGTTGGTTAGTCTGTTTTAATAATTAGTCCTGATAATAAATCATACACAAATCTTATATAAATTCTGTTTAACATTATTATTCTAGCTCACAAGATACACTGTACATCAACATAATACTACACATAACAAACATCCGCTTCCCTGTTCTTATAATCGCTATAACCTTCCTTCCTTAACAGTGTAGCCACATATAACATCTCTCTTTTCAATCTTTGAGCCTTGCTGGCACTCTCCTGCACCTCTTAGGTCTTGACACTGGTGCAACAAAGTTTGTAGCATTTTCAGTACCCTCATCTACCTGAAACGACGCCAGGCGAAGATGAACTCTATTCCGCCTGACCACTCTGCCAGTATCAAGGTCATCCACTATGTACGATCTTGGCGCAACATGTTTTTGAAGAATTCTCCCTCGATGGCAGTAGTCGACTTTTGGGTACTGGATGGATACGAGATCTCCAGGACTGAATTCCTTGAGCTCTCTAGCACTCCGATCATAATAGCTCTTGGCAATTGCATGTTTTTCTTCCAACTTAGCTGGTATGTCAGCATTCACATGGGGCATCAGCGTATCAGCTACAGAAGGTAATTTAGTGCGGCACACCCGATTCATCAACAGCTGTGCTGGGGACACTCGTAAATGCTTTAGTGGAGTGTTCCTATACTCAAGAAGAGCCATATATAGATCCTCTTTCCCATCTGCAGCCTTCTTCAAAATGTTTTTAATTATTCCCACACCTTTTTCAGCGAAAGAGTTGGACTGCGCATGATTAGGGCTTCGTGTGACAATGTCAAAGCAGTAATCATTGGAGAAACCTTGTAGTTCTGCTGAAGCGAACGGTACATTGTCGCAGATCATTACCTCTGGAATACCAAACTTTGAGAAAATAGATTTTAAATTTTGGATGACTTCTTGAGCCGATTTTGTTTTCATGCCCACAAACTCAATCCAGTTAGAATATGAATCAACCAGAACCTGGTAATCACGTGACTCATAGGTCATAATGTCCACAAACACCCTCTGCCACGGTCTTATGGGCAATGGATGGCTATTTAAGGGCTCCTTAATATTTTTTCTTGCAAACTTCTGGCAACTAGGACAATTTTTGATGAAATGCTCAATGACCATATTTATTTGGGCCAATATTATTGTTTGTTTAGCTCTCTTTCGATTTTTCAATATCAGCGTGACTGGAGCGTCAAGAATGGCATCCTTAAGTGCCTGAAACGAATCCTTCTCTTCGTTGTCCCACTTCCAACTAATATCATTTTTAGTAAGATTCCTTAATGGGGCCGACCTTTCCGACAAATTTGGTATAAACTTTGAGACATATTTAATTAAACCCAAGACTCTTAAAACGTCTCCTTTGTTTTTTGGTCCTGGCAACTCTCTAATAGCCTCTACATACCTATCGTCAATAGCAATTCCTTCACTAGAAAATATTTGTCCAAGATACTTGACAGATTTCCTTTTATATTGTATCTTCGAGCTAGTAAATCGAACATTATATTTCCGAGTTCTATCCATTACTTGTTGGAGGGCTTGATCATGTTCTTGCTCTGAAACTCCCAACACCAACAAGTCGTCAAAATATACACAGACGCCAGGAATATCCCCGAACAACCTGGATACCTGGCACTGAAAAATTTCTGGTGCCGACCTTAATCTAAACGGCATCCTCTGAAATTTGAATCTCCCAAAAATAGTGGCAAAAGTACAAAGATCAGCTGACGCACTATCTAGCTCAATATGGAAATAACCATCTTTTAGGTCCATACAGTAAATACACTCTTACCTTGTAATGTTTGGGTAATATCATCGACAGTCAGTATAACAAAATGTTCTCTCAACAGATTTATTAAGTTTTCTCATATCCAAACAGACCCTCAAATCACCATTCTTTTTTTCCACTACCACTACCGGGTTAACTACCTCTGTTGGATAGGTGACTTTCTGAATGATACCTTTTTCTTCCATCTCCTCTAATTTTAATTTCAAACGATCATGCAAAACATAAGGCACTCTTCTAGTATTTTCAATAAATGGTTGAAAAGAACTATCTAACTTAATTGAATGCACAAATGGGAATCTCCCCAAACCTTCAAAAATTCTCGGTTTGACTGTACTATTTGCAACTGCTCATTTATGTTCTCAATTCTTTTAATGATGTTAAATTTAACACAATCGTGCAATCCTAATAAAGGGGTTTTCTCATGTTTACCACTGCAAACTGAATAGTGTGACTCTTATCACCAATAGAACATTCCAGCGCAGTAGACCCAACTAAAGGTATTCTTTCTCCTGTGTAAGTAACTGCCGAACAAACAGACTTAGAAATAGGTGCCCTCAGCTTAATAGCTAAATCCTTAGGTAGAACACTTATATCTGCTCCAGTATCAATTTTGAAAGATAGGCAAGAACCACCTATATGTACATCTTGAAGCCAACAGCTATTTTTAGACTCTACTTCATCAATAGAAAACTTTTCGACAACGCCAACTTCATTTTGTAATTCAAGTTCAGCAACTTTCTTTGAATCTACTTCATCAACTGTACACGCAACAGCAAAATGGTTCATGCCTTTACACCGAGTACAAGATTTCCCCCATGCAGGACAGTTACGAAACGTGTGGTGAGTTGCACACCGAGAACATTTTCGAACATTTGTAGATGACAATTTGTTAACATTTTTTACTTTGCTAATATCATGCACGTCAACAGAATCAGGCATTTCTGTGTGCTCGTCACGCCGGATATGGGTTTGTTTCTCTAAAAAAACTAATAATTCCTCTATTGGCAAAAACTCAGTGGAACTGTCTTGTAATTCCCACAAATGTTTGGATTCTTTGTCTAGCCTACGCAACAGTATAAATTGTAATATTGCGTTCCAACTTTCAGTATTAATACCATAACTATTTATTGCACTTAGAACCGACCTAGTGGTATTAATCAGACTTTTTATAGCTTGGCTGGACTCTACACTTGGATGGTCAATAGCCCTCTCCAAGTATTTGTACTCTAGATATTTATTCCTCTGATAGACATTCAACAATCTATCGAGAGCTACTGCATAATTGGCGGACGTTAGGTCTAGTCCCGCTAGTCTGTCCAATGGTTCTCCCTCCAGTGAAGATTTAAGAAGTTGAAAACGACGGACATCGTCTAATGTAGGATTTTCATGAACAACCGATATGAATAATTCATAAAAGGAGTTCCACTGTGTAATGTCTCCTTTAAAAATCAGAATTCTTATTGGTGCAACCTCACACTTAATATTAAAATCAGTTTTCTTATTAACTACTTTAGATGTAATTTCTGCAATTTTTTCTTCCAGAGTACTTTTTATACGGAAATAATCTTTCTCAAAATTGTCAATATAATCATCTTCAAGCATGCCATGCATAATTCATTAAATTCATCAAAAATTTTACCTGAGTCCTTACTTCTTTCTTTTAATTCCGATAATGATGCATTCTCAAAATTAGATGATGATAAAAAAGTTAACATTCTTGTTAATCTTGCCCTTAAAACTGACTTCTTTTTCTTTAATAATTCACCTTCCATGATAATTAATAGTAAAACGAAGAATCCACAAAAGGAAAAAAAAACTTTTAACGAAAGAGTGTTGCTATCTAAACGAAAATTTCACAATTGAGAACGTTAAAGTTCAAAAAACCTGACACCATGTTTTAATAATTAGTCCTGATAATAAAACATACACAAATCTTATATAAATTCTGTTTAACATTATTATTCTAGCTCACAAGATACACTGTACAACATAATACTACACATAACAAACATCCGCTTCCCTGTTCTTATAATCGCTATAACCTTCCTTCCTTACACAGTGTAGCCACATATAACATAGTCATTATTGCTATTCGTACTAGACGCAGAAGCCATTCTCTATTGTAATGGTAACGTGGGGAATTAGGGGTAGAACGATTCAAACAGGTAAATAGACAATATGCATTGAATATCTGAATGTGACAAGACCTCCGTGTGAGAGAGATGGACATTTTAGGTAACTTTAAACAGGTATAGGAATGACACGTGTGAAAGAATAAAAGGAGGAACTATGCACTATGTCAAATGTGGATGATATCAATTCTTAGATGTAATTCAGCTCCCGCATACCCGTAATGTCTGTGGAGATCATCCCACGATCCACTTTACCAGTGGAATCAGAAGTGTTCATGAGAATACTCGCTCAGAGATTAAATACTTCTGGCTTCTTCGTTTGCAGATAATAAATGAGAATAGTATTACCTCTAGAATTAGGGAACTTAGGATCTCTGTTAATTAATAGCAATACTTCATTAATTTCCACTAGAAGCACTGGATAGGGTACACTTTATCTCTATAATATTAATAATAATGATTTAGATTAATTGAAATACTTCTTCCTAGAGATGAATGAAGGTCTCTTAAATAAAATAATGACCTACTTGCGGTTTCTGGCTGCTACTTGCAGGCAAACTAAGTACAAAATCTACTACTAGATTCTACAAAGATTCATTAATCTCATGCTCGACAATCTCTTGATAATATTATTTGTATGTCCATAAGGGGCTGGTTGGGATCAGCTAGACAGGTCATGTAAAGTAAGAAGATAATCACATAAACAAAAACTGCTCTAAAAAAATATATACACCAAACAAACTCACAAAGGCAACACATATACTCTATGATAGTCAGATGAATAAAAGACTCAGGAAGGTCACCTCTTCATGTGTGACTATCTGATAGAATCCATTTCTTTTTTTTTTAATGAATCTTTGTATATTAAAGTATTGCATTGAAAGTTAAATTTATCCTCTAACTGTCAAAATTTAGTTTTATTTATATGTGGAAGACACAAGGTCTGTAGAAAACATAATATTCTATTCCTTGAAAAAATGAACACCAATTACATGAATATTGTGTATTATGTGGTAGAAAATGTGTTTTCTTAATTGATACATAAGATTAAAAATATAATTTAAACTTAAATTGCTTTGTGTAATAAACATCATTTTTTAAAAAAAAGAGTGATGTCTCAATTATGTAGTTATTACTTTACAATACTTCACTGAAGAGATGTTATTGTTGATTATATATAAAAAAAGTAAGAAGTTTGGAGTTCTTTTGTGTATTCTCTTAATCAATAAGTAATTTGAAACACTGAAAAATATAGTATATATAAATAAGTACCTCCCACATGCCAATTTATTGAAGTGATGACATAGGATCTACTCATTTGTGTGTTATCTAACTCTGTGCAATTATAGTTACTTATATGGGTCATAAGAAAACAATAAATGCCTTGCCAACACACAAACAAAAATGCTTTCTCTAGAGCTCACCTGATTCATCGTAAAACATTATAAGAACATTTTAGCGCAGTGAAATGGATGAAGAGGGGAATTAAGAAGGTAGAAGAACTAGGAATTGTATTCCAGGTAAGTGGGTTTAAGTGAATCCAAATACTATTTCCCATTGCCTGTGCTTTAATTGGCATGTCGGCAATGAGTAATTTGTATTGGGAATATACATAAAAATATAGTACCCAACTGATAAATTGTGACGATTACACTGGAATTTGAATTTGTAATAGTTTATTCGATAAATTGATGACTCAAACTTCAATTCAAATTCTTCTTGGGATTCAACCAAATCATTGACTCATTCTTTAGTAACGGTATTCAATTCAATTTATCTTCAACTGTTTACAGGAGTCTCCTTTTACAGCTTGGGATTGACCAGAACCATATTTGTTAGGGTCATTGGATTACTTTGTAAATAAAGTAAAAATAAAGGGAAACAGAGTAACAAAATCCTAAAAGGAATAATTTATAGAATATCTTGATAGAAGGCAGATGGGTGTAGACAAATATGTGACATATTTGGCAAAACAAATAGAAGGTATTTCTCAATTTTAATTATGTAACAACACCATCAGTTTTTTAAGCAAAGGAAAATATTTATAAAGCCCTTTAATTTTCACCTTTATTTGCAATGCTCACAAAAATGAATATATTTCCTTTTCTGCTTTCTGCCAGGGCCACAGAAACAAACACCTATTTATACAAGAACAAGGTTTTCTATTTATGAAGCCCTTGCCAAAATATAGAAAGATAGATATAACTTTAATTTTTATTAAATGTCTGATGACAATATCAGTTCAATAATTTCAATATATATGATAATAGGAGGTTTAGGATAAGGATGGAATTATTTATGTAAACTTCAAAGTATACTTCAGTTTGTTATTAACAAATACATAATTTATTTAAGAAAATTGCTGAATTAAAATGTAAAACATTAAAAGATAAGATTGTACTTCTGAAAATAACTATAAAGAAAATAATAATTAACAATGAATTTACACCTTTTGTATAAACAAATTGACAAAGAATGAACTTGTATTAATGGCAGTATCATTCATATAGTTAGTACATTTTTTCTTCAATAATTACAGATCTATAAACAAAAACATTTGGAAGGCATTAACCTGCTCTCTATACATTTATCTACACAAATTTTCAGCAAAATGTCAAAACAGTTTATCTGGGTTATATCACAGTCCACGTCAAACAAAATTTTAAGCATATTTCTTAGATATGCCAATAGCCTTTAATAAGGGCAAAATAAAATGTATGTACAAACTTCTCATCATGTGTGATTTTGTGTATGTGTGAGTGTGTGTGTGTGTGTGTGTGTGTGTGTGTGTGTGTGTGTGCGTGCTCAAATAGGCAAGTTTCTTTGTATAAAATTATATTTTTCGATTTGAGGTTGTCCTCATGTCATTTTCGAAAAAGTTCGACATATGTCCATCGGTCCTGCCTCCTAGATGATGAAAATGAGGCACACTCTAAAATTATATATATATATATATATATATATATATATATATATATATATATACATAGGTGAATCAAATATAAACGAGACTTTTTTTTTAAAAAATTTATTTTAATTTTAAACGCAAAAAATAATATAGCTTATTTTTCTACATAATCCCCTGACTTGGAAACACATTTTTCCCAACGGATAGGTAGCTTTCCAATTCCTTCCATGTAGAAAGATGCAGGTTGTGTCTGCAGCCAATTGCGCAATAGGCTTCAACCTCACCATCACTGTCGAATCTTTGGCCTCCTAAAGCTTCCTTGAGAGGGCCAAACACATGAAAGTCACAGGGTGACAGGTCTGGACTGTAAGGAGGGTGTTCCAGTGTCTCCCACCCCAGTTGCTCCAATTTTTCCCTAGTCATGGCTGCTGTATGGGGGCGAGCATAGTCATGGAGAAGAACCACTTCTCTGATCGGTAGGTCTCGTCTTTTGCGGCGATATGCAAGTCGGATTTTCAACACGATCACGACCCCCCACAAACTGTTTATGGCATGCAAACACTCTGGCTCGCGAAAGTGTCTTTTCCCCGAACTGTGCAGTCAATCTCCTCAAGATTTCGGTCGGTTTTACGCCTTCTGCGGCGAGATACTTAATTACGACACGTTGCGCAGTCGACGGGGGTACCTCTTCCTCCAACATCGTCACGGTGGACACCGAGACGATCGAGGTGGCGAGATCACGTGCTTCCCCTACTCCTGACTAACCTACCCAACAACAAAAAAGGCGGGAACGTTCTCCCACCACTACTGTGCCCGAAAGGCGAAAAGTCTCGTTTATATTTGATTCACCCTCGAATATACACACACTTATCTGTTACGCTCTAGCATTGTTTTTGTTTGATCATTACCAAACTATATATAAGTGTTTAATTAAAAACTAAAGATCAAGTTCATTAATGGCTGAAATCGGACCAGGGGGAGGGTCTGGAGGGTTTAATTTCAAAACTTCTTCGAAAATTTGTATAGAACCAATCTTATTGCAAATGTAACGTTCTATAAAAGTTGTTATATATATTTTTATCTATTTTGAAAATTAAACGAGATATTTTAGTTTTCGGTTTTCATTAAACCCCCACTCCTATTCATGTAATATTAAAGATAAGCTGTTATATGATGAACCATTTCATTCTAACATTAAATACC
The DNA here is from genome assembly GCA_019009955.1 of Riptortus pedestris. Taxonomy (NCBI): domain Eukaryota; kingdom Metazoa; phylum Arthropoda; class Insecta; order Hemiptera; family Alydidae; genus Riptortus; species Riptortus pedestris. The sequence goes on from CM032233.1 coordinate 95,862,469, forward strand.
AAATAATGTTTTCAATGAACTTTTACTTTGTGAGATACATGCAAGTACGTTACATATGTGATGACATCATCAATTAAAATTTTATGTTCTTAACTCAAAAATGTTTATTTGATCTATACCATAATCGATATTTAACTGTTTAATTCTACATTAAAGTGCATAGTCATTAATGGCTAAAATTCAACAGGGGTAGAGGGGTGGTTAAGAGGGGGGGGGGGGAGAGATTCGCATATTCAAAATATCTCTGTTATTATGAGTTATATTGAAAAACATCACAGAAACAATATTATCAAGCTGCTGATGCTATACATTTGTTGTTCTATATATTTTTTGTAGCTTAAATATTCAGGGAGTTAATTGTATTTTCTTGTTTTCAGCCTTCAGTAAATCCCCAGTTCTACACATCAGATTAAATTTAGAAATGGAAAATATCCTGTGAGAAGAGATACATGGTGTGTATACCAGCAGGTGGGAAATCTGTTTAGTTTATTCAGCCCTTGCATGTCGCAGTTTTTTTAAATTTCACAAACAAATAATGAATAAAAGAAATTAATTTTAGAATTGACGTTAATCTTCAGCAATCTATTCTATAACATTATTTAATTTGTATACTTGTTTGTTTGTGTTTATAAATGTTGCTATTAGGAACTTATTAATCTTTGAAACTATTTAAATACTCTAAGAATGCCTTCTTGAATACTATGCGAATACCATGAAAGTTGTTAATTTTGGTAACGCTCCTTAACACTCTTACCGAAACATGAATTCCGTGACGTAAACCGAATCATCCAGTTGCACAGGCCTGGAAGGGTTAATAGTAATTCCCATCAACAAATTCGTTATTTTTATTTATTGTTTGAATAACTTGTATCCCTTTAATCTATTATTGTCATTTTTAATCCTTTCATTGAAATCACTGTCATCCGTACGATATATAGATCTTGACAATGAGCGTTTTATTGGTCCATGGTTCGTGGAAGGCTCCATAGCAAATCATATACTATGTAAAACACACGAAAAGAATACGAACAAACAGTGTTACAAGCTCTAATGAGAGATATACAACATACGTAACCTGTATTGTAGACCAACAATACATAGGCTGTTAACCAAAACAAGAGGTCCATGAGACCGGAGCAAAACGAGCAATAGCTAGTTAAGGTCGAATGGCGTTGACAAATTAACCCAAAACACTTCCTGAGTGTAGAGGAAGGTAAGACACACAGCTAATGAGGTGGAGAGCCCGCCAATACTAGCAGGTCTACCAATACATGAAATATGAAAATCTCTACCGGCCTCTCAGGCCAGTGTTTCAGTAAAAGTGTTAAAAATATGAAAATAGATTTCCACATTTTAAGCCTTGATCTGATTCACCATAATTATGCAGGTTTTATTGCACTCCATGCCAAAAAAAATTTCGAGCATAAATATTTTATATGCCAACAGACATAAAAGATAGTTTAAACTTTTTGTACAAACTGCTCACCAGATGCCATGTGTTGTGGTGTGTGTATGTGTGTGTATGCCTTGCTCATATAAGCAAGTGTGTTTATATAAAATAAAGTTTTTGTTCTATTTTTAATTTCACAAGTAAAAAATAAATAAAATAAAGTTAATTTTCTGAATCGATGTTAACCTTTAGCAATCAATTCACTAAATCTTTAATAGCAATTGTTCTTCATTAATTTTTCCTTATTTATAAATGTTGCCATTGAGTATTTATGATGCTTTGCGAATACTCAATTGCTCTAGCTATTTCTTCCTGAATACTGTGTGAAAGCCACAATAGTTGCAACTTTCGGTAACGCTCCCTACAAAGATGAAGGGGATTTCCACGTCTTAAGCCTTGATCAGCTTCACCATAATCATCAAGGTAGGGAGGCGCCATGAAGCAACCTCTATTGGGGCTTGCTAAAAGCAAAATTTCACACTCCCGAACTCGCAAGAAAATTCCAGCTCCAGCTCCACAAAAATATGTGTGGTAAGTACACGCTCCAACCTAGATAACAAATAAATTTAAATTATTTATGCATTCAGTTTCTACAGCTTTTATAGTTGAAAAAGGATTGCCCGTGAAGAGACTGAATAAACATTAATACCAATATATATATATATATATATATATATATATATATATATATATATATATATATATATATATATATATATATATATATATGAATGTATGTATATATATACACATACACACACACACCCATACATGTATATATTTTGAATGTAAGAGTTGAATTTTCAGTAACTATAATATTATTTGTTTTGGTAAATTTACTGATTTTGTCTAATTTCTAATTGAGTAAACAATGAGAGGGTTCAAGAAATATTGACATTTAAAGAAATTAATTATGAATTACTAACATAATTTTATTTTTAATAATGTTATTAAATGACCCACAATATAAAATTAAATAATACCTTTAATATCCATGAAATATTTCATAGTCCACGAGAAGGGTAGAGCTCAGTCCCTTGACTTTTCTAAATACCCAATGATGGCTGCAGGGTGTGCCCAAAGCATATGTGATTGAAAATATAGATACTTGCAGCAGACTCAGTTTTCTCATACTGAATTCTACATGGCAAATATAATTTAGCTGAAAATGGTGGTAGAACCCCTAGGTGCTTTAAGACAGGAAATTTATGCCAGTATTCAGTACCTCATTACTGATATATTTTCTCAAAGGTGCCTACCCTTCAACTCCCATTACGGTCACTAAACAAGTGAATAATTTTCTCCATGACCCCTTATCCATTTTTTTTTTTGTGGTAAATGAGTTACTTAAGCAATGTTGGGGACAAATGAAAGAGCAGATTATTATCATTATTTTAAAATATGACAGCTATAACGATTTTATGACTTTTTTTACCTAAGCAAAAAATCAAAGTTTACAATAACCCTCATTCTGTTTAATTATTTTTAAAGGGACCGCAAAAGTAATTATCTATCAATTATATAAAAGGAAAAACGTGGTTTCAAAGAGTAAAACATTACATGTTTCTAAAACAGCACAGAACCCCACCATTCATAGTGTGGCTTAATTCCGGTGCCCCAAAGAAAACATACCTTTTTATCTTGGCAAACTCTTACCACAAGAATAAGTTATAATAGTAATTAAACAGCTGAAATGCCATGGGTATGTAATAATTTTTTCCCCCCTTTTTTGGAGAAAACATTGATTTGGTTTTTCATACACATAACATAACAAATACTTTTTTTAAAAATAAATACAGCCACATATAAACTTTATGGTGCATAATTTAAAAACTGATGACATTGTCATACAGTATGTTCAATTTCCTATAATATAATGTATTAAAACTCAAAAATAAAAACACACGAGAAAAGTAAATACATCTTTAAAAAAAAAAACAATGATAATTATTTTTAATTTTTCCAAATTTTCAATTGTCTCTTAATTCACCAATGTTACTTCCTATGATGCCGCAACTTCATGAATAGTTGCACAAGAAAATGCAGGGGAGGGGGCTCAGGTTGGCCGTGTGGTTTAGGGCGTTGGTCTTAATCTTGCATGGTAGACCTACAGTGGCGGGTTCGATTCCCGCCCTGGGCAGTAGACATTTATTTAGTGACGGACACATTAAATAAACTCCTTAGGCCCACCCTGGCTAGAAAAGGGTGGTAACCTGTTATTATATTTTGTCTAACGTAATTATGTATGTATCATTTTACATTCCAAACTATGTGATTATTATTTGATCAATGCCATACTCAATATTTAACCATTACAAAACTAAAGATTATTTTAGATAATGAGATGAAATCCGGCTTGGTAAGGGGAGGAAAAATTTGATATATCTCTGTTGTCAGTTGGTCCAACAAATTTTATATAACGAATCATGTTGAAAATTTAATTTTCTACGACTATTGTTTTAGTACTATTTTCTCTACCATGAATATTAACAGAGTTATTCACAATTTTTTTTGTTTTTTAAGCCTTTAGTAAACTCCTACTTCTAGTCATCAGATTTACGCACTAAGTATCTCATGTCCAGCTTATATTTGATGAATTACTGTTTATATAGGCTTAATATGAGAGAAAAAGATCGATGGTAAAATGAGACCATCAGTGTGCCACATTACAGCAGGTGGGAAACCTGCTTTGTTTACACAGTACCTGTGTGGCAGAAATTTTTATCATCAGAGATTCAGGTTGCAAGACCCCCCCTTGTAACCTGTCAATGGACGATTGCACGAAAGCTCTATTAGAACCAAATTCTGGATGTATACGGTGTCCAAGAGTCCCTAAGTTAAATAGCTTTGACATTCTCAAATTGTAATGAAAAGGAATTCTAATTTTTTGTAAATGTATTCATATTTATTCAATTTACCAAGAGTATTTCGTAAAGCTACAAATTAATCGCAAAAAAAAAAAAAAAAAAAAAAAAAAAAAAAAAAAAAAAGCTTTGATCGAAAATAACTAGATAATCATACACTTTATAACAATTTGGGGTGTTTACCATTGAGAAATAGTAAGAAAAAAAATGAGCTACATTTAAAATTTTCATCCACTCTGGATATGTCAAATTTCAGAACATAATGTCAAATAATATGTATATGACAATACCATATTAATCAAAAGTAATTTGAATATTTTAAGTAGTGCATAAGTAAATAATAATTAGCCTTTCTGAGGTGGGAGAGGATGAACGAAGAAAGTCAAAATAGATAATAATGCACATGCTCAGAGTAGAATGTAACTGAGATGACAAGGGTATGAAGGGGCAAAGGCTTCAAGGGAAGCCCAACTTTGGCTCCTGTCGGCAGGAGTTTCATGTATCTATTTTTCTGAAGGCCACGGCTCCTAGTGAGACACATAGAAATTATTACTGCCAAGTTTAAATTGTTCGTTCACTGGGCTACTTGAGCAGCCCTTGCCCTATAAAGGGTTAAAAGTAGGCTGTCACTACTAGCCCAAGGTTACAGGTTAAACAGTTAAATAAAACATTTATTTCAAAATTTTAAGAGGTCAAAGTAGTAGGTGATAGTTGGGTTTCGGCTAATAAAGTTTTCTAAATTCTTCATTTAGAGGATTTTTTATTTGCTGACAGTTTCGGGCAACCGTTGGTTCCCTTCTTCATAGCTGAACAATGAAACAAAAAATAGAAATATACAAAATGGAATAAAACGGAGCATATTATCTTTGAAGTGTACAATGGCCGTAAGTTTTAATTTATAATGAATATAAAGCAAAGTAGGGTGCGGGTGGGTGTAAACACCATAACATGAAATGAAGCGTACTAAATCTTAAAAAAAAATATGAAAATGTACATACCAGTTTTTGTTTTATATGGGGGAAGAGCAGAGAGCACGAGCTGCAAACAGTGTTGACTACATTATAACTTAGGGAAAAAACGGAGGTACATGGGAAGGGGATGGGGAAAAACCAAGGGAAGGTCAATGAGCCTGAAGTATTTTGAAAATAAGTGCATATGTTGGGGATATTTTTTGTTTGTCAGTTTTGTAGTTTATGCTGTTGGAGTCTATGTTGATATGCAAGGTTTCAGAAATTAGGCGTTTGTGGTGATTTTTTTGTGAAATTAAAAAAATAATAATAAAAAAATTAAAAATCCTCTAAAAGAAGAATTTAGAAAACTTTATTAGCCGAAACCCAACTATCACCTACTACTTTGAACTATAATAACGGCTAACAATAAAACTGATTGATTTTAAGAGGTCATTTTATAGGAAATTTAACCTAGAATATGACTGTTATATGATTTTACATTGTGCGGCATAAAATAGATTTAAGGCAATTTCTATTCTTGAAAACATTTGTTCCTTGCAGGGTGGGGGGGAGTCCATGTGTTTTCATAGGGGGGAAAAAAAAGTGAATTCATATATAAATACCTAGCTCTATATATATAAAGCCACAATACCATTAGTGTTTCGGTGGAGGCCTCTGAAATGTACAGCCCTTATCGCTGGGCCGATTTTCGAGATCTGGGTACCGTTTTGTTCGTCACGGTCGACTTTTGCTTTGAAAAATTATGAAATCCGTAATATCTCTCGATCCGTAATAGCTAGAGGCCCTCGCAATTTTTTATTCCCGGCCGCATTTTTTTCACTCTAAATTCGCTATAAATCCGAGGGTTGGCCCGATCTCTTTCCCGACCGGGGGAAAAACTCTCCGATAAATCCCTGAGCCGTAGACACCTTTAGCCTCGATATAGGACGGTTCGATTCCCGTAGCAAGGCGCCGAAAGTCGAAAATCGCTTTCCCGCGGAAACGGCCCTAAACCCCCCCCCCCCCGGTTTTTCGGTTTCGAGGGATCTTTTCACATCTATTGGAAATTATCTAACTTTTCACCGAGGCGTTTCCCCGAATTTCCCTCCGCCGCTCCACACGACCCTCTCGAAATCGGCCATCGAATAAGCCTCTCTTTGTCGCCCTCTCCTTCCTCCCCGGGGGCCGGTAAGGGAAATCCGCTTCCTAAACCTCATTTCTGACCCGCCCCTCTACCGAAAACTTAAAACCGGCTCCGGCTCGGACTTTTAGAGCGAGAGGAGAAAATCCGAGAGTGCGAAAACCCACGAATTTTCGCATAAACGAATTTTTCCCGGACCCCCGGAAAACGCTACGGGGTCGAGCGACCCGTCGGAAAACGCGGGCCGTCGAGTACTACGACGCGGGTGCCGCGATAAAAATTTACTCCCCGATCCCCGAGTGAAAAAAATTTTTAAACGCGGATTTTTGAGAAAAGGAAAATCGCCGAATCCGAAAGCGCGCGTTTCGCCCGTGAATTTCCCAGCGAAACTGGCAATAGGCTTAGGGGAAAACTGACGAGCGCACGTTGTAGGGCGTATGCGGGTTTCTTCTTTGAAAAATTGTCGAATCTCCGATATCTCCGCTCTGGGAGGAGCTACGGACCTTCAAAGTCGGCCAATTCGACCCTGTTTTTTATCACTCTTTGGGGCGTAACCGACGCTCATTTCGCGCTATATCCGCGAGATTTTGCACGGTGGTAGCAGGATAGATTGTGAATCGATTCGCGTGCGACACTTTTTTATAGTTTTTAATTTTTATGGCAAAACTTTGATTTTTCGTGAAATCGCCTGTTTTTCGCCATTTTTTCGAAAAAATGAGTTTTTCCGGGTACCAGCCCACTTCCGGTCGGGACTGGGAAGTCCGGATTCGAGCCGGTGACTCTCCAAAGACTGACGTTTAACGCCCTTCTGCTATAAATGAGGAAAAAGTACTACGAATAGGGTTTAGCGAGGCGAGAAGGCGAAATTTCGTGTTTTCCGAGAAACGACGTTTTTGAGGCTCGGAATCCCGGACTTAAGGCCGCCCAGGGGGCCGACCGCTGGGCCGATCTGGGCGTGCGGGGTCTCGAATCGAAGAAGACATTCTCACGGACCGAACGAGACCTCGACCGTCCGGATCCGACGTCCTGGGTGAGAGCTACGATTTTTTGAAGGCGAAAAACGCTGACCTTTATTAGCGGGGATATGGGGAATAGTTTTTCCTTCGCGAGATTCGAACGGCTAAAACCCCCCCTTTGGGCTATTCGAGGGGTAATGGCAGGGACGGTAGGAACCGTATACCGGCCTCAGGCACCGAGATTTCCCCGTAGAAAAGCCGCCAGACGTTTTTAAAGGCGAAATAGTAGCTCTACAGGCACGAAGGCCATTGGGAAATGCGCTACCCTACACACCCGGTATAGTAAAAATTCGGGGCCCGAGGAGGCATTCTATATAATATAGCGACAATACCACCAGTGTTTCGGCGGAGGCCCCCGAAATGTACAGCCCTTACCGCTGGACCGATTTTCGAGATCCGGGTACCGTTTTGTTCGTCTCGGTCGACTTTTGCTTTGAAAAATTATCAAATCCGTAATATCTCTCGATCCGTAATAGTTAGAGGCCCTCGAACATTTTTATTCCCGGCCGCATTTTTTTTCACATTAAATTCGCTATAAGTCCGAGGGTTGACCCGATTCCTTTCCCGACCTGGGGAAAAACTCTCCGATAAATCCCTGAGCCACAGACACCTTTAGCTTCGATATAGGACGGTTTGATTCCCGTAGGAGGCGCCGAAAGTCGAAAATCGCTTTCCTGCGGAAACAGCCCTAACCCCCTTTTTTTGCCCGGGCGAAGGGCAAAGGGCACGATTAATGAAAAAGTAATGACATTTAAATATGTTTATGAACCTTTTTTTTAATCAATCTCCCTTTGGAAAGTCAAGTATCTTATTTAAATAAAGCATTTAAGATCGGCGAGAGCCTTAAATTTTCATTTACTGTTATTATATGTCTAATTTTTGTTTTAATTTTAAAATATTCCAAAATTGTTTGTTGTCTTTCATACAATATTGCTATATGGTTTGAATTTTTATTATTACTGTGGTATATTTTGAATTTGCATAATGTGTTTAATGTTGATAGTTATGGTCTTGGAATGGCTTGGCTTCGTATATTTACTACAACACTCTCTACCAGATATTCCTTTAACTATCGCTTACTCCTTTTTCGTTCCTGCCTTCTTTATGTTGCTTTTATTTGAAGAAACTATAGTTATGCTAATTGATTGGTGTATATTGTGATATTTCTTTACTAAAGAAAGTATTTTTAATTTTCTATACTAAGAAACGTTTTACTTGAATATTGTAAGTTATTAGTTAGTAATATTTCCTTTGTTTTGATCGACTACAGCTCACTCTTCTAGATATATTTTGCACTAATGCTAACTGCTTCCTTTATTTTTTGTCTATTTAAAACGATTTAATAATGTGAATACTTATCGTTGATAGTAGATATTTTAAAAATGTTATTGCGCCTGTCTTAGGTATACTTGAGTTTTTGCTTTGGGAGTGATTCATTTAGCCGCCCTATTAGTATGGCACATTCTACAGGCCGCTGATTGTACTGCTATGACCGGCCATTTATCGTGCAACTAGGACCGGATGTACACTGCATCGTTTCCTGTTTTCAACCATATTTAGTCCATTCGTTATATCTAATACTCTTTTTTATCATTGGAATTGTAATGAACATAGTTTATTTCTTATATTATTCATGATATTGTTACACGGCCATGTTATTTCATAAACCATTTATTAATAGGTGGCAGTTTCTTCATTCTTTATAGGAAAAATGGATCTTCGGGCATCATATTACTTTATATTCTTCAGTAAGTAGCTGCGTTTATATGTTTACCTTATTTTTTTTAAATCACGAATGAACCAATTTGAATTAAATGTATTTGTATTTATTTCTTATTTAATATTAAATCGTGCACTTAACTATTTTACTTCGTATTTTTTCTAAGTCGTGCATTTATTAGTATTTTCATTAGTATTCATTTTTAAATTGTGTATTTCACTATTTACCTTAATTTTTTAAATTTAAAATCATGATTGAACCAATTTGAATTAAATGTATTAGTATTTATTTCTTATTTAATATTAAATCGTGCACTTAACTATTTTACTTCGTATTTTTTCTAAATCGTGTATATGACCATTTTTATCTATTTTACATGGTATTTTTTAAAAAAGTCAATCATTTCACCATTTTAAATTAATTTCACTTGATATTACCAATAAATTGGGCATTATATCCCAAAGGGATCGCTCTACCTTTTGTGGTGATGCCGAAGGCATCGTTTCATCAAGGGGGTGCTGGCGCAAGCTAGTTTTATTCTATAGTTGAATGGGGAATTATACCCTTTGACAATTGTCATCTCTATGTGACTTGTATACCAACAATGAGCATACAAGCTACTACAAAATTGCAAGTTTCCTATTCCTTTTAGTATAATTAAAAGACAATCAACTTTAGCATAATTAAGAGATGATTTATAATAATGACTATCAGGGGATTTTGGCCATTCACTTTTGACATTTTGATATTTTCAATATCGAATCATACAATGAAATGGGTATTTTTCTTACTTGACATGGGGAAATGATCATGAGCCAAATTTCATCAAAATCTATGATGAGGAGGTTTTGACATAAGGCCTCCTCCGGTTTATCAGAAAACCTCTTCGGGGTTGACTCTTTCTTTTCCCTATTGGTGTGCCACAATATAACATCTTCCTGGGTAGCCTAAAGATTCAATGTAGTAAATGGTTAAAAACTCTAAACACACAATATAAAACTCTATGTTGTCAACTTAGAGGTACCACAAGGAGCCCCCCCCCCTCCCTGCTGAATATGTTTTGTTAATAAAATAAATTTTAATTAAGAAAAAACAACTATCAAATAATAAATAAATACACACACACAAATATATATATATATATATATATATATATATATATATATATATATATATACAGTATTTGAAAGATACTGAAGAAAGACTCATACCAAAGTTTTGTTGAGTTCAGTTTGGCAGCAATAGGTCTGAGAACACAGCATTTCTCCACAAATCAGGCACATAGTAGGATTTCTTGAGTCCTCTCGATCACTATTAGGGCAAGTAAACAGGGAAACTGTATTAATAAGCTCACTATAATCTTCTGGCAATTGAACCAACTCATTTAGTGGGACCATATCCCTAATTGTTCGTTGGGTCCTTAAACTATTAACATCTGGATGAGAAGCCCATTTAGAAAATATTTTATACACACAAGGGCTATCAATTAGTTCTTTACACCCTGTTGGTAATCCAAGGTAACTTAATATGTTTTCATATGTATCTCCACCAACTTCCTTCAAAGCTTGAGGAACAGGAACTCCAGTAAGAAAATGATAAAATATTGCACTACATCGAAGAAAAGATCTGGACAACTCTCTCAATACTTCCCAGACACCAATAGTATTGATTGCTTTACAGTCTTTGAAAAGTCTCACTATTTTTGCAAGGCATTTAGTGTCATCATTAGTAACATCTTCACCCTCCAAAAGTACATGCTGACTTATATCTGTACATATAATTGTTTGGGCAAAATGAGACAGTAAAACGAGTTTAAGGGTGTGTAACTCAAGCATAGTTCCTAATGCCACAGGTACTGGATCAGGATGAAACATACTAGGAACTGAAATAGTTAAAGCCATAAGTAGTCCAAAGCAGTCCCAATGAAGGACACTTTTCTGATTAGATTGGCACTGGAATACCATAGACAAAAATTGCACACCTATTCTATTCACAGCATGTTTATCTATTTTTAAGACCCCAAATGCTCCACACAATCTTACTAAATTTTCTAAACCATCTTGCTGTCTTGATGTCAAGTCCCCGAGTAGTGGTTTATTCATGTACCTTAAAAGCCATTCTAATGAATGTATTGTATAAGCACATGCTCGCCAAGTTGTGAGAGGAGCATCTCGATTAGATGAAACTCTACCATCCAATCCATGTTCTAAGGCCACATCAGTAAACAAATTGATCATTTCAATTATATCTTCGGATATTTCACCATCATTAATTTGACTATCGTCTCCCTCCATCCCAGGTACATTAAAAAGAGAACTACAAAACACTTTAATACAGACACATTCCTCTGTATCTCCTTCACTCTGAGATACTATTTCTTCAACCACTACTTCCTGACTTGTATTTTCATCCCTAGAAATATGGTATTCTTCTCTGCTCTGAGGAGGTTTTGGCCACACAAATTTGTTTGGAGTTGCTGCAAGTTGAGTTTTCTTGCTTTCTATATTACATTGTGCTGCACTATTTACAGTATCAGGCTTATCAGGGCCTGGTTCTATAATTGTCAACATATGTTCTTGCTGTGCATAATTTTCACCATTTTTTAGATCATGGGCTATTCCTAATAAAGTAGCTTCATACCAATTGCTAAAAGAAATGTCATCTACACCAGTGTTTTTCCGAGTATACAGTGCAGATAGGGGAGGCATTACAGGCAATACAGTGTTATTTAAGCACTCGCATAATGGGCAAAGGTATTCATTTCTCTCGATATCAAACGATGTAGGTTGCCTTAATCTGTAAGGTCTTCTATTCTCTTTAGATAATATTGTTTCAATATATTTTTTCCAACATTCACTGTGCATTACATGACCACAAGTACTCACATGTGCAGCAGGGCCCATATTTGAAGTTAAAACTGAAGTACAACTGGGCATCTCAACCCTGTTTCTAACCAAAACTGTCGACTTCTGAACAAATGCAGCAAGCACCATTGCTGGGCCATCCCGAGTAATAACCTGATCTTCTTGGCAAAGGATACATGTAAATGTCCTTTCATTTATAGCAGTTGGAGTCTGTTTTGGCCCAATAGCAATAGGAGAAGCACTATCACAAACCATTGGCTCATCTTCTAAATTATCAATATCCTCATTCTTTCCATCTAAAAGAGAAGGACATTTCTGAAAGAGTGCTGCATTATCTTTCATAAAATTTTGCTGAAGTACTGCCATTTGAGCCATAATCGCAGCACGCCGTTCAGCAGCTAGTTTTGCTCGAAATATTTTTTCTTGTTGATCTTCATCTATCTTCATTTGTTGAGGAGATTGAGGTTCATTTTGATCATCAGATTTTTTAGCAGGTTGTGCAAGAGATTTATATTTCTTCAATGTCCATAATATGAGATCCTTGTGTGCTTCAACACGCTGGCTACTACTTAGTTCCTCCAAATAGTACTCTAAATTATACTTCTCAGCCCTCCCTGTAAAATTCATAAAACTGTAATGTTGTGATTCTTGTTCCTGCAAAGCATACCCAATTAAATGAAGAATTTTGTGTAATTGAGCTTCTGAAAAACTTCTAGCTCTGAGATTTAGACTCCTCTCTAAAACAATATACATTATATGAAGCATAACATCACATTGTAGCAAATTAGTAACCAAACTAAATACAGGAGTTAATTCAGGCAATTTTGGTGGAGGACAACATTCAAATCCATTTAAACTTTTACGTTGCTTTCGTTGTTCTTCTTCTGATTTAGAGAGTTCTTCCTTGGTATAATGGTAAAAAAATACATTGTATTGATCAATATACTCTTTTTTAACTTCATACACACCTTTACCGCCTTGAGTAGGCTTTTTAAATGTTGCAACTTCTGCAATTACTCTTTCCATTCCTGTTTCATGGTTAACATCCACTGGCAAAGCCTTATTTAATTCGCTATGAGATAATGGTTTTATAAACAACTGGTGAATAATTTCATGTTTGATACAATCCTCGACTGTAACATTTCCAACACCCGGGACATACCGCTCTCCAATAATTGTTATAAGAAGTGATAAAAATTCTTCTACCATATTTACTGTTTGTTTGATCCCATCTTCCTCAGGGTTTTTAATTGAATAACTTTCGAAGTCAGGACTAGACCAATTCAAGAGATTGTATTTATTTAAAACGTGTATCAAGAACTCATTACTTTCAATCAATGAGGCTCCAACCTGAAGAAGGACAATATCTTTATCAAGCATTTCTCCTCTACATTTAACATTATGATAAAAGTATATCTGGTTTGATAGTGAATAGCCATTTCTACGCCACATTCCTGAATGAACCTGAGAAATCATGACTTGTGTCCTCAAAACAGGTTCGATTATTTCCTCTGGAGTCTGTTTGGTTAGTGAATAAAAATCTGTAGAATAGTAACTAAGGTTAAACTTCTCTAAATATAAATAGAGTCCTGCAAGAAACCTTGATAGTGGTAAATGAATTGAAACAGGTTGAGTTGACACATCATACTGATGGCATGAGGCCAGGTGATTAGCAAGCTCTCTAACCACACATGAACGGTTCGGATCACAGCAAGGATTATCAAATAACTTTTTCAAGGTTAAACGGTAAGCTTTTACAAGTACTAATTGGTCTGTAGAACACCACTTTAATATTAATGTAATAACAGGAGCAAGTTTAATATGCAAATTGAAAGCTGACTCCCATTCTGGTTCATATTCCATATGCTGGCCTACTTGACGAGTGACAGAATCCATACCCTGCATATAAGTGAGGAGATTCAAAATTAATGAGACTCCTTGTAAAAATCCTTTTCGAAGTTCGTCTGTCCAAACATCTGGAGGTGAGCCCAAAAGATAACGTAAATCATATAGAATGTAAATAGCCCTTTTAAATGGTCCACTTGGTGTAGCTCGATCAAATTCCAACTTTCCAGCTTTATTGCATTTTCTGGAACACTCAGAAATAAATGTATTCAAAAGAATAAATAGAACATCCTCATGCGCAATAAGGTATTGTGCTAATGTAGGAACAGTAAAGATTTGTATAGATAAAGAGGCAATAGAAAATGAATGATCATGATCATCTCTAATAAAATCTTTAAGGACCGATCCATAATGGTTAGTAAAAACCTTAGCAAAAGCTTTTTTACTTTCATATTCCATGAACATACCTGATATAAAAAGTCTATGCCAATGTAAGCGAGCAGACTTCCATAACAGTGAATCACGTAATAATATTCCTTCGACTACCATAAGTAATGGAGCCTGAAACAAACTGTCATTGCCTCTGTCTATAGGATTGACCTCCAATGCTACTGAAGTAAATATATTCCGAAATCCCTTGGCCAATGTAGTTAGGTTCTGAAGCCATGTGAGAAGTCTTAAGGCAAACATTTGGTGTGCAATCACATGTGAATGAACTACAAGAACTTTTAATGGACGAGTTCCATGCCTAGAAGTAAACTTTTCAATATCAGTCTTTAACTCACTACAATGTTGAAAAGTAGAACATTTAACAACTGCTCTCCCTTCCCTATCAATGTTAGTGACAAAATCTATAGCATCACGTTGAGTACATTTAATAACTCGAGCCAATGTATTAATTACCTGTTCAAATGTATGCGTTTCGTCATTGTAAAGAACAGTACAATAAAGCTCAGTATCGTTAAAATTAAGTTCCTCACCTTCCCTCAACTTCAAATTGGCAGGTAAACCAGGAGAGTGTTCCAATGTAAGAATTTCGTAACAATACTGTAAAACAGCTGTGAATACACACTCTGCTCGCTTAATTACATCTTCACTGAAATTAAAGGAGTCATTAGCAACTTTATTAACTCCAGCAATATGGGTTTCACAATATGGATCATTTTTCCACGCTTCCGAGTCGCCACAATCACAACAACCGCCTCCTCCAGAAGTGCCCATTTTATATTTATGATTTTTGTGAGCAGACTGCTTAAAACAACTAACACAAAGAACACAGGTGAAGTCCATTCCGCACTCTCGGCAATTGTAAGTAGGCTCGCCCATTTTAAAAACTTTTCCACAAACGGAAGGAGGATTTTCATTTTCTGATAAAGTTTTGAAAAAACTTTGTTTTTTGCCATCACAAATAAATTCTTCAAGGGAATCAATAAGTATAGGCTGTGCAACACACTCCTTTACAGCCCACTCAAGGCAATTGGTGTTATGCTCAGGTATAAAGGCCTTTGGTGCCCAAATTCTCCAATGATCTCGAAAGTGTTGAGCACTAAGAACACCTTCATTAAATTTACTCAACCATTTCTGTACAACACCCTTAATCACTTTGTTATTAACATCAACCTCAACCTCCATAACTTCCATTATGTCAGTTATCTGCAAATAAAAAAAAAAAAAATAATAATGAAGAATTTATAACTTTTGACATTAAGTCACATTCTAAGCACATAAGGTAAATTAAAAAAATGGATTTATAGAAACGTCTGCTTTGAAAGTAATAATGACATTGGCAAATGAAAGGCATTGACAAAGGTTATTAATCTTACCACAAAAAAAAGAAATATATCACTGCATAACTAAACTTTAAATAACATAAAATAATTAATAACGGCGTAAAAAAACAAAACAAAACAAATATCAAAACACTGTAAGTATAAAACTGACGGCTGACGACACAATAAACAGCGAAAGTATGACTTTAACCCAGTGTTACCACCGTGTCAAAAATAGCTTTCACTAAAGAAAATTACTGTCAATTACATATAATACCTTTGATTGTCTTACAAAACCAAAAATATATACGTTATAAAAAAGAAAATAAAGTCCAATTCCATGAGAATATAAGAGTATCAAAAAAATTAAGATTTTAATGTGGGGATATTAATTAATATCAAAACTTAAGGAAAAGGTTTCCAATTAAAAAAGTGCCCATTAGCAATTAGGAAACCATTATATAAATTTTAATTTTTTAATTCTGGGAAAATTTTAGAGACAATCTGTTCACAACGAATGAACATTCTTTTAAATTTCGACCTATATGCCTCAGGGACACCCAATTATAGGTTATTTCATCATATGTCTAATTCTGTCATAAAGACCTTCATAAATCAAGTAAACATCCTTGAATAGTTACAAAGACAAAGAAGTGCCTCTGTGACACCAAAATAAAAACAGTGCCTTACCACATCAATTAATATAACCCATTATATTATTATTATATTATTTTAAAGCACTGTGAGTCATACAGACCATTCACAACACCTATAAATAAAGGAATTCAGATGAAAATGAAACGAGTGACAAATCATTTCTTGAAATACATTTCCAATAATAAATATAGTAGAACTTATACATTGAGTTAGGTATATTGTTATAAATAAATAAATGAGACATTCATAAAACACACCTCACAGCAATATGCATACCCTTAATCAATGTATGTCACTTCATTTTAAGTAAAGTTTAGTTGGATATCTTCTTAATTACATCATCTAATCCGCTTTTAAAAAAAATCAGTAGTTACCCTATATATGAAAAATAATGGTTTACCTATAAACAATCACAAACCATTGAAATTTGGTTATATAAAAGAGAATAAAATATAAATATATGAATAAAAAAATTCTGAAATATAAATTATGATTCTATTGATTAATCTCTAAAACTAATAAGATTGGCAATGATTTTACCACAGGGGCCATAACCAAGAAAGTGTATAGCTGTTGTGGAATATGTAGCTCTTCCTTCTATTAACTTGGTAATGGTAAATTACAATTCTATAAAAATTTAGCCATGCATCTCTCCCTTCCCTCAGGTCAGTTGGCTTTGTATCCCAAGGCATCAAAATAAACTGGTACCTATTATCATTATTGATCAGATGGCCCTCACTATTTTTCTTTATGTACATTTATTTATTAAAAACAATATAGTATCATAATTGTAACAATAAATTCTAATCTACACAATGTGACTTGTGTATATTTAAAATTAATTTTAAATGAAACCTAAAATTGCTTACCTACAATAGTCAAAAATAAAATGAGTTGGCATTCTAGCAGGTGGTAGAGACTTTAATGCAGGTAGATAAAAGAATGTCTACGCTTCCACTGTAACAATTTATTAAAACACTTTCTATGCAGTGCATCATCATGACCCAGAGTCAGTTTAGTTCTAAGAGCCGTCAGGTCAACATCCAGGACCTTCGGGCACTGATGATGATGCAACACATCGAAAGCACTCTGTCGTTTTAAAAATTGTTACAGTGGAAGCGTAACCTTACTTTTATCTACCTACAAAAGTCCGTCACGCAGGGGCTGCATTAACTAAGCAGATTTCCCACGTGCGCCTCGTATTTGCATTTATCTCAAATCTTAACAGTTCAATGAGAACAATATTTGGTATTTAAGCTTCAAATAAAGTGCTTCATAACATAATAGAATATAGTTAATATGAGATGAGTAGGAGTGGGGCTTTACTGAAGACCGAAAACTAAAATATGCAAATATCTCAGTTAATAATCATGATAGCGAAAAAATGTATATAACAACATTTGTAGAACATTACATTTACAATACGATTGGTTCTATATATTTTTTCAATCCGACGCATAATAACGGATATATTAAGAATTTTCGAAATTCTCCCCCTCTAAACCCCCCCCCCCTCCCCCTGGTATGATTCCAGCCGTTAACGAACTTGATCTTTCTTTTTGTATAAAACGGTTATATATCAAATTTGGTAATGATTAGACAAAAATTGCGACCGCTAGAGCGGTAACAGACATATATAGGTATATATATATATATATATATATATATATATATATATATATATATATAGATAGATAGATAGATAGATAGATAGATAGATAAATAGATATAGTTTTGAACGGACCTCATTTTCGTCATCTCCTGGGTAGGATTGTTGGACATTTGAAGAAAAATTTCGAAAATCGTGTCATGAGTACGACCTCAATAGCTGATTTCCCTTAAGGGAAATTTGCTAAAATGATTATCCCCTCACAAAAAAAATTAAAATAAAAAATCAATCCTGCCAGGTGTGTTAAAGGAAGTTGTGCTGGAAGAATTTCATGCTTATAAGAAGTAGTAAAATAAATATAACTGCTTAGGTGAATAAACAATAAATAAATACATTTCAAATAATAAAAATAATTTATTTTGTACATATAATAAAACAAAATGAGTTAAACTTAAATCTAA
Source organism: Riptortus pedestris (assembly GCA_019009955.1). Lineage (NCBI taxonomy): Eukaryota > Metazoa > Arthropoda > Insecta > Hemiptera > Alydidae > Riptortus > Riptortus pedestris. The sequence continues at coordinate 95,880,815 of CM032233.1, forward strand.
AAATATATATTTTTTTCGAAGAAATAATAAGAAATTTCCATTAACTGCAGTCTTTCAGGAACACCTCCGCCACCTGACCTACAACAATATTAAACAATTAGTTTTGTGTATATAAGTATTTATGCCTATTATTTGCACTATACTTGTTTTTTACTTTGACCAAAGATTAATTTCATAAGTGACTACTACTTCCCGTAGTCAAATTCAAATGAATGAGTTTTTGTTTATAAAGGCTATTCTGCAAGACATGCGACTTTCAAATCATTTACTTCAAAATCGAATATACAAAGGTAAAACATGATCCGTCCATTAAGTAATCAAAATTTAATACAACAAAGTTTGCTAGCTCCCCTTTCTTCTTTCACGTCTACATCCTCTCCCCCGAGTAAAGTTTATTGGTTTATGCTTGTCTACTCTTCGTTATAAAACTGTGTTAACACTTTGACTGCGACTGACGACACGTTGCCGGTTTTGTAAGTTGTTCCCAGGGGCGGGCCTCGACACGTTGTCGTCAAGTCATAATAGAAAGTTAAATGGGTGGGGATTGCTCCAGCCTTTCCCAAACCATTCCGTATTTGACTCTAGCACAGTAAAAGAGGTCCTTGAGAGAATTGCTTCTTCGCCGCAAGATTCCCTGTTTTTTTTAATTGTTTTCGACTATTTTACAAAAAGGTAAGTTTGAATGATTATTTTTTTTAAAGTTATCGTTAATAATAATTGCTAATGATAAATATCTATTTAAAAAGTAGCTAAATGAATTAAAACAAGCCTGTTTTGTTGGAAAAATATTATTTCAAACTCGAATTTATAATTCCAAATTGTTTTATATTTTACGAAATATAAATAAAAAATCAATTATAAATTACTGAATAATAATTCATCAATCAGTGATTGTGAACAATGTCTTTATTGTTTAATTTTAAGGTTTTCAAAGTAAAAATATAATAACTAAAAACGTGAATTACATTATTAGACTACGGCTAGGGAGTATGGTGCTTTCCCGGTGCGGTTGACGACAACGTGTCGTTCAGCGGTTTTTCGCGGAAATCAATTAAAGGATGACACAATTTATAATATACAGTTAAAGTAAAGTAAAACGAAACTAATTAACAAAAAAAAAGTTTCCGCCCCACTAACAAATGTTGTTGAAAATCTCCGCAGCCTACGTGACACGTCATAGTCAATATCTATTAACATTCTATTTACTTAAAGAACATGTATTGCTAATTTCACTTCAATCTATTCGTAACTGCTAATAATACAAACCAATCGATATTTAAAAACTTTCCGACCATATTATTTAATTATAAATTATATATAATAATAATAATAATACGAAATATAATAATAATATATCATATTATTATTATAACTGCTAATTGTACAAACTGATCGCAATCGATTTACTTTCAGTACAAATTTATTTACTTAAAGAGCATGTATAGCTAATATCATTTCGATCTATTCGTAACTGCAAATTGTACAAACCGTTTGCTGCCTATTTACTTTCCGACCATCTATTTACTTAAAGTACACGTATAGCTAATTTCATCTCGATCTTTTCGTAACTGCTAATGATAAAATCCGTTCGCTATTTATTTACTTCCCGACCATGTATATTTACTTACAGAGCATTTATGGCTAATTTCATTTCGATCTATTCGTAACTGCAAATTGTACAAACCGCTCGCTGCCTATTTACTTTCCGACCATCTATTTACTTAAAGTACACGTATAGCTAATATCATCTCAATTTTTTCGTAATTGCTAATGACAAAACCATTCGCTATTTATTTACTTTCCGGCCAAATATATTTACTTACAGAGCATGTATAGCTAATTTCATTTCGATCTATTCGTAACTGCAAATTGTACAAACCGCTCGCTGCCTATTTACTTTCCGACCATCTATTTACTTAAAGTACACGTATAGCTAATTTCACCTCGATCTTTTCGTAACTGCTAATGATAAAAACCGTTCGCTATTTATTTACTTCCCGACCATGTATATTTACTTACAGAGCATGTATAGCTAATTTCATTTCGATCTATTCGTAACTGCAAATTGTACAAACCGCTCGCTGCCTATTTACTTTCCGACCATCTATTTACTTAAGAACACGTATAGCTAATTTCATCTCGATCTTTTCGCAATTGCTAATGATAAAATCATTCGCTATTTATTTACTTTCCGATCATATATATTTACTTACAGAGCATTGATGGCTAATTTCATTTCGATCTATTCGTAATTGCAAATTGTACAAATTGATGGTTTTTATTTACTAATAGTCCATATCTATTTACTTTGATACCATATCTATATATTTTCAAATCATATATATTTACTTGCATTCCATGTCTATTTACTTTCATACCATATCTATTTACTTTCATACCATATCTATTTAATTTCAGACCATATCTATTTAATTTCAGACCATATCTATTTAATTTCAGACCGTATCTATTTACTTCCAGACCTGTCAGTTATAACAGTAGGACTCCATTTTACTCTCCAGTTACTTGATTAACGCGACATAAACAGCGGATGTATATATCTCTTAGCTGACTGTATTTATTTTTGCTATCGATGTCGTCACTTTAAATTTCTAATTCATAAGTGAAAACAAATAATTCTAGTTTTGTTTTGTTAAATACCTAATTTTGTTATGAATCAGTAACATTAAATGTTAGATGGATTTAATTCGTACACCCAAGGTTTTTTTTCTTTAACTATTTTATGATTATGAGTCACTGCATCCTGTTTTCTTTCTATTTTGTCGTGATTATGTTTTTATTGGATAATTTATGTTTTAGGTAGAAAATGTTCGTATGTTGGATAGATTTAATTCCAGAAAAATAACTATTGGAACATTATATGTTACTGCTACCCATTTAATATTCGTTGACCCAGAGATAAATAGAGAAACATGGGTTTGTATTCATAATTTTATATTTAGATTAATTATTTTACCTCTTTTCTAATTTTTTATTCTGGTACTCATGTGGTAATTGTGATATGGGGCAAAATTATATAAATTTATGTGGTTAATATATTTATGTTAATATCAGAACAAATATGTCAATTGCAGGATTATTGCATGTAAAAAGAAGTTAATTTCCCCCTCATTTAATGATAATAATTAGAGTATATAAAAAACCTGTGAACATAAATGATTTATTTCAATTATTTATTTAAAAAAGTAAAACTTCATTAAATGTGTACTTCCAAACAGAATAGTACTCTGAAAGGAAATAGATAGCAAATAGTTTGTATTATTAGCAGTTATGAAAAGATTGAGATGACAATTAGCTATCCTTTTCCTATAAATAAATAGATATGGACAGAAAGTAAATAGATATGGCCTGAAAATAAATAGAAATGGCCTGAAAGTAAATAGATATGGACTGTAAGTAAATAGATATGATTTGAAAATAAATAGATATGGCCTGAAAATACATAGATACTATTTGAAAGTAAATAAATATGGACTGTAAGTAAATAGATATGATTTGAAAATAAATAGATATGGTCTGAAAATACATAGATACTGTTTGAAAGTAAATAGATATGGACAGAAAGTAAATAGATATGATTTGAAAATACATAAATACTGTTTCAAAGTAAATAGATTTGGACTGCAAGTTTATAGAGATACGATCAGTTTGTTCAATTAGCAGTTATGAATAGATTGAGATGAAATTGGCCATCCTTTTCCTGTAAATAAATAGATATGGACAGAAAGTAAATAGATATGGCCTGAAAATAAATAGAAATGGCCTGAAAGTAAATAGATATGGACTGTAAGTAAATAGATATGATTTGAAAATAAATAGATATGGTCTGAAAATACATAGATACTATTTGAAAGTAAATAAATATGGACTGTAAGTAAATAGATATGATTTGAAAATAAATAGATATGGTCTGAAAATACATAGATACTGTTTGAAAGTAAATAGATATGGACTGTAAGTATATAGAGAAATGATCAGTTTGCACAATTAGCAGTTACGAATAGATCGAAATGAAATTAGCTATATATGCTCTGTAAATGAATAGATATGGTCGGAAATTAAATAGATAGTGATCGGTTTGCATTACTAGTAGTTACTATAATACTTATAGTATCCTTATAAGTTAATTTTCCCCTAATTTAATGATAGTAAATAAAGTATATAAAAACCCATGAACATTAAAGAGTTATTTAAATTACTTATTTAAAAAAGCAAAACTTCATTAAATGGATACTTTCAAACAGAATAGTACTTGGTATTAAATTCATGTACTATGTACGAGATCAGAGTTATATATCAATTTATTTATTTTCTCCTTTGGTTAGATGACCACTTCTTTTTACATTTTTCTGAAGAAGCCAGATTGCACAACGAATAAAAACTCTCTTATCTTCTCTAACGTAATATATAATTTGTTTTCCTCTGGCTCATTTCGATCCTGTTTCCCCTCTGATTTTATTTTTCTACAAAAATAAAAATATCAGAATTTATTATTACAATCATGATACTATATTGTTTTTAATAAATAAATGAACATAAAGGAAAATAGAGAGTGCAACTGATCAATAATGATAATAGGTACCAGTTTATTTTGATGTCTTGCGGTACAAAGCCAACTGACCTGAGGGAATAAGAGATGCATGGCTAAATTTTGATAGAATTGTAATTTACCATTACCAAGTTAATAGAAGGAGGAGTTATTCCACAACAGCTATACACTTTCTTGGTTATGCCCCTGTGGTTAAATCATTGCCAATCTTATTAGTTTTAGAGATCAACCATTAGATTCATAATATCTATTTCAGAGATTTTTTATTCATATATTTATATTTAATTCTCTTTCATGTGGGAAAATCGATATGAAAAAATACGAAACTTATATAATTACACTATAAAAAAGTCCACCACACAGGGGATGCGTAAACTAAGCAGAATTCCATGTTTGACAAAGTACTGATCTCATCAAACCATATATTCTCCATTCCTAAATTAAAATCCTATAAGCAAAAGTGAAGGTTCACTGTTGTCTAAAATAAGAAAGTACGAATTACTCGTTTAATATATGAATTACGAAAAAAAAAATGTAAACAAAAACAATTGTAGAACACTAATAGTTTAACAAAATTGGTTCTATAAAATTTTTTGATCAGACTCATAATAACTGGGTGATTTTTCGAATTTTTAAATTCTCCCTCTCTCTAAACTCCTCCCCCCTAATCCTGCTCTGTTCAATCATCAACGAATATGATCTATAGTGTTGAATGAAACAGTTAAATATTTAGTAGTGGGATGGGGGTCAGATTTTTTGATCCAACTTATATCAGAGATATTTTGAATTTTTTTTCTCCTCTAAACCCTCTTCTCCCCTATCCGATTTAACAAATTTGGTCTTTAGTTTTACATGACAAACAAAAATTGTGACTACTAGCGTGTTAACAGACAAGGATATATATAAATATAAAATTTTGAATCAATCTCACTTTCGTCATTTCCTAGTTAGGATCAATGGACTTTTAAAGAAATTGTTCAAAAATCGGGTCATGAGTTTAACCTCAATAGCTGATTTCTATTGAGAGAAATATTATTATAAAATAAAGCCTGCATCAAGTTAACAGTCTTGTAGAAGTTTTAGTCCTCTCTCACTAGAAATTATTCATGCTACTCATTGAGCTTCCTATGATTATGGGTTCTTTTCTTATTACACAATTCTTTTACTGTTTTTTTCTCTATGTAATATTTATTGTTATTTCATGTTTTCGACTTTACTAATTTTTAGTTTTAACTCATTTTTAATCTTAATGACTGCCTCATACTTATCATCAACCTACAGATATTTATTATTCCATATTGTCACAGAACTTCTCATGCCTATGTATAATTTTGTTTTCTATATTCAACAGACTTTATTGTGCAACTTCAGCATTTTGGTTTGACCTCAAATCAATTTATTTTCAGATTCTTCATATGCATATTGGCTCAGTTGAAAAATTACCTTTGACAGCTGAAGGATGCCCTCTCGCTATACGCTGCAAAACATTTCTTTCAGTTACATTTGTAATACCTCGGGAGAGGGACTGCCATGATGTTTTTAATACACTTCAGAAGCTGTCCCAGCCTTGTTAGTAAACTTTCTTTAATTCAATAAGTAACATTTTGATCATGTTTTTAATTAATATTTTTCAACAAACTTTAGGCTAATAATTTGAACCTGAGAACTGATTACACCCTCTGCTGTGCTCTACAATCGGCCAGTAACAATGGTCAGTGGTGGCCAATTTCACAGTTTGTAGAGTTTAGTTATCATTCCACCCACATTAATTATCCCCTTTTTATATCAAATATCAAATTTTTAACTTGATAGAAATATACTTCAGTGATCCAAGCCATAGCACAAAGAAAATATAGCTCTAAAGTATAAAACTGTTAAAGAATATTTTTATGTCTATAGCTAAAAAATTTTAAATATCTTTATTAATTGTAAAATTAAATAATTACAAATAAATGAGTAAAGCTAAATAAAACCGGTTAAAAATATTATTATATTTATTTATTAATATTAAATAAATGCCCTAGAAACAAAAAGTAAAAAAAAAATTTATCTGAACATCTTGTGGTTACAAAAAGAGAACGCTACCACTGAGCCACCGATTCCCTTGGAAATACATGCTTAACAGCACCGCAGTACTTTCAGGTAACCTTTAACAATTTTTTTAGACGAATATGTAAGAAGTGTGTTCTCTCGCTTTAACAGAATTTGTTTTTCATTAGTAGTACACACTGAAAAAGTTACGTTCAAATCGGTGTGGGAAGGCCGTGCACTCCCCTTGCCAGTATATATTCTCTATTTCCAAAAAAAATAAATTTCTGGTAAGTAGAAGATGCCGGTGAATAAAATCATAATTAATGACATTATCACACTAACTATTTGTATGTATCTCACAAGATAAAGGTCAATTGAAAACAATATTTGGTATTGTAGGATAAGACATTTCATGATATATCAGCTCCTTATTAAAGTGCAATGTCTAAAAGTGGGTGTTTACTGAAGTCTGAAAACTGTCTGAAAAGTCTGAAATGCCAATATCTCGGTTACCATTGAAGATAGAGAAAACATGTTTATAGCAAAATTGATAGAAAATTGGTTTTGCAATAAGATTGCTTCTACACAATTATTCAATAATAATTAATAACAGAGATATTTGGAATTTTCAAAATTCCCCCCTCTAAACCCGGACTCTCATGGGTCCGATTTCAACCATTAACTTGATCTTTAATTTTACATAAAATGTTAAATATAGAATAAACTTTTAATTATGCGTCTGGACCAACAATTGTAGTAGGACTCACTCTGATCAAATTGATTTTTTTTTTCAGTTTAATAGTATTTTTGAGCAAATTACGATTATGTTCGTCAAACACCTCACTTTATACAAGTTTCTGCTTGACTTTATTTTTTTGCTTCCTTGTACAAAATAAAGGAAGTGTTGTAATTGCAAAAAATGTTCAGTTTTCAAATTTAAATTGAATTATCCATTTTGTTCTTGCCTGAACCCATTTTGATTAGTTTCGATTTTACGTCTATATGTATGAATATATCTTGCTGTACTCAACAATGGCTAGTTTTAGAATCTTGAAATTTTTTATTTAGAACTGTTGTACCATCTAGTTGTTGCAGCTCCTTTTTGATTAAAATCGACTTAGAGGGAGGGGTAGAAATAAAAAATTGCCAATTTCTTTGTACATATTGCAGATACTAAAATTTGTATAAATCCATTTTTGTTTAACATGAAAAGGTTTATATTATTTATAAATTATTATTTATAAATTATATATTATTATTTATATTATATGACATTTTTTGATTCAATGTATTGGAATGGAGATATCATGTATTACTATCATATGAAATAATTTTTAATTGTGTAACAGAACTTTTTGTATATTTAATTTAATAGGAGTACAAGGAAATTATGTGATGCTCACATCTGGTTTTATTTTATTTGTAACTTTTACCAATAGAATTTTTTTTTTTTTTTTTAGTATGGCATTATGGGATGAAAAGGTTAAACCTTTTGTTTACCTTAAATTTCATTTAAAAGTGAAAAGCAATTATTCTCATCTATTTATTAGAAGTGTTCCCCATCCCTATTTATGAAACACTTTCTAATTATTTTCTTTATCTAGTTAAACCCCCTCCTTGGGGAAAAAATGGCTCGAACATTAAATTCTGAAACTCACCAAACAACCCAATATTTAATGATCTCGTTTTCGGTATATTCCATTCATAAGATAAAGCTATTAAATGTGACCATAGTGAGTAGTAGTTGTATAAATAAAAAACTCACTAATTTAGTAGATGGATCTAGTGTTAGATCTGGTCATTATCAGTCACTGGGTCAACTCACCCTGATGAATAAAGGATATGAATCAGGTGGCTTTAGCACAGGATTAAGAACACTGACTGTATTGTATGTTATGGAACAGGTATCACTCACTGTGTTGCTTTGGCTTTCATTGTGAGTTGTAAGTTTCATTTTTTTGTACATATTAAATTATACAATATAGTCTAAATTATATGGTTTATTCTCTTTAACCAAACATGCTCTTGAAGACATTCATGAAAAGTTATGATATTTATAAGCTACAGTTAGAAAATAATATTATTCATTTTGCTTCTGTGTATCTATTATTCATTTTGCTACTGCTGAAAAAAGGACAAAAATTTACTTCTTTATTAATTCTGTTCATATTTTTCCCCATTAATTATTCTGCTACTAGAGTCCAATATAAGAAGTGAATGGCTCTTTACTCTATTCCATCCTTATTTTCGCATTTGAAAAAAGTCTGTTATGAAGGAGCCGTAGAAACTAAGCAGATTTCCTATGTGCAATTCTATATTAGATTAGATATCCTTCGCACATTTACGAAAGTCAAGCACTTGCGAAAATGCACTTCCATCTCAAAAATTAGGAAGAGATAACATTTTATTACATCTCACTTTGAATTCTTTATTTTTCCCTTACTAAAATCGCAGGGTTAAATAAAAAAAATGCAGGAAATAAGTGAAGAGGCTTTATATAAAGTGAAACATATAGAGTTTTGAATAAGGAGGTGTTAAAGAGAAGTTAGTGTTATTTACTATTGACCTTCCAGTGATCTGTGCACCACCAATTAATCTTTTATTTTTTCTATTTTATGAATACTTGGGAAGTAGGTTGTGGAAGTTTTGATAGGTGTATATGATAAGAAAGAGTGTAGAATAAATTTTACAAAGGCTTAAATGATGTTATAAAGGTATTTTTTTTTACTATGGGTATGATGGGATCTAGTGGAAGAAAAACTAGGTATAAAATGTTTTATTTTTGTTATTGAAATTTTTCAAATATCAGATGATGATATCAACCTCAACAACTGATTTTGCTAAAGAGAAATCTAGTAAAAATCTAACCCCTATAATTATATACCAATATAAATGTTCTTGAAATATATACCTTTGATTTTATTATAGCCACTCCATTTTTAGGTGGAAATTATCAAGCCTCCCATGTGACAGATATTAGATTATTTTGTAGATCTGATGTACACATTTATTGTGCTCACAATATTCTATGAATTAATTAATAAAACATTAACAAAAGTTTTTTTTTTTAATCTTTTATAGGCAGCTTCGAAGAATTGTACTGTTTTCGTTATACTTCAAGTTGTGAGGAAATACCTAAAAATGCAGGATGGACTTTCTTTGATTTACAAGCCGAATATCAGAGGATGAGAGTTCCTAATGACCAATGGTGTTTAACTCTAATAAATCAGCATTACAAGGTTCCTATAATTTATATTTATTTATCTGTCAGAGAGGTACAAGCATTATGAGTTAATATTATCAAAACTTTTATCTGGCTTCCATTGTACATTTTCATTTAGTCTTTCCTCTTGCTATTTCATTTTTTTTCTTGAAGTTTTTTTCATTGTTGGATAGAATTTTAACATGTACTAACGTATTCTACAGAGGTCCAAGTAATTAATAAGCTCATTGTGGTTACAAGTATTTTTCCATGATGTAATTTGACTTATAAATTAAGTCTTGTACTTAAATTTCCCAGTAGAAAAAACATCTCCTACTCTCTGGGATGCTGGACAGTAGAGGGACAAATTGATCAGACAAAAAAGGCTTTTTCTTGAAAAATACATGAAAATTAATTCCTAATCAATTCCTCTCCAATATTCAAAACACCATAGACAGTATAAATCATAGTCTTTGCCTCAGAAATATTTAAATTGAATAATGAGTGCCTCAGAAATATTTAAATTGAATAATGAGTGCCTCAGTATTTACTTTCGTGATCCACCTTTATAGGTTTCTGGGGACTCTGGTAGAATAAACACTCAACATTTTCTACTCAATCCCATTTTTTTTTTCAAAACTTTATGGGCCATATAAATCATAATCGTGCATATTATTTCATACTATGGACCATGTAAGAATAAAAGTTTCTTTCCTCCAAATGTGCTCCCCAATCAAAACACTGGTAACTGGGGCTGATGCGATATTAATGCAGGTTTACTCGATTGCAATATCTTAATACCAATTCTGCAAACAAAGCTAATCCTAATATTCATTCCTTATATACCAGGGGACTATTAATGAATGCACGGTGCAGCGTTGGTTCCAGGAACAGTGGAGATTTCGACTTCAAAGGCAATGGAAGTATTGGTCACCATTCCTCAGTTGACGATGACTATCTGGGGTCAATAGTGGAAGAAGACAACTAAAACCTCCCTAGAAATGGCTGTAGAACACGGCATGAACCACTCCCCCATTGTAAGCCACTTGAAGGCAATTGGTAAGATATATAAGTTGACCAAGTGGGTGCCATACCCATTAAACGACCACCAAAAAATTGTCACTTTGAAATATTTTCCTTTCCTTTGACACATGACAAAAATGATCCATTTCTCAATCGCATTGTGATGTGTCAATGAAAAATGTATCTTGTATGACAACAGATGGTGTTGTAGACAATGGCTGGGTAAAGATGAACAACCAAAACATTTCCCAAAGCCTAGCCTGCACCCAAAAAAAGTTATGGTCACAGTTTGGTGGTATACTGGCAGTGCTATCCACTACAGCTTTCTCAATCGTGGTGAGACTATAACTGCTTACAAGTCCTGTCAAGAAATTGATTATATGAATCGTTAGCTGCAGCAGCTTTGCCCAAAATTGGTTAATCAGGAGGGGCCGATTCTTCTTCATGATAAAGCCAAACTGCACTTTGCACAACCAATGCTATGACAACTGCACAAATTGGGCTACAAAGTTCTTCAACACCCAATTTATTCACCTGACCTCTCTCCAACAGGCTTCCACTTTTTGAGTGAGAAAATTTTTCAAAACCAGGATGAAAATGAAAATTCTTTTCGTGAGTTCATTTCACCCAGGGATCCCGATTTTTTTTTTTTTTTACTGGGATAAGAAAGCTTGTTGAACGTTGACAAAAGTGCATTGATTCTGACAGAAATTACTTTCATTAAATATATATATTTAAAGTGAAGATTAAATTATTATAATAAATGTTAATTTCAATGAATATTAAAAACCCGCATTAATTTTGCATCAACCCAATATTTTATATAACTAATAACCATTATTAAAAAAACTCTTTCATCT